>JACDJE010000074.1:85207-300927 GCA_016647715.1 Pavo muticus
GAAGGAAGGAAGGAAGGAAGGAAGGAAGGAAGGAAGGAAGGAAGGAAGGAAGGAAGGAAGGAAGGAAGGAAGGAAGGAAGGAAGGAAGGAAGGAAACTAGTTTAAAGCTTAGGATCTACTCTCTTAATGATTCTCTTTGTTATAGCAGAAAGCACCTGCTTTTAGAATATGAGATCTCAGTGCTGCTAATGCCCACAATGTTCATGTTAAAATGCAACAACTATTCAAAAATTATGACTCTGTATTCTGTTTCCATCTAAAAATCCAATATATTGATGTATTTTTATCTTGGATTTGAATTAGTGCAATAGACTTCCTTATGTACTAAGAAGAGAGCAATAAGAATTTCCTTTACAATGATCTTGAAATATGGTTACATGATGGACTAAGAAAACTGTCCTTTTAGAGCTTGGTTTCAATATAAGCAAAATCTATTTAGTAAAACTGGTAGATCTGGAGTCACCCCAAGTGCACATACATATAAAGAGTGCATATACATATAGAGGTTTTAAGATAGAGATCAAAAGTAGTTCATACAAAGTGTCAATTTATATAAAATAAAATATGTATTTTGTTCTATTTTTCCCCAAATAATTGAAAGCGTTAAATGGATTATTATCCTTTAGCACCATCTTGAGAATAAAGCAACAAGGATAACAGTACTGTTTTACTGCAGCATCATTTCTTCCATAGCAGCATAGAAGACTGATAGGGTAACTCCTTGTTCTCTCTTCCTCTAATCATTACTTCACATTATTATACATTCACCCCCCAAAACACATCCCAAGAGCAGAGAGTTATGTCACTGAAGATTGTTATTTGCTCCAAGTGTCATTATATACACAGTACAGTTCAGAAAATGATGGAAAGCTCTGCAGCTATGCTGGCAACAACTTAATGAATTGTCATTTTAAGATATATTCTAACTATTTTTGATGGAAGGCAGTATATAAAAGTTATGACCTGTGTTTTTAGAAGTGGTAAATATTGTGAAGACTGTAAAAATATGACAAGTAGGAATTGCTTCTCTGTATCTCTTGCAATTATTTATTCTAGCTTTATAACATAAATAAAATGCTATTTGCAAAATCTATCTTAGATATTATTTTATGACCTTTTCCTAGGAATAGCTAGTGAAAGCATTCGTTTCAGTTCCCTAAATGCATTAGGAGCAAAAGGTCACAGAACAGGAACTAAATAGTTAAATGGAAAAAGTGATACAAGTCTTTCATATCCAGTGCACATCAAGGATGAGTCTGAAGGAGTACTTACAAAAGCCTTGTGTTGCATTTATATGACTGACACACACATAGAAGTGTATGCAGTCAAGTAGACACGTACAAAAAATTTTTGAAGCAGTCACGTGCATTTCTTCATATACCTGAGGTTGCTAGAGATCTGATATTACCAAAATTAATAATGTATTAGCTGAAATTCACTTCATGCATATTTTACCAAAATTGTATAGGCAATATTTCAAATCACTGGTCTCTGAGAGAAACTAAACTTCTGTTCTGATGAAATGCTAATGCTAATGCAAGTGCAGTGGATAAATACAAGAGCAGTCTTGCAAGCTTCCTCTAGTGAGATTGTCAGTACACCTAATCTTTGCGGTCCTGCAACACACATGGTCCTGCGGATTCTGATTTTCTCTCAAATGTGCAATAAAAGCAGTCAATTACTGCCACTCTGCATCTGTTCATTCAGGTCATTTCAGCATTTATGGGATGTCACTATTTCCCGGTAGTGCAACCTAGCAGAACTTAAGCAGGATGGCGACAGGCAGAGTTCATGTTCTCAGAGCCACAGGAGCTTTGTCTCATCTCGGGATGCATTCATGGGAAATTATGTGCAGAGATTCTCTGCTCAGCCTAAAAAGCCCACCACAATACTTCATGGTGACAAAGAAGGTAAGCAAGGGCCCTCTCTCCCACCATGCCTCTCTGTCTAATTCTACTCTCAGAGTAGCATTACTCACATCACAGAATAGCTGGAAAGCATGGTACCAATGCTCTCACAACTGAGGTGCCTGAGGAAAAACAGGTCTTTTCTGATAGCTTTCCGTCTGTCTGTGTTCCCTCACAGGCTTCTGCACCAAGGAAGCCCACAGAGTTATATTACATGCCCACATTATTTAATAAGGACAAGTGCAGGAATTACATTTGGCTTATGATGCATTTTGCCGTCAACAGAGAACACTACAAACTGAGTCATCACCATCTTCCTCTTTCAGTGCTTTCCACACGGGAGGTGGTCACATTTTCCACCAACATTCAGAACTTGGCAGGAATGTCTCATCCTTTGTGGACAGCCATTGTGTTCTCTGTGTCTCATCCTTGGTCGAGACACAGAGGTCGAGAGGTGGAGAGAGAGACTCTCTCCACTAAGAGAGTTTCCCGTCACACCACAGACAAGAGGGAGAGTGAAAGGGCCAGGAGAATATTCTATCCACCCATCACAATTATATCCAGTTTTCCAAAAAATGACAAGATTCTGATGAAAGCACTATTTATTTTGGAAGTAATCGAAAACCTAGTGTTCTTCCAAAAAATCTACCTGAAAATAACCCCCCAGACAAAACTGAAAAATGAGTACTCACTTCAACTTAAGTCACATATCAGGTAAAAGGTGTTTCTTGAATCAAAGGTTCTTCAGTAGCTTTTGCAAAGTGAGGAGGTAAAGGTCTAGCAAAAGTCTCTTTGCTTCCATTCTTCCCAAGGAGAACTTGGCTTTGGATCTTACTGTTGAAGAGGCATAAGCAGATTTTGGGTTCCTGTAGTGGCAGTCGCTAATGCTGAAGGCAGTGCAACATTTCTCATACTTTATATTCAGAGCTATAATTTATAGAGAAAAAGAGGGAAGGGAAGGGAAGGGAGGGAGGGAGGGAGGGAGGAAGAAGATTAGAGCTCAAAAAATGGCAGCAATACAAGGAGAAAGGACAAGAGACCTTGAGAGTCAGAAAGATATGAGTACGGAAGATTTATTGCAGACTTACAAAAGCATAGAAGGGATTGATGAACTCTGTTACTAGAATAAACAAATGAATGGCTATTAGCAACCTGAACAGGAGCAACTTCTCAGGAGTAGCTCAAGTGAATGCATTATAGGTGTGGTAGAGGAAGAAAGAAAATTAGCCTTGTCAGACATGGGCTGTGTCCCTTTGGACAACCTTTGTCACAGTCTGACTCTTAGAAACTTGGAATGTCAGAAGTATTACCTATCATCATTAACTAAGAAAAATAGCTATCAACATATCATTAACTATTAAATAATATCATATTAACTACCTAATCATCATTATGTTGCTGGGACAAAGTTCTGCCAGTGTCCCGTTCCTGACGCTTGCTCATGAAGACAGTGGGACAGTGTGCTCTAATAAATGCCAGCTGCATAAAAAAAGTCCGATTTTCTTCAGCATGAACAGTGAGGATCTTGGGTTTTCACCCAGAGCGGCAAGCTACCCTGCCAAGATTTTCAATAGAAAATGTAAAAAAAATGACCAGAACAAAGATCTGGATGGGATATGCAGCATCAGGCATTCCCAAAGTGGCAACTGAACTACAGACATGGTGCTTGAGCTTTTGTCTTCCACCAGCAGTGGGGAAGCTATTAGAAATGTGTCTATTATTGATTCACACTGCTTAGAATCCATTTATACTGGCTGGTTTTGGAGCCATTATAATTTATAGTCTGTCGTATAAATTGTTCTTTGTCTGTGAAATATTGATCTATTAGATATACATGCCATGCATGCATACTGAACACATGGATTCAAAATCCTTGGGGATTTTGCTCTTTAAACAATGGATTATTGCCCACATTCACTAACTACTTCTATGAACAGCTCAGTAATTTCAGACTTTAATGTCCTCCTCAAACCTCTCTCCACATAATCAGGGGTAATATTTTATGTACTAGGGATTAGAGACTTGACTTTTTTCATTTAAAATAACATTATTTTCATGTGCATAAGATGCTTCTTAAGTTATTTAATAGCAATACATACACACATATATTTACAGATTTGCGTGTATATAAATGTGTAGGTATCTTATACAACCTTGGATCAGATTGTTTAGGTTGGAGGAGGTGGTGATGGACTGAATTGTTGGGTGGGAATTTGTTTTGGTTTAAAGCCCTACGTTGTCAGTAATGTAACAGAGAAACTATTTACAGTTGGATCTTTAAATGACAGTGATGTATGAGGGTAGGAGGTAAAAAGCAATTGGGTCTATACACATTCTATACCCATCAGTTTGCAGTGAAAGATTTGAAGCAGCTGTGGTTTCAGAATGCTTTCAAGCTAGGAATTACCAGAACTAACATGCAGGCAACCTTCATTTCACATGATCTGCTCATGTATTTCCTTCTCAACTGTCCTGTGGGGCTTTTGACATGGTGTTCATGTACTTTTCTGGCAATAAAGGAAGTTATTATTGTTTTCACACTGCAGACAGAAATTGAGACAGGGCTCAAAATTACCTTCCAGAGGCTACTAGAGAAATCAGAGACAAGGGCTACCACTAATGATGTCCCAGTTCAAAGTCCATTCACATCCCAGTGAGCCTTCTGCCAATGAAGCTAAGCCTCAGCAGTGTCAGGTGCAAAGACAAGGTAACCAAGATCAAAAACAGAATCTCCAATCTCAGCTGAACATCCAGCAACTGAAGAGTGTGAGTTTTTAATGGCAGACAAATTTAATTTTAATCAAGAAATTCTGTAACCTTTCAAAAAGGGGAAGTAGATGAGAGTTGGGGACCAAGGACTAAACAGACATCTCACTATACCTTTTATACAGCTGTGAATGTTAGGAGTGAAAGAGATGTACAACCGCTTTTTCTCCCAATAAGCACTATTCCCTCTACAGATGGAGGTTTCTCAAAGGAAAACTAAAAACAACATTTAAAGGACATATTATGAGTACACTTGTCCTAATTTTGCTTTTAAAAAGATCTTTTAATATAGTTATTAATTAATACCCACTCTTCTTTTTGAAAGGGAGAGTAAACTACCATCTACCATTGTACTATGTCAGGATGCACATGGGATGTGTGTGAATGTCCTATGAAATATAGATCCTATATTAGTGCAGCAGATTCCCTCCCCTCTTGCATGGCACAAGAATGAATAACTGCTTAGGTGGCAGAAGACAGTTCTCATCCTGCTTGGCTCAAGCACTAGGGAGATAAAATATACTAAAAAAGGAATGACTGTGTACCAGTAGCTGTTCTACACAACCAGGATAGTCAAGAGGAAGGAGGCACAGTTTGCTCTGAAATGCAGTGCCAATGCGTTTGATGGGCAAAAATGCTGCTGAAGCTGTGATCTGATTCTGCTGCCAGCTCTTCCCCATCCTGTGAATGACAAAGCCTATATTTCATTAATAAAAAGCCCTTTTCTAATGTCTGATCCCTGGAGAATGTACTTCCTTCTTGGCATGACAGTTTCTGGCAGAAGAAAGCATGGTAGTTATGATCAGACATCCCCACTATATCTATTTCTCATCAGATTATTTAACCTCTTTTAAAAAAATGTAAGGCCCAAGAGCAATGAACCCAGTGCTATAAACCACTGATGAGTATGGAGGAATAGTGCCATTTTGTCTGGCAAACATTATAGATGGAAAGTGGCAACCAGGAGTCATTTCCTCCAGAGACCCTTAGAGAGATTTACATCAGGCCAGACTGAGCCACTGCTAGCCTGCAGTCAAACATAAATGTCTTTGCAAAAATGTTGTAGACAGTGTAATTTTCAAAGATACAGCAAAAGATATACTGAAATACAGGAAGGAAGGAAGGAAGGAAGGAAGGAAGGAAGGAAGGAAGGAAGGAAGGAAGGAAGGAAGGAAGGAAGGAAGGAAGGAAGGAAGGAAGGAAGGNGGAAAGGAAAGGAAAGGAAAGGAAAGGAAAGGAAAGGAAAGGAAAGGAAAGGAAAGGAAAGGAAAGGAAAGGAAAGGAAAGGAAAGGAAAGGAAAGGAAAGGAAAGGAAAGGAAAGGAAAGGAAAGGAAAGGAAAGGAAAGGAAAGGAAAGGAAAGGAAAGGAAAGGAAAGGAAAGGAAAGGAAAGGAAAGGAAAGGAAAGGAAAGGAAAGGAGGGGGAGGGGAGAAAAAGAAAATTCTATATAAATACAAAGAAGAAAACTTCACAGAAAATTTTCATTTGATGGGCTCCCCTGGAACCAGTATCTCTCAGTAGAGCTGTACATCGTATGCCTAGGTCCAGAAGGCCAAAATTTCCCGACAGAAAAAACACTGTGCCTCCAACACTGCTACCATCTGCAACACTTGGCAAGTGTTTGCAGATGTGATGATTCCTGTGTGCAAAGAGGCTGATACACAAGAACATCTTTACCTTTTCACCCTGTCCAGAAACAATTTCAACCTAGCCTACAAACTAAGCTAGTTCAGAGGAAGTCTTATAATTGAACAGCACTTGCACATACTACACACAGTGAAAAGAAAGCATCAAGAAATAAGGGGCTGATTTTAATAATCAACTGTATATATAACAATAACACAAAGCAAAACATCACAGTGTTTGTGCAAATAAACAATGCACTCTCACTGAGTACTGTAGTGTTTCACATTAAATTGTAATGGCTCTTAGTAGCCTAAAGTTTTGCTTTAAAAATGCATCTGTATTTTCCCCTCAGCTAAAATAGCCAACAGCACTCAGGCTTTTGGTATTCTGGCTCTGATGTACAAGCTCTAATAAAGTCTTGGGAAAAGACTATAGCATAAATTCACCTGTTTATGAGATGCTTAATGACATGGGTGTCCCACCTTTTGGCTGGGGCCCCACCAGGGCTGCACTGAGTGAAGAGGAATTGTCTGGAGTTCTATCTATGAAGACTGCTTGGAAAGTAATGCCTCCTGATTATTTTTATGGAAACTACAACAGCTACAAAGAGCACAATAATACTATTTCATAGAGCAAATTCTCAGCTACAAAACACTATTTTTCAGCACAGCCACCATCACTAGCTCTGCATTTTCGCCTGTGATGAACAAGAGCTGCATGCCATACTTGTGAAAATACTCATTGAGGTGACACACTGTTGCTGTCACCACTGCTGAAACACACCACACACCACCTCACTGTGTTCACATCCACTGTTTGGTTTCCAGCACCGTTCAGAAAGCACCAATGAAAGTCAATGGGTGTAGTGTTTTCCACGTGGAGGAATTCAGTGACACACCTTTGCTTCATGTGCACTTCCATGTCTGACGCCATTGTGTCAGACTGTCCCTCTGCTGACACCTGTCACACAGAAACAAAATGTAATGGAATATTGATGGGAAGGTTCAACCTCTGCTGCCAAATCACCAACATCCACCTCTGACACTGTGGGCCAAAATGATAAAATAGGAGTTATTATTTTCAGAGCAGCCCTCATATATAATACAGATAACGTATATAAATGACAAAGCATATTTTATTTTTTTTTAATTAAAACATATTTTAAAAGAGCCACAATGCCATAAAACTAGTGGAATATGCGACCTTGTTTTTGTGAAACTATCACATCACTCTAGTTCAATAGCCGTAGCTGCAATTCTCAGTGAGTTCTCCAGGTGCTCATCAGAGATTTTTTGATGAAATTTTACTCTTCCTGTGTTTCAGCCTTAAAAACAGTTGTTCACAAATGTACATACTGCCCAAAGCAATGACATAAATAAGGTGTGATTGTGAAGGGATATCTTTCTCTGGTAAGGGAGGGCTTATAGGTTGGACATGCCTGCTTAATGATATTTCAGCAGTCATAACTTCGACCTTGCTTTAGGCTGTGTCAGTAGTTACCTTGCTTAAAACAACTGCTACAATCCCAAGGAAATATTTTAATATGGAGTTTTTTAATTATTAGCCTTCTTAGGGAAACTGACAAAAGTCCATGCCCCTGACTCTTGGACATACTGTTGCACTGGATTGTTGAATACAGATGCAGAACTAAAACATAAGATTTTGTCATTAGAAATTAAATAAAACATCGATTGCTGTAGAAGTGGGTGGAGAGAAGCAAGCCAGATGTTGCTCATGTAAAGGAACACCCCATCCTATTAGGGGTGCCTATTTATGTTTACCCTTTTTTATCCTTTCATCTATTTATAATTTGGTATGTAATTACATTGCTTTCCTCTGAAATTCAGTCCTTCTGGCAAGAAACTTCCATTATGGAGAAATGATGGTCATCCTGTTTATTCGAAATTAGCCAAGAAAACATCAATACATTTTTTATTTGATTAGCCATTATCAGCCTTCTACTGTTTCCAGTATTTCAGAACAGACTCTAAGGTCCCAATCATGAAACAAACCTAAATGGTATAAGCAGATCGTTGTACTTTGTTGCTGAACTGGAACCTCAGGATATATCTGCAGTGCAGTCCCTTCTGTGGCTAAAGCTTGTGCAAGCTAGTTTCAAACCAGCTGGTGTGGACCTGGCTAGCAGTTAAAAAGCCTAGTAGTCCACACTATGAACAAAATCTGCCCAACAAAGTCACAGCTCTGGCAGAGAGTAGCAATGAATTGTCTCAGGAGAAGTAAGGATGCCCCCAGTTATTTCCATAGGGATCAGCCTGAGGGTCTCTGCCCATAGATCTGAAGCTGCCCAGCAGGCAGCTCTGCAGGCACTGCAGTTCACAGCATGGCATTTCAAGGCAAATAATCAACAGTCTCCGTGACATTTCGGGCTCAGTCATACCTAGTCAACAATTAAAGATCTAAATATTTACTTGGGAGTTAATCTAGGCTGAGCACTGTCAGATGCTTTCCCTTTCAGTTCCAGTTAAGGCAGGTCAGCACACAGGGTTTTGTGGATCAGCCTATGAAGGTACATCACTCTTTTCATTGACCTGTTGGGGCCCCAAGCACCTGTTCCAGGTCCTTCAGATCCCTTTCCTGGGAACATCTGCCCAACTTAACGTTGTACCAGACAAGGATTAGAGGTAACGTCACAGCTGCACCAAAAGTCTTAGAAGATCATCTCAAATATAGCACTCTCTCTCTCCCTCCAGATATATATACTTATTTATAATATTTATACATTGATATATAAAAATATTTGAGTGCAAACTCACCACCTCTGAGAAGTTCATACTTCTACAGCTTTGATATAATAAACAGCAATACAACCTGTATGTAAAGCTGTCTGATAAGAAACACGGAGTTCCTTATACTCTTCGGAAATTGAAAATACAATACCTGCCTTAAGGCACAGAATCAGAGAAACCAAAAAAGCAGTTAAGCAGCTCAGAGCAAGATATAATTTAGCAGTGAAGTATTAGAGCTTCATTTCTTATAATATTTGTTGGTTATTAACTCATTTCTTGCAGATATTTCATATTTTCTGCCTATTTTACACTGAAGTTAAAGATGCATTTAAACTATTTCATTCCTATCAAATGAAAAATCAAAAGCAATACTACAATAAGTATACAGTCAGCCAACCTGGGAGAAATCCATATCTGCTCCAAGAATGAGTCAAAGGCAGTTAACCTACTTAATTCCATTAAAACTTCAAAAACAAATTGAAACAGGAAAAATTATGCCCGGTCTTAAGCAACTCTGTGTATCTGGGACTAACTTATACCCATGAATACCTAGAGTAGTTGTTATCTGTCTCAGACAGAGACTTCCTTTAAGACCTGACTAGAGTTTCTGTACAACTCATCTTGAAGTGAGAAGTGCAAGCTGTCCACCTTAACGTGAACCAGTTTTAGAGGATGAAGGCACGCTTGTAATCATTTGATGTGGAACTGAAATGTCCTCACAAAAAGAAGAGAGCAAAGTGCTACAGAGATATACGTGGCTTTTGACTCTCTCATTGCCCAGACCTGAGGGCATGCTAGAAGCAGAGAGAATTAATTCAAGCTTCACGTAGATGAATAGTCCCAGTGCCGAAAAATAGAGCAGAGGCACTGGTGGGCAGACTCAAGTTAATGCACTAAGAAAGGAACACACATGAAGACATTTCTAACTGATCACAAGCCAATTTCCCAGTTAATAATATAAAATGAAGGGATGTACAGTATGGCTATAGACTGGAATGACTATCTAAAACTCTTCCAGCTATTTATCAGCAATAGCATCATTTTACATGCTACCTACTATGCAGCTCAGGAGAGACTGACTGTTAAGAACTGCAGGAGTCTCAAGGCATACGTATTATTTTCATCCATGTTATCAGTGCTGGAAAAAGTCAAAAGATTCCACTGGGGATCTTAGCTTGGTACCTGTTTTGTTCTCACACTTCTCAGTAAACTCACTGCCAGTGCTTCCCAGTGTCTCCCAATGACTCTGTTTCCACACATATAAGTGGGTGTAACAATACTAATTTGTCTTTACTTTAATGCACTTATGATATATCATATATACATTTGCAAGAGGAATATTTAGAAGTATTTGTAGAATTCAGTGACCGAAGGCCTTCAGTGCATTTGAAAAACACTCCAGATCTGTATCAATGTGTTTTGTTTGCAGATATTTCTACAGATGAAAGTTCCTCAAGACCAGGAATTCAGTTGTTAAAGGCAAAGAAAGATATAAATATAAAAATGTTTTAAAAGTCAGAAAACAAAGACCCTACAATTTGAAGCTTCTGACATCAGCTCAAGCTTAACGTAAATGTGCAAGAGGAAGATAATCAGCTTGTGTATCTCATAAATAAGCTGAACTTGCATTTCCATGTATCGTTTATGCAACAAATAAATATCTTACAATAATTTTGTAATAATGATTTTTAAATGATCTTTTATGTATCATCTAAAAGCACAATGAGAAATTCAATGCAGTTTCAGAAAAAAATGTGCCCTGGCCAGTTTGTTCTATTGGGAATTTAAGCAGTCTACTATACCTCTAGTATGACAATTAATGTTACCACAGGGCACTGCAGAGTGGATTAAGGACAGAATTATTTCCAGCTTTAACTCTTGGTATGAGTCAAGCTCTTCACATTACTTAGCATTTGTATTTGCTTAGGTTTAATAATACATCTTCAGTTGTTTGAGGGCAAAAACAAAACAGCCAATTTACTAGAAATGCTTGAGCAATGAGTATTCAATTGATTTGATACTTTGTTATTTAAAGGTACCGCCATATAATATTTGAGCTCCTCAGAAACATTAATTTTACCTTCCCATAGGACTGCAACATGAGGCAGTATTGCTCCCTGAGGTGAAAACACAGGCCTGTATTTTCAATAAGTCTGAGTTTAGCTCTGGTGCATTGCAGCAGAAACGTGCCTGTTCAAAGGGAAAAATCCACAGTGTCAATGGATGTGTTTCAAAAAAAAAAAAACGATGAGAAGTCTTGCCAGAGATCCCAAGGGATGTATTGGGCACAAGTTCAGTCTTCTCCTGGGACACATCACAGTAGAAATCTGAGGTTCACAGAAATACCACAAGCCACCTCTTGAGATCATTATTAGCTCCTCAAATAGTGTAAATATGCCAGTTAGCCTGAGAGGAAATGCAGCCTCATGCACACACTGCACAGGAAACCAATACAGTATTAATCACACTTGAGCCTAATTCTGTTATTCAGTTCATGAGTAAGGAACGGGCTGCTATGTTTTACCATCAGCAGGTATGCTTCATCTCACTTGGAAAGCTGGGGCAAGAACAGGGAGCTGGTAGAATGGACTGACACCTATGATGGCTTCTCCAAATATATATCACTTAGACATATTTTTGCAGGCTTATAGGCAAAACTGCTTTTGTTTTGCAAAGTCTAGCTCCTCAAGTGCTAGGCTTGACATACCATTTGGTGTGTGCTTGTGACCAACTCTGCCCTGAACAGCAGCCAGGTATCCATATGACCTCTAAGGCGAGAATGAAAATGTCCACTACAAGCATGGTTCAGAAGCTTAATTTTACATTTTTCAATTGGCGCATACGCACCAACTGTTCTCTTGTTTGCATCTGTGCTCAGTTCCAATGCATATTTCAAGCAGGTGTGTTTCTATGCATATTTGCAATAGAAGTAGTTCTTAAGCAGAAGGGTAAAGGCAAAGGGGAATCACAGTTCCCCAGCATAAAATATGTTAAATGATTTCCAGACAGAGAGAGAGAGAGAAAGAGAGGGAGAGTCCAAGGCACCTCACATGTTTGGCAGATGCCCTGGGGCCAGAGGTGCAGAATTCTGTATTTGTGCTAGAAAAGGCCCTCAGGGATATGCCAAACTGCCATTAGCTAAACAGTGAGCAGCAAACAGAGTAGCTGCTCCTACTGCCTTCAGTAGGAAATGCCCTGGAGTGAATCTTTCATTGAATTCCCAAAGACTGCTTAGGTACAGGGAGAATTTTTTAGTGTGCTGTGAATTCCTCTGCACAGAGTAACTATTTTGAAGGCAACTCAGAAATAGCACTGCAAATTCTCAGGATGCAGACAATACAGCTTCATGTCAGCTGGCAGTCACTCTGTCAGTAGATGACATGTCGGGAGGATCCAGAATTTCTCTCTTACTCCCTCAGGCATGCTCACATAAAGCCCAATCACACTTACTCTACAGCACTAGAAGAATAATGCAGTATTTTAAGAGCCCACGTATGTCAGTTACTGCCAGTTCATAGTAAGAAATACTTGTGAAGGAAAGCAGAGGTTTTCTTCTTCTAGATGGAACCCCTTGCCTGGCAGCTGTGTGAAATGTGTTGGTCACATGAGTTATCAATCTCTTGAAGAACTAGACTAGCACTAAGGTATAGACAAGAAGAGATTCATATCAAACTTTGCCCTGAAGCACCTTATGATGTTTCACAGAGCAGCTCCAGCAGAGGAAGTGGTGGCCATGAAATGCAAATAAAATTGAACAGCAGTCCCAGATATACCAAAGAACCTGCTGTTTCCAATAAAGTGGACATAAAATGCAGTGTATGCTTTCTCTTAATGCTAGTAGTAGTATTAATATATGCCATTATATTTTATTTCAGCGCTCTGAACTGTTGAACTGAAAACAACTTGTACCTGTTGTTATCAGGAAAATAAATACATATATGCATTTGAACAGACAGATACAAGTATACATGTATAGATAATACATGAATGCCCCCCAGCTGATTAGCACAGAACTAGAAACGGAAGCCAAATATCTGCAGCTTGCTCCCTTCCAAGGAATAGCCAGGGAGAGGCCTGCACTCCCAAATTTCCTCTGCATGAGACATTAAGAGAATCTCAGATCCCTGGGATATTTGACTAATTGTTATTCCTGAAGCAGTGAGAATGATTCAGCCATTTAAAAAAAGTCCTTAGGAACAAAATGCAACAATCACATTTTATTTCTTCTCCACGGACTTTGTGACACTTCTCAGGTTTTTGTCTTCTGTTTCAGAGAAACTTAAAAAAAACTGTGTCATCTGATCATGGGATTTCTTTCTCCCTTTGTCCACCTTCCACAACACAAGTACTCCTCTGGGGAAGTAGATTGTCTCCATCTATTTTAGTGGTATGTGATACCATATGCAGACCAGTAATTTGCAGGGATTTTTGGTGCCTTGTTTTCATAACTATCATTGAAATCCTTTCCAAGCCAACCACATCAAAATGCACCATCCTTCAGTAAATGCCATTTGAATTGTGTCATTATCAAGAAGGTGCTTTTATTAATTTGCATTTTGGAGCTGAAACATGCATGTGCATGTATGTATTCCTTCTTACTTCTGCTTACATTCCTAATGGCCTTGTAGGTTATAATTTGATCTGGAAGTTTCTCATAGTGCCTTACTAAGTGCTACAGTGGGAACACTGAGGGCCAGACTTGAGGGAATTGCTTCATGAAATGAGCTAACTCTCATCCAACATGAAACAGGAGCTAGCAAATGGCAACTGAATCTCTAGTGTCTCAGATCCATCATTTCTTTTCCAGAATCAATTCTTCCCATTTTCCAGCCTCCATAAAATAGAGACAAACAGAAAAGTTTACTGTAGCACCGGCAGGCACTGGCTGATTAGGAAATCCACCCATTTTTATTTCTTTCTTAAATTTAGTTTTATCGTTTTCCCGCTGAAATGCAAGCTGTTGCCCCTTTACCTGACATAGTACACAAGGCATTTTCTGAAACTTCAGAATAAACAGTGATGCAATCTAGCTTCCGATGCTGTCAATAAATGTCTCTTCCAAAGCTTCCGTAAGTAAGTTTAGGTGCCCAGCGTAAGTACTCTGTATTAGGAAGCTCTGGAGGACATTATATTTCCCCCCTGCCTCCAGGAAGAAGCTGAGATGATCAGCATCCCAGTTGTTGGAGCCTAAAACTACATGCATTCATTTTAGACTATAAACTTCTGAATTTGGATTACAAACCCAATTCAATTACCTTAACCTCTGTATGCGTAATTCTTGGAAAAGACAGTGCTTCAGAAGACTATTTATGAAGGGGGAAAAAAATGGATCTATAAAATAGAGATCATTTCCTTCCTCTTTACTGAAAATCTGTAGTAAAAGTGCAAGAGGCAGCAATGTTTTAGATAACATCCTAAGCAGTTCACCCACTCAAGCAAACTGGGGATGATAGGAATATTCATCTGTCTTCATGCTCAGTAGAGGTTAGCCACAGGCTTAGTTTTGCTTCTGTCAGCCTTAAAAGTGAAAATAAAAGCTTTAAAGCCTCAGTTCAACCTTCCAAATCAAACCCAGTGCATTCTATTCTATTCTATTCTATTCTATTTTTACTGTTGACAAGTAAAAATAGTCTCTGTAGTTTACTCTTTCCGAGGTAGGACATTCAGAAGCATGTCCACATGCTTTCGTTGTCCAGCTATTTATTTGTTATTATCAGTTATTCTAATGGAAAAAGGAGCTGCATGTGGGAAAGGAGCAAAATAAAGAAATCAATTAGTTACATCTAATATATTGCTGAAGGCAACTAAGCTTCTTTATTAAATTATTTTAAAAAAAAATTAAATATTATGTTTGGTTCAAAAGGCCTTAATAAGTATTCAAAATCTGGTTTGATGAAACAATAGCAGCTGTGTGCTACATTTATTAACATTGTCTTAATCCTAGAAATAGTAGAAATGGTGAAACACTAAATAAACATCAAAACATGCTTAACAGAATGGGTCTGTCATGCAATGGGACGCAGAGCTAACCTAGCACACCTTATGACCCTTTGAACTATATGCACAGCCTACCTTTGGTAGACTTTCTCTGCCTCAGTTTGTTCAACTAATGACTAAAATGTGATAAGGAAATAAAATCAAATTATACTAGGAATTACAGCATTTTAAAGTTAGTATCCCAGCTCTGTAACAGTCTTCCTGCTCTGAGTTTTTATCTAATCAGAGAATAGTGAGTTTTTATCTAATAATGGCAAAATGCTCTTCTGCTCTACCAACAGACTTTCATGTTTGTCTTCTTGGCTTAGATGCTCAAATCTGGATTAGGTTTTTTGTTTTTGATAAACATGTTTGAATGTCTCTATCACTGAATAGAAAACACATACAATCAGTCCCAAGTACACCAAATATTCTGGGAATCAGTCAACAGATTTTGGTAATCTACAAGAAAGGGGGCAATGAAGGACTTGCTGACACTTCAGCAACTGATTAATATAATCATTTACTTCTTCCATCCTTGTGGTTGACTGTAGACCAGGGAATCAAAGGAGTGGCAGGGAAGACTGTGAGGGAAGTACCAACAATTGTAGGAAACTTACAGGAGAAAGAAATACAGTAGTGGAACAAAAAGAGGCTCCAGAGTGTGTAGTGCGCACAGCCCATGGGATCTTCACAATGTGTTGTATTCTAGTGGTGCTGAATATGGAATATAACAGAAGAACAGTCTTTAATAACATCTGAAAAATTCTTCTCTTAAAAGTCTACTTATAATGTTTCGCAAATGCAGTGAACCACATACTATAGGCTACAATACTGTAGTATTTGTACCACAGTGAGATAAGTATTTGTATTTCCATTCTTACACAAAATCACCCTCCACATAATGGAAAAGACTTACAAAGAAAGATTTGTGATTAAATCTCACCTAAATTATACAGGGGGAGATATACCAATGCTAAGGCTCCGGCACAATGAGCCAAGAAAGACTCGTGTGTTGCTTTCCTGGTAGTGATTTTGTGAAGAGCTCTTTAAAAAGCCTTCTAGGAGTTTTGCATCCTCCTGGCTGAATCCTTCATCATTTGTTAGGATTGGCTTCTTTCATGTGAAAATACATCAGAGCTTCTTTATAAGGCTAAGAAATTAGAGTAGGAGAATGAAGTGTGACATTCTTCAGTGACATACACTACATCAGGACGGAGCTGCCTTGCCTGTACAGCTACATATTCACTTTTACTAATACAAGTTGCAACACAGCTTGATGCAGAGTTCTCAGTGTTGAGAGAAGACACAGAACCAAGGGGCAACATTGATTCACTAAATTATCTTCTCCTTTTAACACATAAGAAAAGAGCATTTTGTGATTATCATATTCATGTTACAACAATTTTTCTGAAAAGAGTTCCTTTCTCCATATTTGTCACCCAACCACTTTATACTAAAGTGCGTGCATCCACTTTTAGTAAGTGAACAGCTAACATCTGATTTCTACGCACATGAGCTTAGCCTGAAGTCCATATGGTAGCTGGTAAGTAGACAGAATATGAGTTGCAGCAAAGTATTTCCTATAGTATCCAAGCTTGAAAGAAGGTTTACTCAATGAGGCAGAAAAAAGGGCTAGACAAGAGAAAAAGGTGCGGTTTTGTCAGCTAGCCAGCTATTTGGGAACTGATGTTGTTCTTCAAGGAATATTAAACATCTTCATTAGGAAATGCCATGGCCTTGATCCTGTGCCATCAGTCATGCTTACAGGCAGGAGCTACATTAGATCTGATGGGCCTTTACCTCCCTGAACTGATGACTAATGAAGGATGGAAGTAAAGAACATCCCCAACAGTTTTACAGTCTTTATTAACTGAAGACAAGCATGCTTTTCCAGATTCTCCAAGTTTGTAGCCAAAGCATGGCAACTTACTGAAAATCTCATTAATCATTCAGGAAACGCAAGCAAACCCAAGAGATAAAGCCAAGGGGATATAATCAGTTTTGCCAGTCAGATGAAAATGTAGATGGGATTGTCCACAAAGTGACATCAGACACATTTATTTGGCTTTGTGCCATAGAGAAGGAGTCTCCTGGCTATTTAAGTTCCTGCTCTGTTTGAGAAAGAGCTGTGGAAACAGGGACATTTGCAGATTCTGGATCCAATGATATGATTCAACATCTTGAAGCAGTTCTTTTGGACAGATGCTTCCCCATTCTGGATTAAATGTTACAACCTGTCAGGGATGCAAAGGGAAGAAGTCTGACGTCTATTTTCAATGCTTTTTCCTTTAGTTTCACTCACTCATATGTCTGTTCACATCCATCATATAATTAGTACTTCCCAAATAACATGACCACTACAGAGCAGAAAGAAATTGTACAGTTTAAGAATTATAACTCCAGATGCTGGTATCTGGAGAAAGGGCAGAAGTTCTCTCAAAGAGCTGTTCCGTCTTTTGTGACCCCTAGTGACTGGAACAGAAGTAAAGTCTGACCCAAGACTGTGAGTGTGGATGTGAAATCAATCCAAACTGATATGTGCTTTGTCATCACCTAGGCACAGCTCTCTTATGCAGATTTTGGCCTCTTCGAGAAAGAAATCCTTTTCCCCCAGCGGCACAGAGCCTAAAATGTTTGAAATAATGAAAGGGCTTCTACTTCTTCTGTTTCAAGATTACTGCTGAATTGAGACTGTAAATGATTTAAAAGCATAACCTACTGAAAATGCTTATCTCTGAGATTGCTAAGAACTGATCCAGGAGAAAATCATTTAGCTCTTGCATGCTGTTGTTTTACTCTGTCCTGCAAATAGGAAACTTAGTTCAGTTGCCTTTGAAATTAAACAGCAGTATCAGACTTAGCAGTCTAGAACTGCAAGAAAGCATCAATCAAATAGCTTTAATTATTCACATTCTCCCTTTGCTTCCTTCTTTCTCTGTCCTCATTTTCCTCCAAGTAATGAAAACCTCTGCTGTTTTTTGTCATGGAGTATCAAGCAAATTTTCTTATTTTCTGCAGGTATCAGTCGTAATCTCATATGTCTGAGTAACGTAGAAATGACTATTACAGTGTGATCTAAGCTTCCTCAGAGACTTGACTTATAAGTAGACCATACGTGTGCACTGGGTGCAAGAAAGCACATTTTTGACAGGGGTCTGTGATGAGCATGAAAGTGTTCATAAGAGCAGAGATAGCTTCTTTCTAAATGAGGATCTAGTGCCTTTTCTCTTGAAAATTTCTCTCTTGCGCATAATGCATCCATCTCTCTAGCTGGTAGCTCATCCAGTGCAGGCCAGCCTTACTGCATATAACATCTTCAGCTCATTTTGTTTGACAGTCAAAGGAAGTAACTCAAATATACCTTAAGAACACATGTAAACAATAAAGAACTTCACAGTAAAAGATGGTATACCACAGCCTGTTCTGTGTGCCGCTTGCAGGCATTTTTGTCACACATAAAATCTTTGTTCTCATTATTATTGTTAACAAAAGTTGTTCCTTTGGTTGTTAAACAAGAGGTGTATTTTAACAGTTGCCATTGCAGATGAGAAACTGGTAAGTTGCACTGAGAGAAAATATTCTTAAGCCAACTTGAGAACGAATTTCTAGTGACAATATTTCTGGTCTCAGAAGCAAGTAAAACTAATATGCAAATTCCTATATAACTCACCAGCAAGATCATGAACTGTTGAAATAATACAAAATAAAATTTTATTAAATAAGTAGGAATCATCACTGACAACTGCTCATTTGCAGCGAAGTTATCGAGTGAGAAGTGCAGCATATCTGCCTGGTAAAATATGACAGAAGAGGCTTCAGAAATCTTTCTAAGAGAATCAAATAACTTTTGGCATACATATAGGAAGTGTGAGACCCACAGTGATTCTTCCTCTCTCTTCCCCAGTGCCATCTTCCTGAACATATTAATTTTCACAGAGCTGGATCCCTATGAAGTCCTGTGAGGGAGCAGAAATCAGCAGTGTCCATCCCAAACAATCTGAAGTCAATAATTAAATTATTATTGCAGGAAAATTCAGCACAAACCTTCAAAATACATCTGAAAGTATGTAAGATATGTTCTCCTCCTTGGAATGGTGCTCTTATCTTCTGTTAAGCTAACTTGTAATGGGAGGTATCTTTTGCTACATTGATGAATGTACTTCAAAAATAGATAATTCAGATGCATGTATATAGGGCGATTGACTAGGAACCTTCAAACATCTATAACATTTCCAAATACCATTTCAAGAGAAGTGGAGTGTGTCAAAATCCCATTTCCTCATTAACAGAGAATTTTTCAGCTTGAATCTTATACCTGCCACCTCTTCCATCTTGCCCAGTTCTCTGGACAGTCTTCCACCTGAGCACTAGAAAAACCTGAAGGCAGCCTAAGAGATTATCACAGTTTCATTTCCTCTTGCACTACCACATACTGCTGCCAACGAGCAACTGCTAAGCATGAAAAAAAGGTCTTGCCTTCCCACTTCTCCTGTCTTACTGCAGAGTAGTTCCAGAAGGGAAGGGTCCCTGCAGGGCACCCTGCAGTACTATTTGCTCTGTGCTTGGTAACTGGTATTTTTGCTATGCTCTATTTGAGTGGGGTGAATGGAAATGGGAGAGCAAGAGCTACTCATTCTTTAATAATTGGCATAAAACTACCTCATTATAAAAAGATGCATGGTGCTGTGATTTGTAGCTTCCCTGGAAAAAGAGGATGCAGACTTTTTTTCATCTGTTTTGTCTTTGTTAAATAGGGAAGAGGGTTTTTTTTCTTAGAAAAATAAATCACTATACATCTTGGCATTTTACATTAGTACACTTTCTTTATCCTTTTTTTTTTTTCCATGTATTTTTTAATTTAACCTGTTGATAACCCTAAAAGCAAATGAGGAGCATGCTAGAATCTCACCAGCACACAGTCATGATACCATGCTCCCTGAGTGACAACACTGTGGGAAGCCTGGAAGCACAGGAGCAGCCTAAATCCCTTGCACATTTTGAAGAGGTACTATAATTTGAATCTGCTTCATTATAAAAGGGCAGCCATTAGGAGAGCCAAACCACATTAATGTAGCCTTGGGCATTTTCATACATTGATTAAATACTGTTTAATGTCTCAAAATGAGAGAAAGAAAAAGAAGATCAGGAAAGCCCAAAGGACTAAAACAAGTCAACATGGTAAATAAATGTGCAGTGATTCTTTCACAGAAAACAGAGCTATTTAGATAGGAAAATGGCAAGGAGAAATATGCAGAGCCATTAGGAAAGTTCTAGCATCTGCTTATTCATCCTAATTAAAAGCATTAAATGCAGTCAGCACATGTAACAATAGCTTTATTATTGTCATTTCATGTGAGAAAAGTCACATTTTATGGCATCGTGCATTCTAACTCAATCTCACATCACATGGAATTCTTAATTTCATCCTTCTTCCCATGTCCCCTGCATATTTGCTGTATCTACATATTAACTCACCTTGAACATCAAAAAATCATCTTCTTCCTTAAAAATAATTCATATCAGACAAAAGCAATTAATGTATAAGTGAACAGAATTAAATGCAAATTAATGGCAAACTTACCTATTAATCTGGTATCTTTGTTCTTGTTAGGCATCTTGAGAATAAATGAAATATGACTACTCATTTGAACATTCTTTGTGGGTATACCTTTGAAGATTTGAATTTTGGCTTTTGCATGTTGTCTAGATTGAGCTGATTACTGTCTAGAACAACAGTTTTTAGAACACTAATCCTGCTCTGAATAAAGTGAATGATGAGACACCTCCCATAGTGTTAGTAAGATAGCCTGCTGTGCCAACAGTGCCTTCCTTCTCTGAAGGAGAGCTCAGCTGACCACATTTCCAGGAGGCCTGGTTACAGGGATCCACTCTCTGCTACTCCCTGTCAATGAATCATGAATAAAAGTTTGGGATCAGTAATTTAGGAGTACAGCATAGACATGGTAATTGGATTTTCCACTCTAACTTGGTGATTAATTCACAATTTGAAATAGTTGAATTTTAAAATCTATGAAGCTATCAGAAAGCAAGCTATTTATTAGCATTGGGGTTTTAATTAATGCTATTAGTAAAAGGCGAAATTCCAGTCACAGGAGGACTGAGCTTACGCTGCATCATCCATCTGAACAGAGTTTGCATCAGTATTCTCCCCATGCCATCACCAACATCTCTTCAGTTTCTCTGCAGTAGTTTTCTAGATGTGGTAGGGAGAAAATGTGCTTATTCAGAAGGTCTGGGAAAACTTCATATTCCCACTCTTTGAGCACATACGTTATGGAAGAGCATTTAATTACTCAACACCATCTCTTGCTTCCATGGTTCCTTTCTAATTCTGTGCGCAGATACGTGTAGTTCTCACTTGACTGGGAGATACTCAGTAATTTGTTTTATCTTTCTTGCTCAGTGTGGCTTTACATTCTCTCTCTTGCAGACCATTTAATAGGCAGACAGAACTACTGATTTCCTCATGGGCTTTGCTACAGAGTCACTGTAAGACAAGAAAGCTAACATAAATTTGCACTATGTTGCAGAGGTTGACCTTAGTAATAGGCTATGTGGAATATTGGAAAATTGAGCTAGACTTGAAAGGATGGCAGCAAAAAAAAAGCGAAATGCCAGTAGATAATTACTTTACATTATTAAAGAATCTCTTTCTCCTTCAGTTAGCACCCAGGTCCAATTAATGACTCAATTATATTCTGAAATAATTGGTTACATTACATTAAAACTATATATTTTTTGTGTTCTCCTGCCTCCTCTCTCCTAATATATTTTCCTCCCTATATCAAGAATAATTTGAGCAATAATCCTGCAACCCTCTGCATCCGCATCAACCCTTGCTGAATTCACTAAGGCAAAAAAAGTGCAAGGAAAGGAGATCAGTCTCTCTACACAATGTAGTTTATAAAGCCAGAGCTTTTAGATGTGCTTTTGTCATACTTAGCTTTAGATACCTACCAGAGAGGGGTGTATTAGAAGCATGGTCACTTTCTGTGGACAAAGGAATGGAGACAGCATATTAAAGGATTATCCAGTCACACAGGTCATACTGTCCCCAAATGGTACTGCGTCTTTGACTATACAAGGGGCCCGTGAACAAGAAATTCTAAAATTAAACATTTTGGCTGTGCTATCCATACTTAGGCAAGATCAAGGCAAGCAATAGTCTAGAAAATCTTGAGCATAAAACCTTCACTCTGGAGCCAGAAATGCATATGCTGACAAACATTTCTACACTGTAGACATGGACAATCTGAAATCATGTTCCAGACTAAGACAGAGTGTGTTTGACCGTGACTCTGCTCTGCTTATCCTGGTCCTTCAGCCAGCAGGCATTATCTTCACATAAGAAAGTACATCAAATGGAGCAGCAGAATGCCATGTGTCATCAGATGACCAGATATGATAAAAATCACATGAAAAAACCACTACGAAGTGTAGATATCTCTTCCTTGATCAAGTCTATTGTGAAGGAGTGAGCCTATACTACGGCTTGAGTGACTGCAGCTCTCCTTCTGAAAGCAAGAGTCAAAGTACATGAAGAGGCTTAAGAAGTCACCCCGTCCATTTACTGCCTCCCTCTACAATTCCTGCAGACTTTTTTCTTGTATCTGACTTACACTGTAACACTTTCAGGCTGAGGGCTGGTAACAAAGGCAGCAAAGAAAAGAACAGAAAACACTTGATGTGACTCACCACACAAGTGAAATAAAAAAAAAAATTCTGAGACACCCACCTCCTTCCATTAAAAGAAACTCCCCAACAAAGCTGGAAAAGGCAAAACAAACAAAAAGCTGCCACGGAAAAGGGAGATAATTGTATAATTGTACAGATCTGCATCATTCAGGCACTGGTAGGGGCTAGGGGCAACCCAATTGGTCAAGGAGAAACAGGGAGATATCTTGCTGTGCAGCAAAACAAGCTTGAAAGCATATGTGCTGGACAAGTCATGTTACAGCTCTGCTGTTCTTACCCTTCTCAACAAACCCATGTCTTCACATCAGCAAGGAATATACGCTCTGAGGAATTAGTATTTTTTCCTATTTTCTCTACTGTTTTTAAGGCCGAAGGACACCAAAAGCTCTGTAAAACGCCCTCAAGAAAATTTCATCAAGTTATCCTTTTAGAGAGGTTATTAATTTGCTAATACATTCCTCCTACACTCCACTACCAAACTAAAAAAGAACCCTTGTGCCTAAACCCATGTTTGTTTGTTTGTCTTTGTCCCCACTTAGATGTATTGATCTATTGGAAGATTTAATTTCCTTCTGCAGGCAATGTGGAGTCACCTTACCTTCCCTGTGAGAGTAACCTGTGGAACAGTTTCCCACCCTGTTAGAAATAAGTGACTTCTTTCTTGTTTAGACGTATTTTATGGCCCCCAGCCTTGCCAGTCCCATAATTTCTTCCTGTTTCCTGATTCTGATTTCTATGCAAGCCCAGAAGAATGTTACCACTTTTATGAACAAAGAAGAAATACATTTGAGTACTATCCCAGAATGAAGGAGACACAAGAAAGCAAAAAAAAAAAAAAACCCAGAATAGAAAGCCCGCTCTTTTGCTGAACTGTTTCTTTTTGTACCCACGTGTACTGTAGCTCCTAAATTGCCCATGCATCTCATCCTTCCTTGCACCTGTCTCAGCTTTCAAACACAGCACTTCACGCAAAAGATATGCCTAACAGCATACTTGTAAGTGCTGAGAGATAAGGGGGAAAGCTGCCTCTAATGTCAAACTTGGAGGCAGGATATCTGCAGACTGCATTTTCCCCTATAGGAACCATTCACTGCTTGTCATGCAGTGCAGGCTTCATCATCGTTACCACACTCTCTCTACAACCGTCCTTGTAAAGCAGTTCAGACAGAGGGCAATGAGCCATTTCCAGGGCGATGGGAAGGGGATCATGTACAATATCTGTCTAAGGAAAAAAATGGGCAGGATGTGGGATAGATCCCAAGAGAATCTTCATCAAGACTGCATCAAGCAGCTCCTCCATATGCTGAAGGAACATAACATTAAACTCCTTTTGAAGTTAGAAGCAGTGCAGTTCTTTTCTGTTATCACACAAGTCTTAGTGTGGGTTCTGCTACTTTTTGTTTTTCTCCCACACTGCAATATTTGAAGTAATTTTTAAAAATAACAGAAGTGGGGAAGTTACATTCATGGGTTTCTGTTTCAAATATTTATATGTTTTTACAAAAGTTGGGGGAGGATGGGGATGTACATATAGATGCAAATAAACATCTGGGAACTGATCAAGCCATTGAATACAGGAAAGTTTTGGCAATCAAAGAGTATGCATACAGATCTGGGTGCAAAATAAGTGAAGAATATATGTTTCATTGGAAGAGAGATAGAGGAATGTGAGCAGAAAGCCAGGAAGCAAAGGATGGAGTTATATTACTCATCAAGCAGTTCTCCACACTGAAGGGGAACCTGCTTGTGAGGTCAGACAGTTGGTACAAAAAGGAAAATAAGAGCAACAGAACCCACGAAAGATCAGCAAAGGCTTTTGGAGGAAAATTTTACTCCTCACCACGACACTGCAGTATAGCACATCAGTCCCATAAAATGAAACCCTGAGATGAGCAGCCCTCCTCTCACCTACCAAGTGGTGCCCTGGCCCTGCAGACCACAGAACACAAATCTTGCTTGGAAGAGTCCCCAGCCCTCTCTCGGTTTGTGTAAATCAGGCTAAAAACCAATAGAGGTTTATCTGTACAGGAAGATCAACTGAGTGAATGTCTTGGATTGTAGCTGCTGAACTGCTGCCTGGCTGGAATATAATTTGCTGGTGGGTATCTACTACCAAGAGGTTGGAACAACAGGAGGAGGTGGTATTCATGGGCACACAAGTGAAGTGTAACCAGCTTACACTAAATGTGTGTAACCTGTGCCAGGTGACTCCCACTGTGGAAACCATGTAATGCAGCCCAGGCCCAAGGCAAAGAGAGGGATCGGAAAAATGTTATAGAAATCAGAGTATCAGAGTTGGAAAAAATACATGCAGCAGGAAGAGGCTGAGTGGGCACCTCAGCCAGAAAAACTCAGAACAGCTGGTGAAAGAGTTACTTCTTACCACAATCCAGAACTCCTCTCATAGGAATAAGCAAGCAACGTTCAGACTGCACTCCAAAGAGGTACCGAAACAGCTTTCACCTCTGGAGATTCGCTCTTTGTAGCTGCCTTTGCTGAAATAAAAGAAAGAGCATTCAATATACTTCCCGTCTGTTGTGCTGTTATCATACTGGCAATGGCTAATACTTAGAGGCTGTAATCATGGAAGGTGTGAATTTTACTTTAATTCTCCTTGTAGTCTTGGCACCACTCAGCAGTAAAGATCTGAGCAATCTGTGAAAAGTTTTTGAGGGAATTTCTTCTGGTGTACAGATGTTCTATCTTCAGCTGAGGTGAGATACATAAAGATCTGGTCATCTGTAATGAATGGCAAGTTCTTCTCATCCATTTCCAAAACACAGGCTGGATTCCAGCAAAATCAAGCTACTTTTTCAAACAATGAAACATCCTTTCTCAATTAAACAAAGTGAATATTTCATGATAGCATCTGGCAGATGCAGAATTACAAATGACTACCACATTCAGTCTTGCTAGAAACCTCGTTCATGACATGAATTGAATTGCTTCTTCAGCTTACTTGAAGACAAGGTGATTTCCTTATCATGCTGCCCTTCTAATTTTTATAGGGAAATCTTGTTTTGTACTTTATCACCAAATAGAGAGAAGAAGAAGGATCAAGATATGTATTTGTTTGAATTCACAATATTTAAAGCTGGTGTTGATAGATTTTGAAGGCAAATGTTCCAGAAATCCTTACTTCATAAATACTCTTCCGTATACCCTCTGTCTAACCAATAAAGACATGAAGGAAAAAGATCTTTCTCAGAAACAAAAATATTAAAAGGCCTAAGCAGAATATGAAGGTGCATACCAGCTAGTACCTAAAAAGAGCCAGATTTCCTATTGGAAGTCTATTTTTTAAGCTGTGCTAAAAAGGCACTTTTAGCACAGCAACCTACAGCACAACAAAGGCAGCAAATCTGACAGTCCAAGAACTTGCACTCACTTTAGTGGGAAAGAAGGGGGTGTTCCAGCAAATTTGTGGTCCCACTGTGAGTTAAAATTTGATGGAAAAGTCTTCTGATTGTCTGACATGGGCTTCAATGGTTCTGTTATCATTTTACTCCTTGCTGTTCTATTATGACTTTAGACTTTTTCCCCGTCTTTATTATTTGATGCAATTATGCTGATGAGCCGCAAGGAATTTTGATCTAGACCACTTTAACAATCAGGAAAGACTATCAGCAATAGCACAAATAGCTATTATTTAAATTGCAAGCATGGAATGCTCTCCTCCCTTGAAATCTTATTTTTATCTTCCCATAGTACTTTTAGCAACATACCTTGCATGAGATCTCCAATTAATATAAATCAGCAGGGTTCTATTGAAGACATTATCTACAAGCCAGAGATTCGTTCCTTATGCTATTTAATTTTCTTAGCCCTTGGAGAACGGCAGATCCTGGATTATGTTTACCTCATCCTAATTCACGTTCTCACCCTGAGAGAGAGTTACTTACATTTAACTCCATCATTAACTTAGGTCCAGTGGAGGAAAGGTTGGTATGCTTTTGTCACAGCTCTGTGATGATGTGGGGTTTTGTGCGCATTACACCTCATTCCAAGTGTTGTGAGGAGGAGGTGTCTAATGCGGTATAGAACCTTCACCTGGCAGTTATGGTTGTTATGGTTGGAAGCAGGTATGGAAAGCATCCTCAGCTATATAGGTATCACAGGGTTGTGACATTCTTGTACCCAGCAGCAGGGCAGAGCACCTCTAATGCTCCGTCAGTGTTGTATCCCACATGCACCTTCAGTGATAACAACAACCATGAATTTGCTCTCAGTAGTATCCATGTGTGGAAGTACAGGTCCCGAAATTAGGCCCCAGCCTCCTCCCAGCCTCACTTCTCCTGTGGGTACATCCACCTGTGGGGGCTTGTTGCCTCCTTCTGGATCAGGTTTCCTCACTCTGATATCTTTCCAGAGCTCCGTGTCCGTGGAGCAGCAGTCTGCAAATCCTCATGCTGCAGAAGAGCGCTCAGAGCTGCTTTGTGCCAGTGGTTACAGAAATGTAGGCAACGCACAGCTCCAGCAGTGTCATTATTACCCTTTTGATTTGCCAAAGGCACTCCAACTGTGCAATGTACCGGTGTGCACAAGAGAGATTTCCCCTAAAAAACATGCTATGGCCTAAAGACCTAAAACTTTAAAATATCTGTCTTGCCATGATAAATGTTCATTTGTGGTTTTCAAAAGGTTTTTTTTCAAAGCTGAGGAGTCTGTTGGAAATCCCAGTAGATTAGAATGCATACTGGTTTTACTGCAAATGAAGGAGGTACATTCCTTTCTTTGTATTTCCTTTAGGAAGCCCTAAGATTGGCGCTTCAGGAAGCAGGAAAGCATCTACTTAATTTTTCTACTCTACTAGCTCTCAGAATAGTTTATTTTTGTTGTCCTACTTTCTTTCAGGGCATTTTTTTTTCCCTTTTGTGTTCCTGTAAGCCTGATACTAAGAGTCTGAATGACTGCTACACGTGATTACAGGGGTTGTGCAGATCTGATCAGGACTTGAGTCCACTAGAAATTTGAATTTCTACGTAAATAATCCAGGGCATTTCTGAGGCTTAGGTGAATCTACCTAAAATATATTTAATGCTTCAGTCCCTGTGCTTTCTCTCACAGACCTCTCAAAAATAAGAACAGATAAACCATTCCAGTTTCTAGAAAATATTTGTGTTCTAATTTATACCTACTTCTCACAGGAGAAGCTGAAAATTGAGAATCTCTTTCATCAACTGCAGCATCATTGCACTTGGTCTCAATCAGAAGAGGAATTTCATTTAGGAGTCTTACTTATACCAGATGTATTAAACTGACAAGAATCAGGACTACTCTGGTTATATGGATACTGCTCACCTGATTGCTGTTACGTCTTTTTAATTCCTTCTATGAATTACCACAGAATACAATCCTGACTGTTTTAGATCTTGTCAGCACATGACTGGCATATACAAATATGACAATGAACTAAAATGACCCCTAGGTCAGTCTTTCCTTTGGACCTGTGGAGAATCTTCATTTAGTTTTGTAGTGTGCTAACCATGGGTGGCTGGTGAACTCCAATTATGGAACACGTTGCCAAGCAGCACCCAGAGGAAAGGAAAAGAATTGTGAAAGATCCAGTCTGGGCCTTGGGCAACTGGAATCAGAGTCAGAACTGGAATTTAACAGGAGTTAGAAACAGGAGCACTGGACTTTCTTTACTTGCTCTTCTCTAACTAGGAAATTTCTGCTTAAAATGGTAGGAAAAGAGAGATTTTAATATGTTCTCCATGAGTCCTGTGGTGTGCAGACAGAATCACAGTTGTCTCACCATATGTTAATGCATTTACTGAGTACTGCATTTTAATAATGTGAGTGAAAACCTCATTTAGCTGTGATTTGCATTGTGCCAGCACTAGATATTATTCTGTGTTAGGTCAAAATCAATGCTGTCACTGAAGTATCCATTCCTTTCATTACTCTAAATAGCATTTTGTCCTCATACATTGAGTCATGCAGTACAAGTAATAAAAAAAAATCAGTAAATACTTCTGGTTTATTTCAGGGTATAAACAACCCTTAAATCATCCCCTCTTCACAGAAGGGTAGAACCAAACAGAACAAATTTGGATAGGCTTTATTTAGCACAGCTGCTATATTTTCCCTAGAAGCAATGGGAAGGGGCTATTTTGGGGACAGGAAGGGTGAACAGCACTATGAGAAATGGACAAGGCTGCACAATACAATGGAATCACGTCCATTTGTGTAACAGCCAAAAGGGAACAGGTCAACCCATCTGAATGTTGTCATCAAACATAGGGTGACAGATGCCTGGACTGAATGCATTGAAGGAGCAGATGTGACCAAAGTGGGGCTGCAGTGCTGAATTTTATAACACCATTCTCCAACTAGAAAAGAAAAGAGACTGATCTGTACTTTGTGTGTCACCCAAAAGCATGACCTTGATGCTTTCAATCATACCTAAAATGCTGCACACATCATAGCTGTCTAGGTAGTCTCAACAGCAAATGAGATTGACAAATCCATCTGTTGTCCCACAAACTTCTCAGATTTTAGAAAGTTCCCAGTCTTTGCTAAGGAATCTTGTGTCCACTTAACAGATTGCAACCAGTCGCACACCCTGGGGAAAGCAGATTATCAAACCAAAGTCTGTCCTGAGGATCAAAGAGGCGCAGATATGCCCTCATTGGACCAAGAATATTGAATGACTGATTCACAGATCAAAGGCTGCTCAGTGCTTAGTAGTCACATTATTGCATTCTCGCATAAGAAGTAACCTAGAAAACCTCAACTCCGTGACTGATTAGCCTGCTCATCCTAGAAAAATACTTCTTTCACTCCTTTGCTCCCCAGCAGTTAGTTTAGTCTTAAATATGGGGCAAAACATCTGGCATTTCCTGGATAGAAGAAGCTGTTCCAGGCACTGCTTCATCTCATACAAACTTTGGCTATTTTTCAAAACTGTGCTACAGTTTGCCACTTCTCACGTGATAGGAGAAAACAGCTTGACGTTAGTAACAGCTTGATTAAATATAAGATAGAAAAAGGCATAGGAACAGTAAAGCTGTGGAAACATTTTTCACTTCTCAGTGAACCCCAGGAAGTCAAACTTGTTGGAATGGCTCTGATAAAGAATCTCATTGAGAAAGCTGTAAAAGTCAAAATTCTTGGCAAGGTTGGTTCTGGTTTCAGGGAAATTGGCACTGGAGAGGGTTTTCTAAGATTTTGAACTGGGCCATGAGGTCAGAGGGACAGTGGAAAGGAAGTCAAGTTCAAATATCTAATCTTTCCAATAAAAAAATGGATGTTTTCTACTAATCAATTTTATAAAATACATTCTTAAGGATTTGGTTCTCCTTCAATGCAGGAGGAAAAATTCAAAACCTCAAAAGTAGTTAAAAAACTGTGGAAGTTGTCATGAAACACAAATTGTTCTCTGGCTAGCCTGACTTTCAAGTCTTTAAACAGCCTCAGGTTGCTGTTTAGGTTTGCAAAGATGCACAGAAGTCAACAAGTGCCTTTCAGATTGAGCTTTCATACCACACATCTCATACATCTAGATCTATCTTACTTCTTTTGAAGCATCTGAAATGAAAACAATTTCTGGGAAACCTAGCTGATTTTCAGCGTCCTTCTGACCCAAATCAGAGTACGGCCTGGAAGACCCATTATAGCCATAGTGAACTCCATAAGCAGAGCTGGATTCCAGAACTGTACCCTTCTGGTCAGGAAGAACCGTGCATTTAGTAATTCATGTGTTGGCAGGTGGCAGATGAACAGCTACAAGCCCTACTAATACTATGGTAATGATCAAGAAATCATTTCCAAGTTGGGAGAACAGACAAAGGGTTGAAACAAGAGCTTCAAGCATTTTCAGCTTTAAAATACTTTTTTAAAAAACTCTCGCTCCCTTGGGGGTTGTTTCCTTGTTTTTTTCATTGTTTTTTTAAACCTTGTCAATTGTATCTAACTCATAGGCCTCCAAAGATTGCAGTTATAATCTCAATTACTCAGGCAGTTACTTGAAAGGGACAATCGAAATGAAGAAAAGTGCATTTCACTTTACATCTCTGTTGACTCAGATACTTTTGGTTTCCATGGAATCTCTGGTTTCTAGCTTTGTTAAGACTGTTAATTTACAGCTTTGATAGCAACCAGTTTATTTTAAATGTGTGTGTTGATAGCAATCCTAAGTGAATTACACAGGGCTGCCAAGATCCAGTGCATGGCAATACCTACTTCAAAGAAGGTTTCTTCCATTTTTAGACAACGGGGTAGCAAAGGCAAAGACATGATTTAAAGCATTTAATCTCACTTTTGTAGAGTAGCAATTTCAAAATCCTGTAACCTTGTTTTTACTCTGAGCTCATGCTAAAATTTAAGGATGCTCCTTGATGGTGACTGAATACCTAATAAAACACTTATTTCAAATGCAAGCCAAACATGCTTAGAAGCAAATCTCTACTAGATTTTGCAATCATCCACCTAATGCATGTTATTAAATGACTGAAATTCAAAGTCTAGGCAGGGTTATCAGGTAGGAATATACTCAGGTGTCTGTGACTTAAGTCAGACTAGGAGTCTGAGCAGGTAGCAAAAGCAAGCAAAGTACTCCTGAAAACTTATTTCCACTTATTTTATCGGGATGAAAAACCTAAATGTAATAAGTTTTCTTTAAACTCAATTAAAGTGGAAATTGATCACATTGGTGTTTGTCCAGCATTCAGAACAGACACAACTTCATTATTTGCTAAATCACTAACAGAAAAAAAAGATTTTAAACACTTTTTAGAAAAAAAAAAAAAAAGAGTAAAAAGGCAAATCAACGTACCTGATTTTGCTACTGGATGTCTTTCTAAATTATCTCTCTCTGTTTCTGGATTTTTATATGCTAGAAAAAAGATCCACTGCTAAGATGCTTTTATAAAATACTGCTTGTGAAAGTATTGTTTGAATTAAACTTTGAATCAGCTTGTTAGATTTTACTTGCAAGATTCAGCTTATAGTATGAGGAGGTAGACAACATGGTTCTTGAGCAGCACAGACGTGAATTAAGGTCTACAAAACATAGTCAGTTGCTACCATTCATAAAACTAATGCACAGCACTCTTTATATGGTCCTTTAGAACTTGCAAACACTGGATTGAAATTTTTTATGTAATTTATTAACATCTTATTTAATCTTCCCAGAATTAGGAAGCATAGAAAGGCTCCAAGGAATGCCTGAGTACTGAACAATCCATTTGAAACTGTGTTGTGCATGCTTTTCTTAATCAATGGTTACCACCAATTCATGGTTGGCTTGTTTTTCCTTTTAATAGCCTGTAAGCATTAGCTTCTGATATTTAGAGAGAGATTTTTTTTTTTCCTAAACAGCATCCTGAGGCTAAAGTATGTTAAAAGCAAATGGACTAATTATTTGAATATAAAGACTGTGCAGACACTTACCAGAAAAATCTTCACTATATGTCAAATGAATCCATGCCAGGAAAGCTGTATTGGATATGGCTCACAACAGCTGTGAGATGATAGCATTCTCAAAGCACTTCCTAGAGGCTGAGACTTCATCCTTCTTAACAAAATGGCAGACACAACAGGATTAAGGCTAACTGCAGTAGAACAAGTACCTTGCAATAACCTAATCTCTCACAGAATAGTGCCAGGGTTAGGAGTTCAGGCATGGTGCTGCACTAGTACACTGATTTGAGAGTTGGGAGTTGAGGTTTGGGAGTTGGGCTGATGCCCCTGTGCAACAGGGCACTGCTCAGAACTGTATGAGTGCACTAGCTCAGGGCTCTCAGCAGCAATGACAGCCCCAATGGTAAATTCAGAGCTTCCATGTGTTGTTCTATCCCTCCAATTCAGGAACAGCAAAAATGTCATGAGATTTATGTAAATACTCCCAGCTAGAGAACGGAACCCAGATTTCAGATGCAACATATTGAATATTAGCAGCAAACTCTCTAGGACCAGTTCATCAATAAAAAATGGAATGGAAAGAAAAATCCCAGAAATATTTGTCAAAAGCTTTCCAGCGTGAAAGCCAAGAAGTCATGAGTTGTTGTGAATAGAAAATGAAGGAAATAAAATATCAAATTGTTCACTAGAAATTATCTTCCGCGCCCTCTCTGATGTAATATTGGAGGAAATCTAGCACCTTGATGAATAAACAGCATCTTATATGACATATCTCTTGCTCAGTTGCGTATCTATTTTCCATTTTGGTCTTTTCTTATCAGCTGTAAGTTTCACACATGGGCAGAGTCTCAGCAAAGATCCAGTATGAGAAGTTTACTCTAAAAACTAGAAAATAAGTATCAAAAACATGGATTGCAGATAGGCTGTTTTCACCGTCCAGCCACTAGAGGGGACAGGAGATACTCAGCCAGAGCAGACATGAAAACATGAACAGAAGGCAATATGCCACATATATTATCAATTTTAATGAAACTGATTATCTTAAGCCTCTTGGAAGGGCAAAATGGAAAACAAAGATACAGTGTAGATTTGATCTACCTGAAAAGTAAGTACCTGCACACAACCTTCAGATTCAGTGATGCAATTTTAACATCAAATGTGAAAGACAGGGAAGCATAAGGACTTCTGCTTAAAAAAAGGGGTCTGCCTGGCTGTTCTGCAGACAGAATGCTTCTGAGAGCAGAGTGTAACAATTAAATTCACACTAAAGCTCAATTTTGAGAAAGCTCTACATTTTCCTCATACAAGAGAAACTGTAATTGGACAGGCTCCTTCTTCCAAGTACTTCCTTCCAATTCAAGAATTAAAATAAATGAATACAAAGTGATAGGATGAGGTTTGGGTTTAACAATGAAAACATACTTTTATTCCCAGGAATAATCTTACCATTTACCATGAAAATTGCCGTTCACTTTCCATGTTCTACAGTGAATGTGTTTATAGACCTACATAGATCTGGTAGTGCTGGAAACTGTAACAGAAGATGAGCATTGGATATGCTTGAAAACACAAAATGTTAAGGATTAAATATTCCGATTTAAAAAATGGCAATCTGAAATTAAAGTAAAAATAGTCACAGTTAATAAAATTGTAGTGATGTCAGAACATTTAACTCCGTAATTTCACAATAGGAAAAGTTTGATTTCTCTAAAGTCACCTGAAACAAAGCTTTAAAAAATGTCAAATGCTCTCTGAGAAGGAGGACGCAAGGGAGGTGTAAAGGAAAGAATGGTAATACTCAAGGAAACCTTCAGATTTAGGTCAAAAAGTTTCAGACCATAAGACTTTGTTCCTTGTCCCAAAAATTCTACTCTTGAGAAATTTTACTCTTGTCAGACAATGTCCCAATAGCAACTACATGACCAAGTGCAGTTTTGAATAAGTGCCCTGTAACAGGTGAACAGGTTGAACCCTTACTTAATATGAGGCCTACGATTTCTACTTCTCTTCATAGCATCTTTTTTGGATACAGTTATTTGAGTTTTTGTATATCTCCTCTTTCTTTACAGTAGGCTTCACAACTGCAAAATATGAAGGCTGCTCCAAAAGTAATGCTTCGTATTTTACTATGTTGGCCCATGACATCAGAGACAGATGTTGGTGGCATGGCAGTAGAGGTTGAACCTTCCCACCAATATCCATTTAAATTTTGTTGCCATGTGACAGATGGCAACAGAGGAGCAGAGGGGACAAAATGGCATCAGACATGGAAGTGCTCATGAAGCAAAGGTGTGTCACTGAATTCCTCCATGTGGAAAACACCACACCCACTGACATTCATCAACACCTGCTGAACATTGATGGATACTAAACAGTGGATGTGAGCACAGTGAAGCTGTGGGTGGTGCATTTCAGCAGTAGTAATAGCAACGCAAAAGACAAGCCACATTCTGGGTGGCCAGGCAGATTTTTATTGTGTTCAGCATGCAGACTCCTATTCATCACAGGTGAAAATACAGAGTTAATGGTGGTGCCTACATTGAAAAATTGTGTTTTGTACCTGAGAATTTGCTCTATCAAATAGTATTACTATGCTTTTTGTAGCTGTTGTAGTTTCCATGGAAATAAAAAGGATGCAGTACTTTCAGAGCAACCTAAGTACGTCGCAAGTTCTCCATTGCATTAGTTTACTATGGAATGAAGCCACAGCACAACAAAAATCCAGGTTTTCCGATTTTCCGTTTCTCCAGTGAGATTTTCAGCTTTTTTTATTCTTAGCAGTTTTGTGTCCAGATATCTTCTTCTCCCTTGGTAAAACATTTCCCTGACATCTAATCTAAATCTCCCCTCTTTTAGTTCAACGATGGCTTGTTTACATTCAGTCAGGAAGGTATCCTTACTGTTGGAACTTTTGCAGGGGAGGGCTGTTTAAAAAATATTCAGAATGAAAAAAAGAAGAAAAAGATGAAGAAAATGGAGCTTGCATTAGGGAAAAGAAAATTTTATTTTCTTTTTCTCTTTTTTTACTGAAAAGGAGTTATTTCAAAGAGTATGCCTGAGAGGAGCTGATTGAATTTATAGTGTGCACACTAGGCTAAGATTTGATATAAAGTTGCAAACTCCCTCATCCTAAATGCTATGGCAGGCTGACAGATTGCACAATAGAAAGAAGAGGTAGTATTGATAGTGTTAACATCCACCTTGGCATGAATAATTACATTAATACTAGATACTGACTGCTGAAAGACATTGTTTAGACAGCATCTGGGTGGTAAACTGTATTTGAAAAGGCAGACCAATATCTCAGCTGTGACTTCTTGAATTTCTCACTGGTTGTTATTCATCTATCCTCCATGATTAACACCCTCTACAGCCCAAAGATTTAAGTTTTTCAAAGCTATGCTTTTCTACCCACAAATACAAAGCTCAGTAGTTGCTAAATTACTTAGCATGTTTGGTGAGGAGAGTTTAACATCTGGTAACTTGAAGTGTTCAGGGCACTTGTTCTGTAATAAACTGTATTAGTCTGGCTGGCACCTTGACAATTCTGCTGGAAACATGAGAATAATGCATGACTCAGAAAAGACCGTGAAAATATAAGATACAAAGATGGTATTGATTTCCACTATTCCAGTAACTAAAACCTGTGCTACAAAGCTCTAAAAATCAGAAGGAGCTATAAAAATGCAAAGAAAAACTGACATGAGAAAAGAAAACCAGAACACCTAGATTGTCTTTACATGTAGAGACATCCCAGTGCAACCTGTAAATCAATTGTATTTCTCTTTTATTTTAGACAGAAATGTTATTGAAGATGAAAAGCCTAGTGAAAAGAAATAAAAAACAAATCCCAGCGCACAACCTGGGAATACTTTGGTGCTTTATTCCATTGCAACGAACGTATTATTATCTCCCACCTCTATTAAACTAAGGGTTTTTCCCTCTTTGAAACCTTTCATTTGTAACAGACGGTCTCCTTTTTCAGAGCTTCTCACTTTTCCATTCCAAGCAGCTAGTACACATTCACCAAAACAGGAAGACCCATGAAAGAAAGAATGCTAGTCAACTAGAGGGATTAGGACACTTCTCACACATTGGTGTTTCCAACACTCAGGAGAAAAACAAAGCATTTGCCATGCATCTAATAGTTCAAATATCCCTTTCCATGCAACTGGTTTCTTTAGAATTTGCAACTAGCAGGAAAAATGATTGTCTTTCATAGTGGATCTATAAAATAAACATACAAACAAACAAACATAAAGATGTCCATTAAAATTAGTGAAATTAGTGAATCAGTTACTTTTACATATCTAAAAAATGTATATGCTCTAGACTCTATAATAATCTCCAGGAACATCAGTAACAGGATCTTTGTATCCACAGTAAAAACAGGACATTGTAAATTCTTATCCTCTTTTCAATACTGAAATATTTACATCAATTGCATTTCCCTTTGGTTTGCACCATGAAAGTTACTTCATGGACTTTGAAGAGGAGCAATGATCAGAAACTAGAAACATGGGTGTTTCTGTGTCTATAAGAAAGAAGTGAAGAGCTGCAAGTGTTTGAGAGTACAACCAGAAAGCCCACATCTTCATTCCATTTCTTTCCCTGCAGCCTTCATTCGTGAACAAGCCAACTGGATACAGAAAATCACTCTCACTGTTTAATAAGATGTTTGCACAGTTTCCTTCTTTTGCATTTTTTATCCAAAATGAGCTGGGTTTTGGGTTGTCTAACTCTTCTTTGGAGAAACCCTAAAAAGCAAAGGATCAACACAATGTAAGTAGGCCTGGAAGACCTGTGTAAGCTGCCTTTCCTCTGTCCCCCATCTGCACACATTGCTCCGAGCAGACTCACTGGAAGGACCAGATAAACCCAAGCTCCTTTCACCAGGATGGTTTTTCTTTCCTACTTTTCTTGTGCATTATTTGCATTATTGGCATAGCTTCCTTTGCTGCATCCAGAAACTAGTGGAACACTGTTTCCTGCTGAGTCCTTCCATTCTATATACCCCCCATATGCATCACTCCTGCAGGCAAGTAGCTTTCCACACCTCCTTCTCTGCAAGCCTCCCTGGCCCTTGCATACACTGCTTAAAGTTAGAAGGCCCAGTGAGACCAGGCGCAGCTACCGGCACCTGGATAGCCCCCAGCAGGGAGCTTTGCAGAGACTCAGCTGTGGAAAATAATCTGTCATGGAGTTTACCACATTACAGAAACAGCTTTTATATTCTTGCTCCTCTGCAGTTGTGCTTTGTAAAAGAAAAAGAAATCACTCTCCCAAACCGGGAGTGTTATAGCTCAAACCTGAGCTCCTCCTTTCTGACAATTGCTGGCTCCTATCTGTCAATGTAAAACCCCTTTATGTCAGCAGTGTATCTTCTCTTAACCCCAGTGTGAAAGAACCAGGCCCACTTCAGCAAGAGCCACTTGGACGAAAGCATGGAGGTACCAGGAGTACAGAGCCTCCAGGGGAGGTTCATCCCATACTGGCAAGGATCTGAGACCTAGTGTGTGTAGCGCGTGACTTGAGGCCAGTGCTGAGTACAGACGCTAATGCCTTGATGGGTCAGAGATCTCATATTGCATAATCACTGCTGGCCCTGGCTTTACTCATGAAACAGAGCCCGGAGTAGACCTTCATCCCTGTGAACATGGGCTTATTCCCCAGCTCAGTCTCTTGACCAAAGGCCAACAGTTTCATTTTAAGTAGGAAGAGAATGAAACAGAAAAAGTGATAACAATAGCAGCTTTATGAGGAGGTGGAAAAGAACAAATGCTGGGACTACTTTTACTTAAAAGTCAAAAAATGTCCTTTAAAACCACCAAACCTGAAGCTTAGCACAATACAGCCTCTGGAATTTCACCCTGCAATTCCAACCTGAGCTATAAGCTCTCTCAGGGGAATTCCAGGCTGTCCTTTTTTGCATTGATGTTCCTAAGATAATACCACAGATAATTAAGTGCATTCAGCCTGCCAAAGAAAGGGAGCATTTTGTGAAGAGCACTGAGCACTGCCTTTCCCTCACCGGTGTGGCAGTAACATTATACACTGCTGCCTCCAACAATCATACTTACTCTAGCTGCATTTTTTAGCTCTTATTGATTTTGTCTGGGCTCCATAACATCAGTATATTATGTTAAACAGTACTGAGAAGACAGACAGGATGAGAGAAAAAGCACTTCTTCATTGATTTGACAAGGAGGATTTACCAGAGACAATGCATCCACTAATGCTAAATATAAAAACAAATAATCAAGGTAATTGCAAGAGAGGGAAGGTGAAAGCAAACAAGTCAGTCAATTTGTTAAAATTGATCACAAATGAAAAACAAGAGGTTGCCCATTTAGCCACAGCATCTCTGCAATAGGAACTTGTTCTTAATTTGCATGTGAATAGTATCACGCTCTGTTTGCCTATGCTCAGGTCAGCCAGGAAAAGCTGAAATCAGTTGTAACTAACAGACATTTATCACAGTCAGCTGTTATTAATGGCTTGCCAGATGTTGCTAGCAGAGCTTGCTCTGCATAAGACTCCAGTAATAAATACTTTATCACAGAGAAGATGTAGTGCCTGCTGTGTTGTGTGCTGGGGACAGTCCTGTGGCACATCAGGACATTGGCTCAGAGCTCAGCCTGCAGGAGCAGGCTGGGAGGGAAAAGGGGTTGCAGGTTCTTCGATCCCTGCACAAGTTAACGCCACTGTGCAGTCATTATACATTTCCCCGCTTTTTCTTAAGGTCTATGTGTCACATTATCTCTATTTTTATATTACTGGCATTATTATACCACCCTTATCCAGGCCTCCTTCCCAATAGTTAAAGTCTACCTGCTCTCTTGGACCCCACCCGCCAAGAGATCACTTCAGTTTCCTCTGGGAATGCTGATTTACAAACTCACTGCTCTCTTGGGCTTCAGAGGAAAGCAGTAAGCTGGGGGCTATCTCCTGGCTGCTTGACAGACACAGACATCAGGGAGGAGGAACTGCTTGCTCTGCTGCTGCTCCCTGTTGCCCACTTGGGGAAGAACCTTTAAAAAAGAGCTTCCGACGCAGCTTCATGTACCAGCCTTCCAAAATCAAGTACCAGTTGTGCAAACTGGGGGAGGAGTAACAGCCCCAAAATAAAGGGTTTAGTCACCATTTTAGAGCTCAGTATCTGACAGGAAAATAATGTGTTTGTATACAGATAAGAAAGAGGTCCCCGTGCATCTCCCCCACTCTTCCTGAATGCATACTCATTGCTTTGTATTCCAAGTATCTCAGGTCCTCGTTATTCGTTTCACACATGACTCCCACATATTCAGTGTAGATAGAAATAAATACGCGTTGGTTAACACAAATAAGGTCCGTATTGGGATATATGGGAGTTGTGAAAGACAGAGACAAGCTCAAAATCTTAGTCCAACCCTCATAAAAATTATAATAATAATGATAAAACTTTCCAAAGTGACAAGGTCCCAGTACAATGGCAGATTTTCCACTTTTCTGCCCACACAGTATGTCTGGGTAACTCTCAGCTACGCTGACCCTTCCAGAGTTAATTTTTCAAAGGACTTTTCTTCCGAAGCTTCTCTTTAAGCATTACCCTAGATGTGCCTGAAAATCACACTGACGCACAGGTTATGAGGTGTTTTTATTGCAAATGGCTTATTGACTGAACAAATTATGTTTTAATTATTCTAGCTTAAAATCTCTACATATGGGTTGAAACTGGCTAAATATTTGTCAACTACTTTTTTAAACTTTTTTCCCAAGGAGTAAAGTATGGGTATCATATGTAGAATCATTACTATACTTGTGAATTAGATTACTAGAGAAATGGTAGTGGAATTCCCAAGAAGTTAGATTCCCAAGAGTACCTTTCTTATTTCTTCTTCACCCTGCCTCACTCCCAGCACCTGTGGTAGGCACCGGGCAGAAAGGACAAACCTGTCTCTGCCTTACTCAAAAACAAATCCAGGAATTCTCACCCCATGTGGTGACCATGTCTGTTTCAAAAAAAAAGGGAAACGTTTCATGGATGGCACCTGTCTTTTCTTCTCCTTGGCCTGTGTCTCTTCTCATTTTTCTGAACCCTCAGTTATAAATCCTAACAGTTATTATTTATAGGCAGGCATACTAATTCATCAGATCCTATTTTTAATTGCCAAATATTGTGAAAAATATCCCAGCAAAATCAGTCTGAAGACATTTTCCTTTTTTTTCAGTTCAGCCACCAATCTAAAAGACAGTCATGTACAAAACCATACTGTGAAGGCAAATGAGGATATTTTTCAAAACCTGAAAAGAACTGATCAGATTGCTTCTGCATACTAGCCATTAAAAGGGAACTACTCCGAAATTTTGATTTTTGCCAAGAAGTGCTTCGTGTCCATCTTGTTCATTGCTGGCTAATTACCACCTTTGCAGACAATCTACATGGTTAGATCTCCTTGGAAACTAGCAAGGCTAGGAATAAAAAATAAGTCTAAGACTCTGTATTTGAACTCAGAGATCATTTTATTGCAGTGAAGTAAGGTCCAATCACCTTCGATGTTACCCAGTCACGGTATTTTCATGAACAAGAAAATCATCCTATCAGTATAGAAATAAAATATCTTTCTTAGCATCTGTACATTTCTTATGAGCCCCTCATTTACCATTCCCACACATTCGTGTCCTTTTGTGCTCCCACGCTGGCACTCATACCGGGACAACAGAATTAGACTTCTGGGGAAGGGCCTTTAAAGCCTTTATTATTTCATTTAAAATTAATCCATGTATACTTCCTCCACTTAACATGCTCTGCTCTGAAAGTCCTCCCTTGTGCCTACTGTCACTACAAAGGTATTGATCACATCCTTCAGGTCGGCCAGGTAGTCTCCCGTGGAGCTTGAGCTGCTGGGGGAACTCGCAATGGGCAGCTAAACTGTTGCCTCCCTCCTGGCAAAATGTTACCCTTCTGCCACTGGCCTCAGCCTCACAAATGGGCTTTGAGTTAGCTCTAAACAGAAGAAAACCAGAAACCTCTCCAACACACAAGCTAATTTGTTTGTAAATGTTCTGCTCATTTTATGCACAGAAAACAGCTCTGAAGCAGCCAAGCTCTATTTTTACCATCTCACTTTTCCATTTAATTTTTCTTTTGGAGATGCCAGAAGTGTGTTCTTGTTACCAGTCTATTCATTTATCAAAAGCTCTCTTCCATGGGCTCAATACTTTTGTTTACTGCATGGGAGCTCCTTTCTCTTAAAAAGGTCAGCTTCTTTATCTAGTATTTCTTTAAGTGAGTCTGGCTACACGTACCTGACTACAAAAGACACAGAATTTTTTTCCAGCGTATTGCTTCACGTAGTAGGCCTAACAAGAGCAACATGTATTTCTGATATCTATGAGCAAATACCTGAAAGAAAGCTCGTATATTTCATAGGCAGATTTTTTCTCTATACAAATCAGGGAATGTGTGAAAAGCAGAACTACTCTTTTTCTCTCAAGACATCTGAAAGGTATGAAAGCTTTGAATTATTTGTGTCAAGCTGAGCTTTGCTATCTCCAGTAAAGATAGATGGGCTTTATTAGCTGAAGGCTAATGTACCATCTAAAATGTCCAATATTAAAAAACATAATATTGGTTCAGCCCGTTCTGGAAAGACTCATGCATACTCTGGAAAGAAAATTTAAATCCACACTAGGGTTTTATTTTTGTATTAAACTCTGAATTCAGCTACCCAGAATCAAATGCTGTTAAGGTTCCTTAACAGATTTGCAGAAACTGGATGAAGTGATCCAGCCAGCTGGGATCACAGGAGAACCCAGCACTGTCAACTCTTTCCGTTTATTCAGAGAGGTTCAAGTTACTCTCAAAGTACATCATTTTTAAGGGATGAAACAGATGATATAATGACTTATGCACGGGAGCAATCCTGGTGAGGGATGGGTAGTTTCCAGTCAAACTGGAAGAAAATTAATGTGAACAACTAAGAGCGAATCAATAAGTTCTTAATTCTTTAAAGTACTTTTTTTTTTTTAACAAAATAAGAGGAGGAAAAACAAACAAAAATAAACAAACACGAACATAGCAAAGCCTTTCCCAATCCAAAACAGGCATTACAAAATCTTCCATATAATCCCCCTGACTTGAGGTAATTTATTTAATCCTTTTGAACAGCCTTATTTGTTGCCTAAAGCAAGGTAAAATGTTACTGTGAAAAAGGAGTGAAAATCTGAATTCTAAAACTGTTTCTGAAATTCTCTTTCACTTAAGTATTTCAGACACAAAATATTGCATTTTTGAAACTCCAAAATTAAATATCTTTTCAATCATAAAACATTTTGTAAAATCCCACTGGCCAAATTGAACTCAACTTACAAAATATTTCAGTGCTTATGATTCCTTTTTGCTACGTATTACCATGTAGAAAAAGAATAGCAATTATAGCAGTTATGACAATTCCACAGCAACTTCTTTGATTCTTTTTTCAAACACGTTTATAGACCTTGTACTTTATTATGTAGCTTAAATGAAATGAAATAGTAAATGGTAGTTTAGACACCACAGAACTATTATTCCAACACAAAAAGTTGCTATTTGTTGACATGGAAACATTATTTTTGTGTTTTTGACTTGTATTTTCAGTCATGTTGGGTCTGAGATTGTAGCCTGAATATATTTTTTAACAAATTCATATGTAAATGGGTAAAAAATCCCGTAGAGCTGATGCACAACAGCAATTGCATGTGGCTTTTCTTTCAAAATAAACAAAGCTAAAAAAAGTCTCAACTCAAACCAAACATACTTTCATTCAATCTTCTGTTCTGATTCAACTAAATAACTTAAAAAAAATATATATATATGATGTTGAGTCAGATTTTCTTTTTTTGTACTCAATTTTCTTTGTAGGCAAAGCCACCAACTTCGATCTAAACTAATCTTGCTGAACATGGAAGTTCTTCTATCAAACACGACATCAGGCAGATGCAACCTGTGGCTGCACTCTTACTGCTTGAAAACAAAAGTGTGCATCCCTTTTGGCTGCACAAAGAGGAGGAGCAATGTTTTTGAAGATACTTCACAGTGAGATTGTAGGAAATAGTTACTTGAAAAAAAATATGTGAAAGAGTAGTTGGGAAAGCAATTTCATACATGAGAAAAAAAAATAAATCCCTCCCATATAAATTTTTTGGGACCTGATAACGCGGTTAATTCAGTCTGTTTTCATGACTCTTGCAAGAATTTAGTACTTCTGAGACCTCCATACACTGTCAAAAACTGCTGTGCTTACCTTTCAGAATCTAACTGATGACCTGAAAGAAATCTAAAAACCTAAATACCAGCCAGAGTTTCAAAGTTGATTGGGAAGAGGCCAGACAGAGCAATGGATAAGGCTCATTTCCTTAGAAAACATTTCTAAAATACTATTCTGCACATACTGATTCTAGGTTATCAAAACACTACAACCTGAAACAAAACTTTTATCCAGTTGAAATTATGAAGTTTTTTAAGAAAACTATTTTTAGTGTCTTTTTAAGTATTGCTTCCAGTCCTATTTCTCAGTTGTTTCTTCTCTGCAGTCTATAAACTGCACAAAGTAGAAGTGGGAAGTCAATAGAGAGAAACTAGGTCTCTGTGTGTCACTGAGACTTCTTTCACCAGAGAAAGACAGTGCAGCCAGCAACGGCCTTATTATTTAGCTTACAGAAAGCATCTCAAGCCCCAGTATCAACTGCGGTAAGAAATGGAAAGAACATGGCAATTGTTCAGATAAATTGAGTGGTTGCAAGAGTGGCAAGTACCCAAGACAGTTTTTATGTGGCAATGCTTGGATGCAAGAATTTGATTTTGTATGCTAGGCCATATGAACAACATCACTCAACCAACAGATAAGCTGCATATATCCACCAAGTCACCACCATGAGAGAGATGCAGTTGCAAAGAGCTTGTGAGAATGATCTTAGTAATTATTTTTCTTAAGTGTGCAATAAAGTTAAATTAAAATCCTGCCTGATTTTTTAAGGGAGGAGCGCCTTCCTGTTATGAAGCACGTTGCCTAGAAGCAAAAGCCACTTAAATCTTCCCATGCCTGCAGAGAAGTTATTGAGAAAGAAATCTCTATTACCAGATAAAAAGCAAAATACGTTCCTGTCTGTTTCACTTTTTTCCAATCTTTCCAGCTTCTTCTGTACCTTCATGAAACAGTAACAGCAGAAGGAAAACCAATAAACTCTTAGGCAATGTTTGTGACCCAGGAGCAGTCTGTTTGGGGTACAGCTGGATGTAAACTGAGAGGAGAAAGAAAAGATGATTTAAGGAAGGAAGTTTGTAACACGTTTTCATTCTTCTTTGGAAAACTGGGGGACAAACAGAGGGAATCAGTTATCTGCACTTCAAAGTCACTCTGTTCTCTGCAGTCTGTATTTCTTGGAGAAGCAGACATGGCAAGTGACAGTCTTTCTAGCACAAACACCTCATCTTTACTAATGGCTTTCAGGGTGCTCTCCCAAAGCCTGGCTGTTAGGCAAAATCAACTGCAAAGTAGCAGTCAGTCCACTTTTTATCATAGCAAACATACACATGGCCCATATCTTCTTGTCTCCCTAGCAGAAAGTTGTCTTGACCAATTGAAATTTCACTCAGTGTAGGTGATACTTTGCAGAGGAAAAATAAACACTCTCAAATTCTTCTCAGATACCCTATCCCTATGGTGATCAAATCCAAAATCTGGATCAATTGTATGGTGTCTTCTGCCCATTTCTGGAGGAAAGTACTATTAATTCTTGTGCTTGGTCTGAAGGCTTACTTCATTGCATAAGTTACTTACTTCACTGGTCTGGTACAGCATACTGATTGAATCAAATTCTTTCTTTCTGACAAAAAATTTCTTCTCCATTCTTACTATGCCTTATATTTATGATAGCTCATTGATCAAAGCAGAGCAAGCTGTCAGATTATGGCTGTGCAGCAGTCAAGATGGTTCCAACACCTGCCCAAGAAGCTGTATGAATATTCAGGTACAGAGTTGTTTCAAGGTTGTTCAGCAGTGCAGGCAAAAACTGTATCTGGCTGTCCCAGGAATAAAGATGTGAGTAAAGCCACCCTTACCTCAGGAAGAAGAAGAAAAAAGAACATTGTCTTCAAAAATTAGGAGAGGGAAGTGTTGGCTTATCCTGCCAGAGGGAAAGTGGGAAAACTGATGGCAGCGACTCCTTTTCCAAGACTCTGTTCATCTCCACTCCAGTGACCTAGCTATACAAATAGAAATTGATCAGAGCAACAGCTGTCTGATTTCTAAACTTTTCACATACTGGAATAGGCACTAGACCCATTACATCCTGACTACACCTACAATGATAAATAAAACCAGGTCAGAAATTGTTCTGCAGCCTTGAAAGCAAGAGGTACAGACTATCCATGGCATGCTGAATAATTCTTTCTCCTTTTCTTAAAAATGAGAGTGATGTTTCCTTTTTTCCAGTCACCAGAGGCTTCACTTGACAGCCATGACTTTTTGAATATGGTGGAGAATGGCTTGGCTTGGCAACCACATCCACCACATCAGGTCCATAGGCTTGTATGCTAGACCGGACAGCCACACTTCTATTTACACTTATGTTTCCAGGAGCAACCAAGAGAAATCTGCAGATATTAGTGACATTACAGGTGCAGAGTTAAATGAGTCAGAATTATGCAAAATATTCAGCTGATCAGTTAATTTTTATTTCTAGAATTTTCAATTGGGAAAATTTTAATGGAAAAGAAGATCATGAGAAGAAGGAACTAATTCTCCTCATCTCTGCTCACAAAACTTGAGGACATTCTTTTTCAGCATAATCAGTTAGGAAAAAAATGTGGAGAAAACAGAATTTAATCAGCCCTCACAGAAACTCCCAGGAAGGCAGAGCTGTAAATCAACAGCCAAGATGCAAAAGAGAAGCTGTAGCTAAGATGGTGCCAGATTCTTCCCAGAGATGTACCAGTAAAACCAAGGAGCAATGGGCACAAGTTTCATTAAGGAAAATTCCAATGGAATAAAGAAAAAAAATGTTCTTAATACTGAGACAGGGCCCAGAGAGGCTGTGGAAACTCCCATCCTTGGCCTGAGCACTATGATCCACATTTGAAGTTGATCCTATGTTGGGCAGAGGGTTGGTCAAGAGTCTGTTGGTCATGGTCTTACCCAAAATATTCTATGATTTTAAGCAGTTTTGATTTTTTATCCAATTTCCAGCAGTTGGAACATGTGAACACAGTTTTAAACTGGTAATATTCGGGTCAGAATACTTCATACTTTCTCCTTATTCTGGTACACCTCACAGAAATGAAACTGACTTCTTGGTAAATGTCTAAAGAACTACTGAAACAGAACAGTAAAAATTTTGGCATTAGTACCTGTTATAGTAACTGGCAGAAATAGCTGGAGCTGAGTAACTACAAAAAGAAATCTCTCAAGGGGCACATCAGACAATGACATTTTACAGTAATTCAGGGAGACATGCATCTGATGCAGAGGTATCAGAAGGGAAGCATGTGGCCAGCATTTGCAGCTATTAAGGCCTGTCAGCACTGAGAATCCCTATTATCTCTACTACAGCAGCTGTCAGTAGCTTTACCCCATGCAGTAAAAATTATACAAGTTCTGATGATGTATGGTGGCATGATTCAGAGAGGGACACCTACATTCTCTCTCTGCCACTGACCTTACTTAACTTCTTGCAGCAGCTTTGGTGATAGTATCCATTTTCCAAGTGCGCAAATGCTTTCCTTCTATCTTCCTCACCTTCTCTAAAGAAATACAGCTTCTGAGATGGTCATTTCTGTATTGTAGATAGGACAACACTATAGCAAGGGAAAATGAGGTCTGATTTTTTTCCGAATAGATCGTGTATTCCTCTGACTTCTTTGTATGTTGCTGTGAATACTTGCATGCCAGAGTCTCTGACTTCAATGCCAGTCTTGTACACTTACTGTGACTGGTCATCTTGATTTTTGCTTTCTGATAGCTTTCCATTATCTACTCTTCACTTGTTACACAAATGGGAAGGGTGAGCATGAAGAGATACTGAGCACTAGATAAAGACAATAGATTGTCTGCCACATAGGATCAGAGGGATTCATAAGTTGAACATACAGTTTACGACAAAGATGACTTGTACCATCAAGGGGAATTTGATGAATAAGGGCAGAGCACAAGCCATAGCACATGTGCAATATCAACAATAGCCCACAAACTTACTGAGTCTGCTCTAAAGAACAGTATCTAGACAGTACTGAACTAGGCCCCCAAAAAAGACTCTGGACATTATCACCACATATGTAAGTGGGTCAATGGTGAGAATATGTGCTGAAGTCAAACGCAGTTAGGTTAATTTGTGTAGATCATAGAATCATAGAAAACCCCAAGCTGTTAGGGGCCCACAAGGATCATCAAGTCCAACTCCTGGCTCCACACAGGACCACCCAAAATCCAAGCCTTTTGTGTGAGAGATTCTCCAAACTCCCCTTGAGCTCTGGCAGCTTGCGGCCATGACCACTGCCCACAGGGAAACCTTACATGCTCTCAAACCTTTAGATTTTCTAAAAACCAGAAGTCTGGTAAAAGTCATGTATAACTAGACTAAACAGAGAGGAGCAAAGATGTGTAACAGCAAAATCTCCTTCTAGAAAACTATTTTTTATGCCAGGCATTTACACAAGCACTCAGAATTCAGGTAGTAAACAAGTTTCGCAATCTAGTTCAAGATTCTCCATTTAATGAAGGGCAGAAGATGATGATAATTAGCTATCTCCAGACATTTTTGCAGGTTCAAAGTCTGTAGCCTTCTTACACTTCTCCACACACATAATACAGCCTAGATTGCTTGCCTTGCCTGTGCTGCAAACGAATTTAGAGGTAGCAAAGCAGATGTCAAAACAGCATACTGGAGCCTTTAGTGGTAAATTCTGTATTGAAATTGGTTAAAATCCAAAACAAAATCTACAAGGTCAAATGTTTACCAACAATGGAGTCACATTTTTTTAAATTTACATATCAGCATCATTTTCCATCATCCATTTTCAAAGGGCCAAGAATCAGAACTTCATGAAAATGTTTGTACTGCACAGAGGCAAAGTGTTACCTAGACAGATTTTTTTCTTTGTAACTTTATAGGCTTAAAAGAAATAAAAATAGTAGAAACTATTTTTTACTGGATTGGATTAGAAGGTAATAATGAAGCAGGTAGCATGAAAAAACAAGGTATCATTCTTACATCCACCTTTCTAATCATAAATGTATTTCAATTTGCATTTCTTTTCTAGTGAAAACAGCAGCTGAAATAAATTTAAATCACACTCGTTTTCTCTGAATTTATATTTATGATTCTATGGGAGCAAATAAGTAATTTGGTACTTGAAGAAATTTGACAAGTCAGTGTTTATTGAATGCTTCTACATTTCCAAATGAGAACTAGACAATGATCCCAGCTGAATGAGTAGGCAGTCTTTCACTGATTTCAACAGTGAAAGACCAGATCCTAATTTCTCTCATTTTCAGAGGAAAATCTGCATTTTGTGATAATGACTGCTTACAATTGTTAGATGATCACAAAAAGCTCCTCTTTCTTTTTCTGTAAATAAGACTCTTTCTCTTCGTATGTAGTGATAATACACAGTTTCTCATAGTACAGGTTACCTGATCTCACTGAGAGGGATACAGGCCGACTTAATCAAACAAGCAAATCCTCCTCTATTCTCAGAGTATCTGTTCTTGTGCCCTCAGTGCTCATTAGAGTGAGATTCTACAAAGCTCTGAAACAGTGGCTAAAACAAGCCAGAGATCAGGCAAAACATTTCAAAAGCTCCCTGTCTGCTTTATCTGTCTGACTTCTTCTTGCGTCTTACACAAGAAAAGAAACAAAATGACCTTGGACATTGCAGAAAATCTCTTCTACTGTGCAGTACAATGACTTCTTCCCCTGATGTCAAAGACCAACAACCTTCCAGAGGTAGTGGGGAACAGAAATATCCACCTGGTATTATCAAATATTCCATAAGTGATTTCAGTGTCAGGAAGGTTTATGATCACAACAAATGAAAGGTGAATGCTGAAGACAGTTCACAAAAGGACAGGCTTGGACCTTACCTGTGCAAACTTCTGCTTAATCTAAAAGCTGCACTCATCCTAACAGGAAAGTGGGGAACAACCTGCAGACAGAAATTGCAAACAGTCAAGCACTGGCACAGGCTGCCCAGGGAGGTGGTGGAGTCACCATCCCTGGAGGTGTTCAAGAGCTGTGTGGATGTGGCACTGAGGGACATGGGCAGTGGGCACGGTGGGGGTGGACTGACAGCTGGACTAGGTGATCTTAGAGGTCATTGCCAACATTAAAAATTCTATGAAATCACAGTCAAAACTACACCTGTACAACATTTGTATTTGTATGATAAATGCCATAAGAGCAACCAGCAGGTTACAACTGATTTTTTGAAATTAGTCATATTTTAATAAATTTGCACACAAATCCTTCACAACTGTGTTTTTTAGAAGAGAAAATCAATCTACTAAATTGTAGTGAAACTTTCACTGAATTCCCTACATCAGATTCTATTAAAAAATGGTCAAGTTACAATTTGCAGTATTCTGTGTTAAAACACCAATTTATTTTATGGGTCATCCTCTAATACAGTGTACAGCCAAAGCAGGCTAAGATATGAGTTGGACAAGTATGTCCTTCGCATACCTCCATTTGGTTTGTACTTGTATGGCACCATGACAAAATCTCTGAAGGACTATCAAAATACAAAAAAAAAAGTATTTCATTATAAAATGGTGACTTAGGGATTATAGCAATTCATTGTGTTCACAACTACTGAGGTCTTGAGAGCAGAAGTGCAGCTCATACTTTATTGTTGATACTGGATTCATGTCTTTCCACATACTCTAAATAAAAATATATGCTTGGAAACATTGAATTGCGCCTTTCTAAGTCTGTCCTAAAACTCACAAGACTGGAACACTATCATTGGTTGCATTTTTACTAGAAAATAAAATGTTCATTCCTGAGTGCGAGCACCCCGCTGCCTATGTGGTAAAATTCCAAGGAAAGCCGCTGCCATGGTTTCGGCCACTGCATAACTGAGTATGTACAGTTCCTGGCTACATTACAGGTGTCATTATGTCATTATGGAACATAGACTGTTTCCAATGAGCAGATTGTATAAGCCTCCCTGCTTTGAAAACAAATGGGGATAAATAGTACAAGTGTGGGCTGTACCCTTCCATTTAGCTTCCATGCTAAAGAATAGGCCTGGGCACATTTAATATGCTGACATAGCCAGTACATACTGCTATGATGAAGCACAAATTCAGGGACTTGTTTAGGAGAAGTTCTTTTTGTCATTTGCTGGAAAATCAAGCCAGTCACAGAAATCCCGTACATGTTTTATGTATTTGCCTGAAGGGCTCAATGGAACAAGTATTTTGAACAGAATATTCTAAATTGGCATCGTATTGATACCTGACCATTGCGTTCAAACAAACATGATGTTTACTTAGAAAGGGGGAAGTGTTCAAATGTTGCTGATTTTTTTCTGTGCAAATTAATAACGTGTATATATTTTTGTCATGAAGAAAAACAGAGATAGTAAAAATAGCTCACAAGTGAGAGAGCTGCTATTCACTCCCCTGTTCCTGGAGCCATGCCAGCCATTATATAACCAAAAAGAAAATTGCATGAAATAAACAACATAAGTTAATTGGGTTGATATCAAGTAAAAATATAATTAGTCAAACATTTTGTGGCAAAAAGCACCATCAATATATGGCAGCTCCTCAGCCTCACTGGTGAACAGGGATCTGGCCATGTGTTTAAAACTTATTCATCAAGCATTTCCATGGAAACACATAGAAGAAGAGTCCTTGGATCACTTATTTCAGGAACTACTGCTCCCAGGGTTCACTCTAGAGTGAGAGCTCAGCCCGGGTGACAGTGTTGGGCAATAATTCTGATCTAGAAAGATCCCCATACTGGTATTTTTGGGGTCTTATAGTATCGGCATTTGGGCGAGGGAGAGCGTAAAAGGGCACCTTGCATAAGAGAAAAAAAATAAAAAATCTGCCTAATTTTTTCTTCTCTGAGACTGCCTGGGAGTTGAGAAATGACAGCACTGGAAACAGCCTGAAGAGTTGACAAAACGGCCAAATGCCTCCAGGGAGATTACAATGTCTGCAAGTGTTAGTGAGGTGCTATACTGAAAGAGACTTACATTAAATGCAGCCATCAGATCTGCTTGTTAAAAGCTGCCTTTTTCCACATCCACGCAAGAACCAGCTCTGGTGCCACCTCTCAAGGCTGAGGAAAATTCTCAAGTTAGACCACTTACAGTGACTGAGCCAGCCCACCACCATGTGCTGGGAGCACAGCAGCCCTGTGCTCCTGCTACAAAACCTATGGCCGTTTGAGAAAACATGGCCCATAGCTCTGCTTGTGGCTCAGTATATGCACTGTAAAAGGCAAGTAATGCTGGCTATGATGCACAAGGGCTTCATCAGCACAAAGTGTTTTGAAAGTGCTGTTAAAAATTTGCAGTATGAATAGAACATGCTTCATTGCTAGTAAGTAATTCAGTAAGAAATAAACACCCAACAGGATAGATGGGTGCAGTGTATGACAGGTAGCTATCCCTGGATGGGTACCTCCCTTCAGATTTCTCCTGATGACACTAATAAAACTAGTGCCTGTGTCCCTTTCCCATCCTGTTAAGGTTTTTAATATGCCTCGCAGCTTCTGGTAAGAGATGTTCCAGTGAGAAGGTCTAGGGCATGGCTGCCCTTAGCAGCGGATATATTCTGAAATGCAACAGAGAACACCTGCACCCTATCTTTGTGCTCTAACAGGGAAGGGAAAGCCAAATGTTCACAATGCATTAAATATAATGAAACACATTAAACCAGCATTACTCACCTAACATACATTGCATTAAATTCTTAAAAGCCAGAGCTTTTGTAGGCTGTTCATGAGTATTTGAGGGGTCTGTTACCGCAGCAGTGTGATAGTTCCTCTGGACTGAAATATCCTTAGGCATAATGGAGTTAAGCATAAAGCATGAAGCCCTAACTTCAAATTTTCTGCCTTTTTCTTTAGTCTGTCTCACAAGGTTCCTTTAAGACCTTTTTATTGTGTTTGTTTCGTCATACATTATATAGCATTAGTGATAATCCAAGTAGGCACACTGTCACCAACTGGGATAAGTTCATCCAGAACTGACTGGTTTGGGACATGACTTTAAGTGCTGCCAGTACAATCAGCCTGAATAATGCTCTCAAGACACAGTAGCAAACTAAAAAAGTGACACAGGGTGGAGTGCAGTGTTTAAAATGTAGAACTGCTTCCATGTTTCCATCCTACTGTCAGCCTTTGAGCCTTACTTTTAATGTGGAAAAGGCTATGGGACTGAACAGAGGCTTGGCTGTCAGTAGAGCAGGCCAGGAGGTAAGACAACTGGTCTACAACCTGTTTTTTTCCCTTGGTGTTTCAGTCACTCCTAAAACTTCATAGGGGCCTTTCTCCACAGTGATGAAGCTGCGCATCTTGAAAAATCTACCATGAGATTCCACGGTCTGCCATATAATTTCACTGCTGAGAGAGAGAGAGACCAAAACATTCCCCGACCCATACTGACCCATCCAGAGCAGTCCCTTGTGCAAGTCCTCTCTCCAGATAAGAGTCCAGACCTTCCCCAGTAGCTCCTCAACACTGAAAGGGTTTGAGTCTATTGCCCAGGACAGCCAAGCGGAGACCCCAAGCCTGTGCACTGCCAGAGACATGACCACTGGGCCAGATAGGAGCCAAAAATGAGAAAATTTGGAGTCAAGAGCAGAAATTCTGACAGAAAGAAGCTTCAGAGTGCAGAAGGCTTTCCAATAAAAAGACAGACTTATTCTAGACCTCTCCAAGGTCCTTGCTTCCTGGAAGAGGCCTCTCTCCTTAGTAAACTCTGTTTTCTTGTATATAAGCAAAACCTCATAAACTAATGAAGCTATTTATCTCAAGAGGCTGGGAAGCAAAAGGGAAAAAAGACAGCTACAGTTGTTTCTGTTTTTTATATTCTTATAAGACACTTAAATAGGGAACACTCTGTAGGATTATGTCATTAGAAAGGAACACTTGAATTAAAGGCATAACGAATTCAAATGAAATCATGTTCTGAAGTACTGTATGTTTTACGTTGCTGGGAGAAGGACACACAGTTCCCTGTCTCAGTATCAGTGAGACACTGACTTTCTGTAGAAACGCACTTGAATTGGATTTGGTATATATTACATGAAATCCTGCCTTTCCTTCGACAGGCATGGGACTGGCTCATTCTGAAAAAAGATGTTTGTTTTTTTAAACCCCTGAAACTTACTTAATACCTTCCCCATAGCGATGTAATTCAGAAAAAAAATAGTTCAACAATTGCTCATTTTCTCTGCTCATCTTCATGGAAACCCTCAAGCAAACTCATTTCCTCATTTATATCAGCTATCTCCCAGAAGATCTTTCTTGGTGCATAAAAAAAATTCATTTATTAAACTGTAAAGGAGGACAGAGGGATAGAAAGATTTATTTGAATACATCTTGCAGAATTTAAATATGGGTGTAGATTGGATGACCTGACAGATAGGAAAAAAGAGCATTTGCTTTTAAAGTATTTCTAGTTAGTAATAAATTGAGGATGCTTGACATCATTTGACTTCTGCATTATGTATGTAATAGGTGAGCAAAGAACGAGGACAATAATTTTATTTATTAATATTGATATCATTTTGGTAATATGGGAAGAAGTTGTGTGTTAACTTGGAGAAATAATAAGAAAAATAATGCCTGCCTTTCTCTTGTTTCTTTGCTTTTAATGGCAGCTAACGTACTGGAAGAAGACTCAATGGAGCAGGACATAGAGAGCCCTGTCACTATTCATCAGCCAAAGTTACCCAAACAAGCTAGAGAGGATCTGCCAAAAAATCTAAACAAAGAATGTGCCAAGAGAAAAATCCAGAGGTATGTTAGGAAAGATGGAAAATGCAACGTCCACCATGGGAATGTCAGAGAGACCTACCGTTACTTGACTGACATCTTCACTACTTTAGTCGATCTGAAGTGGAGGTTCAACTTGTTGATTTTTGTCATGGTTTACACAGTGACCTGGCTCTTCTTTGGAATGATCTGGTGGCTAATTGCCTACATGCGAGGAGATATGGATCATATAGGGGACAGCACGTGGACCCCATGCGTCAGCAACCTCAATGGGTTTGTCTCAGCCTTTTTATTCTCAATCGAGACAGAAACTACCATTGGGTATGGTTACCGGGTCATCACAGACAAGTGTCCCGAGGGAATTGTTCTTCTTTTAATTCAGTCTGTTTTAGGTTCTATCGTCAACGCTTTCATGGTTGGCTGCATGTTTGTGAAAATATCCCAACCCAAGAAGAGGGCAGAAACCTTGGTTTTTTCTACAAATGCAGTTATTTCCATGCGGGACGGAAAGCTATGTCTGATGTTCCGAGTAGGAGACCTTAGGAATTCACACATTGTAGAGGCATCAATACGAGCCAAGTTGATCAAATCCAAACAGACAAAGGAGGGGGAATTTATACCGCTCAACCAGACAGATATCAACGTAGGTTATTACACAGGGGATGATCGTCTCTTTTTGGTTTCACCACTGATCATCAGCCATGAAATTAACCAGCAGAGTCCTTTCTGGGAGATTTCCAAAGCCCAGTTGCCCAAAGAGGAGCTAGAAATTGTTGTAATCCTAGAAGGAATGGTGGAGGCAACAGGTAACATTTCTTATACTTTGTGTAAGGTAAATGCTTTAATATTAGAAAGGAAAATCAGTGGTTTTGCTTCAGTTTAAAGGAATCATTTCAATAGTTGAAACATTTGCAACATTTGCAAAAGGCATCAGTTATCTGGTTAGCTTCAAAATTAAAAGCGTGCCCAGTTTAATTGTCTGTTCCATCTTGCCTAATGAAATTAGTGTTGTTTCTGCTCTGTTTGGAAAATGGGATCGTTTTTCTCATTTTCTAAATTTTTCACAGCATGTCACACAGTTATTTGTCATTCTATTGCAGGAGCCACTCAACCGCTAGGACCCTGTGGGATAAAATGTTTTAGAAAAAAAAATCAATTCAAAATTCTGTTTATGATTAACATGGAAGTACCATAGTTCCTGCTGCTTCCAATCACCCATGGGTAGCTGCAAAATAACTGCTTGCCACATTAAACTCCTAGCCTGTTTGGATCCAGTAAGAAATGATGATGTGTTTAGCTTTCTCTTTTTTTACTTCATTGTTTACCTGCTTTTGTTTTAACTTGTAACTTGGGGCTTGTTCCACTTTAGTTCACAAAATATTTCGCTTATGTCTCCTACACACTGCAGAAGTGTACAGAACACTTAATGCAAGTATATATAAATATGGCATATTATGTCACCAAAGTCTTGTAGAGAGGTTGTTTGGTCATTAACTATAATTATACAGCAGAACATCAATAGCAGTCCATGCAGAGAAAATACTGTTTGGAATTCACAGTAAATGGACTAGCAGTGTTTCTTCTTTGCATTAAAACAAGAATAGTAGGAGGATGTTTTGTCTAAAAATGGTGTACCTACTGCAGTCAGAGTGCTGATATACTTGGTTTAGGAGAGTTGTTTTTCCTGCTAATGACAGCATCGAACTCTGAATTGAATAAACATAAACAATACAAGGAAATGGTGATTAGGGAATGAAGAAAGGATGTGCTTGGGTAGGAGAAAATAGTGAGCAGAGAAACAGAAGAACCAGATTTTCCATTTTCCCTACTACTGTAAAAGCTAGAAAAGTTTGAGGATGCAGATTACACTTCTCTGACACAAGTACAACCTTCCTAACCCTGACTCATGTTTTGCAACTGGAGCCAGGAAATAAAGAGCAGTCTCTTACCAGAAAGTGTGTGTGTGTTTCACACATCTATTATGTGGTGTCAGAAGAAAATTGCATTTGTCACCATGTAATAAACGTGTGAGACAAAAATGAAGCAAAATATAATCCAAGGGAACTTGGCAGAGAATCTGAAGAGGTAAATGCAAGGCTTCCACATTTTCCAGAAAGTAGGTGGCAATGAAAAGAAATCAAGGAGATGAAATGTTTAGAGTTTCTGATACATGCAGTAAGCATAGAGGTTTCAAACATTTGCATCACCTTTGGATGAGAAGACAAGGAAATTGCTGTTTGTTAGCTGAAAACACTCGAAAATATCTGAACTGCAGCTGGATGAACTTGACATCCAAAAGAACAGTGTTGGTTTTTTTTTTATTTTTTTTTTTTCAGATTTACTGAATACTATGTTCTCCAGAGGGGAAAAAAAAAAAAAAAAAAAAAAAAAAAAAAAAAAAAAAAAGAAAAGAAAAAAAAAAAAGAGTGGAGGAAAAAGATTAGCAAGTAATAGTAATATTTGAGGACTACTCAGAAAGTAATGCCTCCCATTTCATTATGATGCTCCACAACACCATGGGTGGATGTTGGTGGAATGACAGTAGAGATTGAACCTTTCCATCAATATCCCATTAAATTTTATTGCTGTGTGACAGATGGCAGCAGAGGGGCGGACTTACAAAATGGCATCTGACATGGAAATGCATATGAAGCAAAGGTGTGCCATTTAATTCCTCCATGTGGAAAAAATGGCACCCGCTGACATTCACCGACACTTTCTGAACATGTCTGGAAACCACACAGTGGAAGTGAGTACAGTGAGGGATGGTGCATTTCACCAGTGGTGATAATGGGTCACCTCCACTAGTGCAGATTTTTCAAGTGTGGCATGCAGACTCTTGTTCATCACTGGCAAAAACACATGGCTAGTAGTGATGGCTGTGTTGAAAAAATAGTGATTTGTAGCTGAGAATATGCTCTATCAAATAGAGTAATTGTGCTCTTTGTATCAGATGTAGTTTCCATGAAATAATTAGGAAGCATTACTTTCAGAGCAATCTATGTAAACGGCATCTCACTGAAAATATGTAAAAGATCAAAACACAGTATACTCTGTATGTATACTTCTGCAATACATCAAATGTAGCTTTGTTGTCTTAAGCCTTCAAGCTTTTCACTATTTAACCTTCCCATCCCTACTTCCTCTTGACCCTTATACACTTATGCAGCCCTCTGTTCTCTCCTTTGCTGCTCTGATATTGATATACTGATCCCATCTTCCACTCAGTCATTATCAGCTTCCACCGTGAGGGCTATCTCTCAGACTGTTTGGGCTGACAAGGTTATGTTAAAATTCTAGAAAAATTCTGGAATAAGTCCATAGTAATAGAAAGACTAGATGTAACTATTTGCAAACCTACTGAAGCTGCCCAGGATAAAGGTGTTACCCTGCCGCATTTTCAGCTGCTCCATTTCATTCTGTTGGGGCCATCTCTTTAGCATGCAGCTGCATGAGATATCTACAGATGTTTTTTTTTTTAAATTTACATTCTTGCAAATAATGAAAGAAAATTTAGGCCATCATATATTCACTTTTCCTTCTTACACCAAATGTAGAGTGAGAGCAGCAAGAGAAACTGCTTATTGCAGAAATCTCCAGCACACTACTCATCATACCTTCCAATACTGCTCCAAGTCATGGGATAGAAAAATACTGACAATTAAGCTAAGAAACTGTGTCCTCAGCAGCAGCATCACTCAGTATCACTTTGAATGAATCAAAAACAGATAGATAGCATTATCTTATGTGCATCAGAAAAGGTCACTCCAAATTCTGACCACATGAGAAAAATCCTTTCTAAATTTTCAGAGCTTCTCTACTCTTACATTTATCCTTTTAATGAGAAGTAACATAGTGGAAAGAGCTAATTATGAACATTTGCTATTATTTTTATCAATTGTTATTATTCTGTTTAAAGTTTTACTGAGAAAATGATATCACCTTATATAATAGTTTCCACCTTAAGGGTTTCAAGAGCTCAGCTACCTCTAGTATGAAACATAACTGCTTATGTAGCATCATATAAACTTTGCACTGTGCATTAGGAGTGGAAATGAAGAATAACACATCTTATGAAAGGAAATTAAAATTATTAGCCAAATCAAAATTTAGAAGAAATATCAAATCAAGGACACTCAAATTCCCCTTGGAAGCATCACCATACTTTCTGAGATACAAAATGGAGTAGATATGTCTGCCAAGGCAGATATCGAAATGTCAGCCAAGAAAATACCACGACACCTTTACTATTCATGTTAATTCTACCATAAGGGTTATTATGGGGGCAGAAGATTCATAAAGGCCCTTCCAACAAAATATGGTGTCAATCTGACCCCTTCATATTGTATCAGCAAGAACTGAAAATAACACTGGTTTTATAAACATGTTATTGATCCTTTCAATATGCAGTTTTCCTTATTTGTTTACTCAACAATCCTTCTGTGTTCAAAGGATAACACTCTTGCAAAGGTTCACTCCTATGGCCTTCCTAATACCAATACACTTCTCTCAAGCACCCAAAAAAGAAATGGTAAGTGAGTGTTTCTGAACTTGTTCTGTAGTACTCATAGCAGATATGTTACTGCAACATCTACCACAAAGGTTGGTGACTCAGCTGAAGATGCAGCGTCTCACACTTCTCATTTTGGTGAGCCATGCTGCTACTCCTCAAGGTGAAGTGAGATCAGCTCTGCACAGCCTTACACTGTGAAGTACATCAGGCCATTGTGAAGCAAATGACGATCCTTCAGGATGGGGGGGCAAAAGTCCAGACAAACATCACCCTATCTGAAGGACATATCCATTACTTCCAGCTTTTACAGCCACCGTTCTGCTTCCCATTTTGCTAATGGGAGGTAAGAGTGAAAGAAAGATGCAAGAATCAATACAACTCAGCAATAACAAAAATAACATCCACCTTTAATAGAGAAGTTGTTTCTGAGGCACTTTTGCATCTTTTAGTGCCAGAATACAGCTGTGGCATTGAAACAACAGGATTCCAGCATCCCTTCCCTCCTTATGGGAGAGCTGCAACACTACATGCAAATCTACTAACAGAAAAGAACAAGACCAATGCACCAATCTCAATTCCTCAGCATTTGAAATCTTCCATTGAAAATACTTGGTTTATATTAAAGTGCCATCACTACTTTCATACTATTTTTTTTTCTGGAGATCAATTAAGATATTTATTAGACTATGCAGTTTTATTGCAGTGGAATTTGAGTAAATAATTTTTGTCCTTTGATCCATGAAAACCAGAACACAGAGGCTCAAAGATCCTGAACCCTGTCTCCCCTAAACAGTATGCACAAAAGTTTGGATCTGAATAATTTATGTATTTCTCTCAAACTTAAAAACAAAATGAGCAACCTGGTCTAGTGGGAAGTGTCCCTGCCTATAGCATGGGGGTGCAACTAGATGATCTTCAAGGTTCCTTCCAACATAAACCGTCTTATGATTCTGTGATTCTATGAGGTCTACAATTAACATATTTCATGGCAAGTTAACAGCCACTTTCCTACAATAGACTTGACCATTTTAAGCCTTTTTCTCCAAGTGAAGTCTGTTTTTGAGGGAGGTCTTATAAACAGAAACAATTTTGTCACTTGAAAGAAAAAAAAAAGATGATACTTCCAGAGTTCAAATTCTAATGTAGGGGAGGGGGNTTCCTTTCCTTTCCTTTCCTTTCCTTTCCTTTCCTTTCCTTTCCTTTCCTTTCCTTTCCTTTCCTTTCCTTTCCTTTCCTTTCCTTTCCTTTCCTTTCCTTTCCTTTCCTTTCCTTTCCTTTCCTTTCCTTTCCTTTCCTTTCCTTTCCTTTCCTTTCCTTTCCTTTCCTTTCCTTTCCTTTCCTTTCCTTTCCTTTCCTTTCCTTTCCTTTCCTTTCCTTTCCTTTCCTTTCCTTTCCTTTCCTTTCCTTTCCTTTCCTTTCCTTTCCTTTCCTTTCCTTTCCTTTCCTTTCCTTTCCTTTCCTTTCCTTTCCTTTCCTTTCCTTTCCTTTCCTTTCCTTTCCTTTCCTTTCCTTTCCTTTCCTTTCCTTTCCTTTCCTTTCCTTTCCTTTCCTTTCCTTTCCTTTCCTTTCCTTTCCTTTCCTTTCCTTTCCTTTCCTTTCCTTTCCTTTCCTTTCCTTTCCTTTCCTTTCCTTTCCTTTCCTTTCCTTTCCTTTCCTTTCCTTTCCTTTCCTTTCCTTTCCTTTCCTTTCCTTTCCTTTCCTTTCCTTTCCTTTCCTTTCCTTTCCTTTCCTTTCCTTTCCTTTCCTTTCCTTTCCTTTCCTTTCCTTTCCTTTCCTTTCCTTTCCTTTCCTTTCCTTTCCTTTCCTTTCCTTTCCTTTCCTTTCCTTTCCTTTCCTTTCCTTTCCTTTCCTTTCCTTTCCTTTCCTTTCCTTTCCTTTCCTTTCCTTTCCTTTCCTTTCCTTTCCTTTCCTTTCCTTTCCTTTCCTTTCCTTTCCTTTCCTTTCCTTTCCTTTCCTTTCCTTTCCTTTCCTTTCCTTTCCTTTCCTTTCCTTTCCTTTCCTTTCCTTTCCTTTCCTTTCCTTTCCTTTCCTTTCCTTTCCTTTCCTTTCCTTTCCTTTCCTTTCCTTTCCTTTCCTTTCCTTTCCTTTCCTTTCCTTTCCTTTCCTTTCCTTTCCTTTCCTTTCCTTTCCTTTCCTTTCCTTTCCTTTCCTTTCCTTTCCTTTCCTTTCCTTTCCTTTCCTTTCCTTTCCTTTCCTTTCCTTTCCTTTCCTTTCCTTTCCTTTCCTTTCCTTTCCTTTCCTTTCCTTTCCTTTCCTTTCCTTTCCTTTCCTTTCCTTTCCTTTCCTTTCCTTTCCTTTCCTTTCCTTTCCTTTCCTTTCCTTTCCTTTCCTTTCCTTTCCTTTCCTTTCCTTTCCTTTCCTTTCCTTTCCTTTCCTTTCCTTTCCTTTCCTTTCCTTTCCTTTCCTTTCCTTTCCTTTCCTTTCCTTTCCTTTCCTTTCCTTTCCTTTCCTTTCCTTTCCTTTCCTTTCCTTTCCTTTCCTTTCCTTTCCTTTCCTTTCCTTTCCTTTCCTTTCCTTTCCTTTCCTTTCCTTTCCTTTCCTTTCCTTTCCTTTCCTTTCCTTTCCTTTCCTTTCCTTTCCTTTCCTTTCCTTTCCTTTCCTTTCCTTTCCTTTCCTTTCCTTTCCTTTCCTTTCCTTTCCTTTCCTTTCCTTTCCTTTCCTTTCCTTTCCTTTCCTTTCCTTTCCTTTCCTTTCCTTTCCTTTCCTTTCCTTTCCTTTCCTTTCCTTTCCTTTCCTTTCCTTTCCTTTCCTTTCCTTTCCTTTCCTTTCCTTTCCTTTCCTTTCCTTTCCTTTCCTTTCCTTTCCTTTCCTTTCCTTTCCTTTCCTTTCCTTTCCTTTCCTTTCCTTTCCTTTCCTTTCCTTTCCTTTCCTTTCCTTTCCTTTCCTTTCCTTTCCTTTCCTTTCCTTTCCTTTCCTTTCCTTTCCTTTCCTTTCCTTTCCTTTCCTTTCCTTTCCTTTCCTTTCCTTTCCTTTCCTTTCCTTTCCTTTCCTTTCCTTTCCTTTCCTTTCCTTTCCTTTCCTTTCCTTTCCTTTCCTTTCCTTTCCTTTCCTTTCCTTTCCTTTCCTTTCCTTTCCTTTCCTTTCCTTTCCTTTCCTTTCCTTTCCTTTCCTTTCCTTTCCTTTCCTTTCCTTTCCTTTCCTTTCCTTTCCTTTCCTTTCCTTTCCTTTCCTTTCCTTTCCTTTCCTTTCCTTTCCTTTCCTTTCCTTTCCTTTCCTTTCCTTTCCTTTCCTTTCCTTTCCTTTCCTTTCCTTTCCTTTCCTTTCCTTTCCTTTCCTTTCCTTTCCTTTCCTTTCCTTTCCTTTCCTTTCCTTTCCTTTCCTTTCCTTTCCTTTCCTTTCCTTTCCTTTCCTTTCCTTTCCTTTCCTTTCCTTTCCTTTCCTTTCCTTTCCTTTCCTTTCCTTTCCTTTCCTTTCCTTTCCTTTCCTTTCCTTTCCTTTCCTTTCCTTTCCTTTCCTTTCCTTTCCTTTCCTTTCCTTTCCTTTCCTTTCCTTTCCTTTCCTTTCCTTTCCTTTCCTTTCCTTTCCTTTCCTTTCCTTTCCTTTCCTTTCCTTTCCTTTCCTTTCCTTTCCTTTCCTTTCCTTTCCTTTCCTTTCCTTTCCTTTCCTTTCCTTTCCTTTCCTTTCCTTTCCTTTCCTTTCCTTTCCTTTCCTTTCCTTTCCTTTCCTTTCCTTTCCTTTCCTTTCCTTTCCTTTCCTTTCCTTTCCTTTCCTTTCCTTTCCTTTCCTTTCCTTTCCTTTCCTTTCCTTTCCTTTCCTTTCCTTTCCTTTCCTTTCCTTTCCTTTCCTTTCCTTTCCTTTCCTTTCCTTTCCTTTCCTTTCCTTTCCTTTCCTTTCCTTTCCTTTCCTTTCCTTTCCTTTCCTTTCCTTTCCTTTCCTTTCCTTTCCTTTCCTTTCCTTTCCTTTCCTTTCCTTTCCTTTCCTTTCCTTTCCTTTCCTTTCCTTTCCTTTCCTTTCCTTTCCTTTCCTTTCCTTTCCTTTCCTTTCCTTTCCTTTCCTTTCCTTTCCTTTCCTTTCCTTTCCTTTCCTTTCCTTTCCTTTCCTTTCCTTTCCTTTCCTTTCCTTTCCTTTCCTTTCCTTTCCTTTCCTTTCCTTTCCTTTCCTTTCCTTTCCTTTCCTTTCCTTTCCTTTCCTTTCCTTTCCTTTCCTTTCCTTTCCTTTCCTTTCCTTTCCTTTCCTTTCCTTTCCTTTCCTTTCCTTTCCTTTCCTTTCCTTTCCTTTCCTTTCCTTTCCTTTCCTTTCCTTTCCTTTCCTTTCCTTTCCTTTCCTTTCCTTTCCTTTCCTTTCCTTTCCTTTCCTTTCCTTTCCTTTCCTTTCCTTTCCTTTCCTTTCCTTTCCTTTCCTTTCCTTTCCTTTCCTTTCCTTTCCTTTCCTTTCCTTTCCTTTCCTTTCCTTTCCTTTCCTTTCCTTTCCTTTCCTTTCCTTTCCTTTCCTTTCCTTTCCTTTCCTTTCCTTTCCTTTCCTTTCCTTTCCTTTCCTTTCCTTTCCTTTCCTTTCCTTTCCTTTCCTTTCCTTTCCTTTCCTTTCCTTTCCTTTCCTTTCCTTTCCTTTCCTTTCCTTTCCTTTCCTTTCCTTTCCTTTCCTTTCCTTTCCTTTCCTTTCCTTTCTTTCTTTCTTTCTAGTACGTACAGTAATAAGAGTTTTTAACTATCAATATGTTTATAATAGATACTGTGAAAAAGAGTAGATGAGTTCAAAGCCAAAGGTTCCGAGTCAGTTACAGACTTCTGTCTGGTCAAAAATCTTCTTTGAGCACACTACCTATTTCTACACAGCTGTGAAGTGAATGAGGCTTAGCTTTGGCAATCTGAGGAAAATGTCCTTCTCCTACTACAGATCAAGAGCAGGATCTCTTGGGAAGAGAAAAGCCAGCATCTATTTTTGCATCACAGCAGTCTTGCACTTCACCAGCACCTAATTAATCATGTTCAGTGCTTTTCATGTGACATTTGTGGATGTGGCATATGATGTGCACTCTTACTGCAGCAACTCAAGCTTTACCACACCCTTCTGCAGAGTATTCCTTTTTGAGATGAAGGCTATAAGTAGCATGAGAGTTGTGTATAAAGACCAATGCAAAATATTCATTTGCAGCACTTCCATAATAATTTGAAGTGTGAAGAAGGACAGGAAGTAGGGCCAGCAACAACAGACATCATCCTTCAGGGAGACATCAGAGAAGCAGATGCAGAAAGATTATAAGCCCACCATTCACAAATGGCCTTCTCCACCTCCTTCCCTGAAGAACAAAAAATATTGGTCCAAATTTTACAATGAAATTGTTGGGATTTTTTTCTTTCTGAAGCAAAGAATAATGAGGCAAAGGTCTAACTCATTTCAAAAACAAAACAGATCCAGTAGTAATTTTCCAACTTGCAAATGAATTAGGAACAGTTGAATGAAAATTCCACATTTGTGCTCCAGGGCTATAGTGGTGCTCAAACTCCACTTTAAGACTCTCACTTCAGGGGTTGAACACAGCTGCAATAGAGTTTTAAAACCCTGTTAAATTAGTAAAAATCCAGAGACAGAAGAACACACAAAATGAATCTTAACCTTACCATATTTACGCACGTTTATGCTCGAAAGAGATATAAAATGGTATTAGAGAATTCAAAAGCCATCAGTGATAGAAATTCAGTGCAGAAATAGCCCTTACTAATGTGTATCAAATATTTATCATACAATTTTGAGCCTGTTCAAAGTTCCACCAAGTTCATGGAGTAGGTCTCAGTCTGTGGTGGCCTTTGAATTAGGACCCTAAAGGAATAAATTGAGCTGTGCAATGCCTGTCAGTTCTCTAATGACCTCCAAGAAGAAGCAATTANTAAAGTTGCATTAAATTACAAAATAATAATAATTCTTACAACTTTTTTCTTCTCAAGAAAGTATTATAAAGGTTTTAAACCTACTTTAGCCAGAAAGATCATCAAACCTGGTGAAGTTGTGTCCGGCCAGTAGGGTGCACTAGATGACACTCTGGGAATTCCCTCTGCCTAAAAATAAAACAAGAAACACCATCGAAGAAAAAGAAGGGGTAAAAAAAAAAAAGAAAGATCAGCACATTTATAACTGTCAAGAAAATAAGCTACAAAGCTAGGCATAGAACTTTAGGCTTACATGTATAATTTTACGAATAAACTTGTGATAGGGTGCATTTATAATTCTGACACACAGGCTGCTTGAGAGCAGTATTTGCAGAATGGCTCATCCATACATAAACAAACACGCTTGCCAGCTGTGGAAAATGTGTGCAGAAAACAATAAAATGTTCACACTGATGGTTATTTATATAGTAAATGATGTTATCGACTAGACAAACACTGTATAAAGCTGATCCCACTCTTCACTACAGCCCCTTTGATTGACTGATTTATTGTCTTTTTGCTTTCACTCTACTGAATTGCAAAATTTACCCCTTATCCTTGCCCAATCCTAACAAATACCTCCCTTTGATATGTATGTTAGCAGTTCCAACCTTTCAAAACATCTCAGCAGACCTTGCTCTCTGTCTCTCCAAATAAGCCTTGCTCGGGTTACAGTTTTGCACCAGAATTTTTTATTGCTCTTCAAAGAAGAGATGTTTATGCTCTCAAATTACTTCTTAAGGGGATGTAGATGAAAGGCAGAAAAGGAATCAGGATTTCTCACACCCAAGTGTTTCTGCAAGGCAACTGGTTAGAGTAGATTAGATTGTTGTGCTTCAGGATGTGACAAACATACATTGACTGACATGCAATTTAAACAGGTTTAAGAATAAGTGGCTTCAATTTGAACTGTATCATCACCGTTTCAGGAATGGTCAGAATACAACAGCTTTTCAGCCCTTAGGCTGTGTTTTTTTTTCTTTCTGTTTTAGCATCCTTTGGGTGCTAGGTGTTAGGCTTAGACATCTAAGTTCACCTACACCTCTACCTCCTTTCCCTAGCATTTGCCAGCAATCTTTCACTTATGTCCCTTGCTCACCTTTACATTTTTTTAAATTCTTCCAATATTTTTCATTGTTATTAATTTTAACACAGAAAATTAGGGTTATTAGCAGAAGGTATTGCAGTCATGAGCTTGAGCTCTGAATGTCGGCATAGAAAATCACTCCAATTTCATTGCAAAGTTTCTTTTCAGGAAGCTTCCTGAAGGTGAAGGTGAAATATAAGACTTAAATGGAGCAGTTAGAATTTCACAGTAAGAGTCAAAACAATATACAAAATGGCAAAAAGTCAGGGAGCAGAGTTCATGAGAAAAAAAGAGAAATTTGGAGCGAGTGCCTATATAGATTTCAGGGATGGAGGGGAAAAGGAATCACACATTCTCTCTAACAGATTTGTTCTCTGAATAATGATAATATACAAACGTTTTACATAGTTTGATAACTGCCTATTATCCATCTTTTGTATCTTGCTCAGCAATTCATTGCTCCATTCTTCACAACAGCAGCTGCTCCCTCACCCCTAAACCTTTAGATATTCAGGTTCAAGCAATAAGTCAGATGCTAAAAAGTAAGCTCCCTAAAAGGCAGGTTTCAGAACCTACTGTATTGAAATTAATAAATAAATCCTTGTCGCAAATTAGATATTATTAAAAAAATAATCTGCACTGAACACAAATCAAACTTTCAGTAGAAGAGCCTCATTTTGCACACTGTACTCTTGCAAACTGTGTTAGGGCACAGGAAAGGGGCACTTCCAAGTTCTGTGCATGTTCTCGTAGACCTCCACTGTCAGCATTGTTCCTTTCCTAGCACAGTGTCTAGCAGAAATAGACACACGCTATTTTTTTCTGCACTCACTATTCCTTCTTAATTATGGGCCTGCATACACTATCCTTTGCAGCAATTATGATCTCTATGGCCAGAGGAATCACAGGATCACAAAGCTGTGGTGTAACACTGGCCGTGCTGCTGCATCTCTAGCAGAAGGGCAATTAACAATGACACTTCCAGCAAATCTTCAAGCAACACTGTATTTCAGCATTTTAACAGAAAAGCAAGGAACCTGCACAAGCATCCAGATGTGGAGTTCTCAGTACAGGAGAGACATGGGCCTGTCAAAGTGCATCTGAAGGAGGGCCACAAAAATTATCTAAGAGATGAAACACCTCCCCTGTGAAGACGCTGAGAGAGCTGGGGCTGTTCAGCCTGGAGAAGAGAAGGCTCCGGGGAGACCCAAGAGCGGCCTTTCTGTATCTAAAGGGTGTCTATGAGAAAGAAAGGGACAGACTTTTTAGCAGGGTCTGTTTGGATAGTACAAAGGGAAATAGTTTCAAGGGAAGACTTAGACTGGATATAAGGAAGAAGTTTTTTACAATAAGGGTAGTGAGGTACTGGCACACGTTGCCCAGAGAGGTGGTGGATGCCTCATCCCTGGAGACACTCAAGGTCAGGCTGGATGGAGTTCTGAGGAACCTTATGGAGCTGTAGGTGTCCCCGTTCATGGCAGAGGAGTTGGACCAGATGGCCTTTAAGGGTCCCTTCCAAGTCAAACAATTCTGTGATTCTATGAAGCTGTGGAGTTCTTGGGTCTCCAGACAAAGATCAGACCCCAAAGTATGTGCATAACTCAGGGGTCTAAGCAAGCATGTGATGAGCTGCACTGTACTGTGTTTGATGTCCTCTGTCCACACAATCTTGACCAGAAAGATCTCTACTTGCCAAACAAAATGGATGATGCTAGACAAAGAGCACAGCAGCCATTTATTTGGGTCAAAGAATTCCCAAAGCAAAATTAGTTGACTGAACACCTCCCATGCTTCCAAAGTGGAGACATCATTTCTGAATGCTCCTAAGAATTGCTTTGGGACTATGAAGAGCCTTCTGCATTTTTTAGCACATTTAAAGATAATAGCTATTAATTTGTGCTTGTTCAGATTGTCCATTTGGCCTTGGAATGATGTAAATGAGGAGCCAGCATGGAAGCAGATGAAAAGAAAAAGTGTAACTATCATTTCTAATTTTAGAGTTTTACTTTTGATCATCTGAGGTAGTTATCAACTGGAAAACAAAGGCTGCTGTGCACCATGATGAAATCCTAGGCACACACTAATTTGAATCAGGGCAGTATCTCAACCCTGGAACTTTTTCTGGAATGAACTGATTCTTTCATGTTGATCACCTTGTTCTCTTGTGTTTGATCTCCAGATATGAAGCATATTTAAGTAGCCTGTAGTTCAAAACCTTGGGATGTACTTTTGGCAAAGTCTGTTTTTGCCTATACCTCTAAAAGATATTTTCGCTTTTCCCTTTGGTGACTATTTATTCCCAGCTGTATAATATTGTTTTCTCCTGTTCAGTCTCACTGAATTATAACAAAGGATAAATGTGTTACATTACATCTCTTGACAACAGTAAGATCTCCCTAAATTTATAGATGTTTATATCAATTCCTGATGAACGTGAGTCGATTGTTTATTCATCTTCAACAGAAAGTTTACACAAAATTGAATAGAGTAGTAACTGCAAAGTCCTAAAATACTGATGAACAAGCGGGGCTGATTTTGAAAAAAAAAAAGAAAAACATTTCTTCCTTTGACAACATGTATGACTGCCCGGCAACCTGTGTTCACCTTTCTTGTACTCCTCTCCTCCCCTCTCCAGACTTACTGCACTGCTAAAAGAGATGGAAAAGGAGAAAATATCCTCTAGGAATGATGGCAGCCACTGTGGCAATGAATGTGAAAGGCAGAAAGAGCTTGTGTGATCAGCCTTATGGTTATGCTTGCTCACTCATTCCTGCCATTCCCAAGAGAATTACAGGAAAAAAAATCAAAAAGCTTTCCAAGATTTCTGTTCTTTTGGATTCGGACAATTTTCATTTGCTGGTATTTCTGTGAAATGGAATACTTTTGTTTAAAAATATAGGATTCTAATAAAAATAGAATTACTGAATTGGAGATATTCCATTCTAACAACTCACTCCAATAAAGAAACTAGATGTAAGAAACATTCAAAACATGAAAATGCATTAAACATCAAAGAGATTTATTTTAAAATAGTTTCCAGTGGTTATCAGGAAATTCTTCAAGATTTCTGAGAAACAATAAAAATTTAGTTAATGACAATATTTAGAGGGAATGTTTGGATCATCTCCACTGATGAGAAATAAATAGTGGGAAGGGTAAAATGCTCCAGGGGATTTCCTGTCCTGCAAATGATGCCAGGCTGTAGCTTTCCAATCTCTTCCCAGCAGTTCACTGCTACAAAGCCAGGAACTGTACAAATAGGTTCCCAAGACGGAGTTGATTAGCACTATAACTCACGCACTGGGCACTAGAGGAGGGCAGTGTCACGCAGTTATGACAGCATGAATGCAGCCCTCTGTCGTAGCAAGGGAAGGGAGCACTGAAGCCGTATAATCTACTTCAGGATTGCTCACAGCAATGGTCAAATTAACTTAAGGGAGACAAAGATCCAGGGATTTGGCACTGAATTTATACCTGGTAATAAAAAGACCAGCACATCCTTGACATCACCAAAGTTATGATAAGTATAAAAGAGAAAAAAAGACAACATGAGGAAGGAAGCTGTCAAACACATCTGCCTGCCTCAGCCCTCAGGTGCAGGTTTCCCCGGGAGGTGAATGGGCTCAGGTTCATACATACAGTGAATGTTGCTGACTGTACTAAATTCGCTGAAGTAAAATGAATAAAAGTCTCTGTAGATACAGTGCTAAGCAATTTATTAAACTACAGCTTTTAGCACAGGCTTTTAGAAGGGTGAATGGCACACATCAAAATAAGTCCTTATGACAAACAACGCCTACTGCTTACTGGGTTGTGTTAGTGAAAGTATACACAGCAGCTTGAGGAAAGTAATTGATCTCCTCTATTTACCACTTGGGAGGCCATCTCCGGTGTTCTTTGTCCTGTTCAAGATGCCCCAGTACAAGAAAGACTTGGACTTACTGGAGCAAGTTCAGAACAGGGCTACCAAGATGGCGGGGGGCTTGAGTACAGAACATAGAATCATATAATCATTAAGGTTGGAAAAGACTTCTAAGATCATTTAGTCCAATTGTTGACCCATCACTACCATGTCCACTAACCATGTCCCTAAGTACCACATCTGCATATTTCTTGACAACCTCCAGAGATGGAGCATCCATCACTTCCCTGGGCAGCCTGTGTCAGTGCCTCACCACTCTTACTGAGAAGAAATATTTCCAAATATCCAACCTGAATCTCCTCCAACACAACTTAAGCCCATTCCCTCTTGTCCTACAGCTAGTTACACAGGAAAAGTAGCTGGCAGCCACCTTGCTGCAGCTCCCTTTCAGGTTGTTGCAGAGGGCAATGTGGTCTCCCTGGAGCCTCCTCTTCTCCAGATTGAACAATCCCAATTTCCTCAGCAGCTCCTCATAAGGCTTGTTTTCCAGACCCCTCATAGCTTTGCTGCCGTTCTCTGGACATGCTCAGGGCCTCAATGTCTTTCTTTTCGTGAGGGGTCCAAAACTGCATACATACTTGAGGTGCAGCCTCACCCATGCCAAGTACAGGGGGACAATCACCCCCTGCTCCCACTGGCTGAGCTATTTCTGATACAAACCAGGATGCCATTGGCCTTCTTGGCTACTTGGGCTCACTGCTGGCTCTTGTTCAGGCCAGTGTCAACCAGCACCCCGAGATCCTTTTCCTCCAGGGGAATCTTACCTCTATCTGAACAGATCTAATAAGAGGTTAAAGAAAGCATAGAGACTGGCATGACTCAGAGGCTCAGGGTGATGGGACAAGAATTAATGGGTACATGATCAGACACCAGGAAAAGCCATTTTTACCATAAGGCGGATAACACCTTGAGACAGGGTCCCAGGAGGATAGAACTGCCATCCCTGCAGATGCCCATAACCTGACTGGATAAGCCCTGAGCAATCTGAGCTATTTGGCTACACATTATGCAGTACGTAGGACTGGTTGACTCTACAGATATCTTCCAGTCTAAATTATTCACTTCTTGTTACACTCAAAGTCTGCTTCTAATAGCATGTGATAGCTGTGAAGAATTGGATTGCTCTGAAAAGTGATTAGCCCAGCTAAAGAATTGTTCTCCCATGTCACCATTTAAGCAATTGTGTTGTATATACCCGAAAACTGGGTAAGGAGTATGAATCCATTGCTTTGGTCAGGCAGCCAGCCAGCCAATGCAACCAAGCTTTGCTCCAGGAGGTCTGCTGCAAGGGAATATCTTAAAATTGTGAGGCAGCACTTCATCAGACAACTGATCTTTGAAGAATTGTCCAAAGATTGCACTAAATCAGCGTTCCTTATTTATCCTGGATTTTCTTTCATTCCCCTTGCCATAGTCTCCTTTTTCATCTTTCTGCCCCTATAAACAGTGAGGGAGATGGGTATCAAACATTTCTGCAATCATCTGCTTCTCTCTCCCTTGGACAGCCTTTGCATGATTCAAACGGGCTACACAAGATCTACCAGTCTGCAGTTGTTATTATTATTGTTATTATCTTCATCATTGTTATCATCACAGCAGATAGCCTTGTATCTAGCAACAGTGTCAAGTGGTTTAAGATTTATCTTTGGGAGAGCCCTAAGGCACATCAGGGTTGACAACTTTTATTCCACCTTTCTGACTGATGCAGACTAATGCAAACTGAAGAGACAGGAGCTTACTATTAAAGAAGAAAAATCAATCTGACTATGGCAGAGGTGCCAGGCACCACCATAGCAAAAAAGATTTAAGACTCAGCCAGTCCAATTAAACTGCACTGGCATTATTTTTTAACTAGGCATAAGGTTCAATTTCTTCACTCCTGGATAAGAAGTATTAGCTTACTACACTTAGATCACCACGATGGGAAAGATCCCCCCGTTCCCTTCATAATTTTCAGTTTCTTTTTCCATTAGTCCTTTAATTGTGGGAGCTCTTTCTTCCTTTCTTCCTTTCTTCCTTTCTTCCTTTCTTCCTTTCTTCCTTTCCTTTCCTTTCCTTTCCTTTCCTTTCCTTTCCTTTCCTTTCCTTTCCTTTCCTTTCCTTTCCTTTCCTTTCCTTTCCTTTCCTTTCCTTTCCTTTCCTTTCCTTTCCTTTCCTTCTTTCTTTCTAGTACGTACAGTAATAAGAGTTTTTAACTATCAATATGTTTATAATAGATACTGTGAAAAAGAGTAGATGAGTTCAAAGCCAAAGGTTCCGAGTCAGTTACAGACTTCTGTCTGGTCAAAAATCTTCTTTGAGCACACTACCTATTTCTACACAGCTGTGAAGTGAATGAGGCTTAGCTTTGGCAATCTGAGGAAAATGTCCTTCTCCTACTACAGATCAAGAGCAGGATCTCTTGGGAAGAGAAAAGCCAGCATCTATTTTTGCATCACAGCAGTCTTGCACTTCACCAGCACCTAATTAATCATGTTCAGTGCTTTTCATGTGACATTTGTGGATGTGGCATATGATGTGCACTCTTACTGCAGCAACTCAAGCTTTTCCACACCCTTCTGCAGAGTATTCCTTTTTGAGATGAAGGCTATAAGTAGCATGAGAGTTGTGTATAAAGACCAATGCAAAATATTCATTTGCAGCACTTCCATAATAATTTGAAGTGTGAAGAAGGACAGGAAGTAGGGCCAGCAACAACAGACATCATCCTTCAGGGAGACATCAGAGAAGCAGATGCAGAAAGATTATAAGCCCACCATTCACAAATGGCCTTCTCCACCTCCTTCCCTGAAGAACAAAAAATATTGGTCCAAATTTTACAATGAAATTGTTGGGATTTTTTTCTTTCTGTAGCAAAGAATAATGAGGCAAAGGTCTAACTCATTTCAAAAACAAAACAGATCCAGTAGTAATTTTCCAACTTGCAAATGAATTAGGAACAGTTGAATGAAAATTCCACATTTGTGCTCCAGGGCTATAGTGGTGCTCAAACTCCACTTTAAGACTCTCACTTCAGGGGTTGAACACAGCTGCAATAGAGTTTTAAAACCCTGTTAAATTAGTAAAAATCCAGAGACAGAAGAACACACAAAATGAATCTTAACCTTACCATATTTACGCACGTTTATGCTCGAAAGAGATATAAAATGGTATTAGAGAATTCAAAAGCCATCAGTGATAGAAATTCAGTGCAGAAATAGCCCTTACTAATGTGTATCAAATATTTATCATACAATTTTGAGCCTGTTCAAAGTTCCACCAAGTTCATGGAGTAGGTCTCAGTCTGTGGTGGCCTTTGAATTAGGACCCTAAAGGAATAAATTGAGCTGTGCAATGCCTGTCAGTTCTCTAATGACCTCCAAGAAGAAGCAATTAATACTCTAATTAAAAGACAAATGAAAGATTAAAAGCAGAAAAATGTTTATAGTCTAGATTAAGTGCCCATATGGGAACTTTTGTCTATTAAAAGGGGACATTATGACACTCGAGAACACTCCATACCTATGGGAGGAATGGTGCTTTCAGGCAGGATATCTTCCCCACAGGCGCACTGCATTGAAACAATCCTGCAGTCATTCTGTTCTCCACAGTCACTTTTCTTTCTGCATATACGTGGAACAAGCTGTTCTACAGACAGCCCGAACAAATCTTGAATATTTTATCATACAAACTGTTCACAGTAAATACAAACACTACTACACACGAAAATACTTGGTCCATGAAAGTACACCTTACCTTATCTCCCTTTCTTATGTACCCAGCTACCTCCTACCAAGCTTTCCATCTGCCATACACAGTTCAGTACATAATCTGTTGCAAAAAAAAAAGGAACGAAGAGCCAAAATCTCACCAGATATTGCAAGTCTATTAAAAATATGTGCTAATGATTTCATTTAAATTTTAACAGAACTAGAATAGAGAGCTAGAGACTCTTGTAAACACACACAGCTCTCAAGGCTGATCCTCTTTATGGCAGCCAAGACTGAGATTAGATCCCTCCTGAAACTCTTTTCTTTACACTAGATAAGTATCTTATCAAGTAGATCAGAAGAATGTTGATAAAGAATAAAACCAAACCACGTCCAGGAGTTTTCATGGAACTTTTTTTCCTGATAAAGCCCTTCTCACTTCAGCAGCAAGGAGGTTTCTTGGTTACAAAGACTTGTTTATGATATAAGGCTTTGACGTTGTTGTTTTAGCATTGCCATGTTCCTCATCTCCTTCTCTTTTTTTCTATCCTTTTTTTTTTTTTTTTTTTTTTTTTTTGTTAAGGATCCAACAGGCCAAACAATCTGCACATTTCAGAATAGTCCTCTGGTTAAAAATGTGTTCCCAACAGCCCAATCTGTGATGCTGCAAAGACAGCAGACAAGTTTTTTTTTTATGACTGCAAAGCAACCAAAATAATATATATAGGGAAAAAAAAAAAAAAAAAGCAATAAATAATCACAATCATTTATATCCATAAACCCATACAGCATCTTCCACCTGAGCACTGCAGAGTGGAAAGTGTGTGCTGTGGTCTCCTGTTCCCGTATTCTTCTGGCTTTATGCAATGCATCATTGTGACATAGAAAACCACATGGAGGTCACACAAAATGACCATGCGTATCTTTCAGGGGATATCTTTCAGTAATAAAAATCTCTAGTGATGCAATATCAGCAGCCATCTAAATGTGAACAAGTATAGGGTATCTGCACTGCTGGAAGGGGATCTGTGTGACTGAGAAAGACTGGCGTGAGGTTGATGAGGAATTACAGGAAAGCGGCTCTTGGCGCTTGACAGGCACTTAAGCATCAGTTAGAAGTGATGTCTTTAACTTTCTATGGCAAAGCCACATCTTATCCCCTAGTACAGGTAAAGTATATGTATATAGAACAGGTGGTTGAAAATATAAACAAAATATTTAAGTTAAGTATCAAGGTCCATCCCTGAGGATACGAGAAAGCTGCTCAACTAAATTGGCTTGCAGTATGTGCTGTTTCTTCTGCTGTCTCAGCAGTTATTTATGCCAAGCCTAACTCAGAGCCCCCAAACTTTGGAATAATAAAGACAGATCAAAAAAACACTTTTCAAAACCAAATAAATAAATACCCAGTTCTCGTTAGGCCACATAAGAACTACTGCTCAGAATGTTTGATCGATGCATGAGAGACTGTTCAGCGCATTAGTGTCAAAAGACACCAAGCTCAGAGAGTTTCCTTGCCATGCTGCAGTTACTCAAAGATTGATTGCTTGGAACCTGAGAGGAAAGAGCTTAGGTATTGAGCAAGGCAGGATATAGCAGTACCAGTATGAGAATAAAGGCTCAAATTGTCAATCTTTCTAGTTCTGGTTTGCCTCTCGGCAGTTTATTCAGTAAAACTTCACTATCCTCAGCCCAGACCCATGGTGGCACACTGTGTTTCTCCCTAGGCAATTGTGAGGATATGAGGACAGCAAGAAATGTGTGTTGTTCCACAGGGGTGTAGGAGGCATCATACATTTGAGACCCCACAGAGGATCAGGTAGCCCCAAGGCAGCTGGAGTCTGCCCCTGACTGTGCACTGGTAGGGTACCACTCTACTGCATTAATATCTGCTCAGCCCCTGCACAGGGCTCTTTGCAGTTCAGTATGGCCACTTTTATAGGGACTCTAGTGACGTCAGGCAGGCCAAGATACATTTTATCATCCATCCCACTCCAGAGCCAGCAGGGAAAGGAGTGCAGGCAAAGGAGTCTGGTTGTAGTGCCATCGTCTGCTAAGCATGATTTGAACTAGCTTCTCAGGGTGTCTCTGGGAGCCGTAGATGACTGTGTAAACCTGAGGTTGCTTCATTTTAAACCACTGAACAAGGAAAATCCTCATTTCCCTGAGAAAGCCTGCACCAGGTGATCACTGGCCACTTCAGACAGATATCTTTGAGGTAAAAACAGTACAATACATACCAGAGTGCTTTATCTCCACTATTCTACCTATGCAGAACTCAAGAAGAAAAGGAAAAAACAGTTTTAAAATAATCTAATATTTAAGGATGGATGTAACTTACTTAAATGGGCAAAATATGTAACACACCTGTATGCTGTTTAACAACAGGAGAAGAAAATAACATTGAACACCAACAGGTGCACTGGCAGAAGATTAGCATTTAGTGTATAACTGATGCTGTGAAAGTAAACATTGCAGGTTAATGCATGAACCCTTATTAGCATTTTACAATGCTTTTCAGTACATTATCACGCAGCATAATGTCTTTATCATGAAATGCTTTAGCATCACACAACAGTTGAATAATGAACCATGCTGATACAAGGAGGATATTCCAAGTGAGTGGTGGTAATGTGCAGCAACAGTATTTTCAATATACTCCTTGTAATTACAATAATCTCATTCTAGAAAATGTTGTAAAAGTAAAATCTGTGCTGGGGTAGTAACCTTCTGTACTCCAGACTGTAAAAGCTTCAGCTTTCACCATCATGAGTCTGAAAGTTTGGTGCTAAAGGGACCCTGAAAGTATTTGTAATCTGACAAGGAGAAAAACAAAATTTTCTCAAGGGATTTTTTAAAAAAACTGAGTTTATAACAGTGCAATAAATAGCAGGAATGTGCCTGGGCAGAAGCCACTCAAAGGTACATGATCACTGAAATCTCAAGCAAAGGGAAAATGAGTAGCGCGGTCTTCTAAGTCATTTGTGGATAGAGAAGAGTGGAGGAATTCATGCAAATCAAAACATACTTGCTAAAGCAGAACATCTTGTGGGCTCAGAGGCTGAGCTGTAACCATTCTGGCTACAGCACAGGGTCACTGATCTTCTTCACTGCAAACTCAGAGGGAAGAAAGTAGCTGCATTCTGAAATGTGGTGTAAATCATCTAGAGCAGAGAGCATTTTATGTTAATTTTCTATCAGCTTTAAATTGTTCAAGTTTCTCCTCCAAGGAGGAGAATAAAAAGTTTTATTGTGGAAAGGGTTTCTTTACAACACACATACACACACACACAAAATGGTTCAGAATGGTGTTGTTTTGAGCTGCTATGCTATGAACTGCTACTTAAAAGGCACATCTTTTTATTAAAATGGTGAAACTCCCAATATGAACCATAGAATCCTAGAATGGCTTAGGTTGGAAGGAACCTTAAAGTGTGAGAACACTCTAAGTTTACTGAAGTCAACAGAAAGATTCACACAGTTTTGAGTGAAGACCAACCACACCATTACAAGGGCTTATTACATTTGCATAATCACTACTCTGAGATTTCATTGCTTCCAGAACACAAGATACTACACTAAATCTATCCCAAATGCCATATTGATTAGGTTTTTCGTGCAGGTTTTCTACTTCCAGCCCTCTTTCTCCAGCTTATTTTAACTGAATGCAAGACCAAGGGGTGAAAAAGGTACGACGTGAATAGATCAGGAAGTAGATCCCTAGAATTAGAGACAGACGGACAGACAGACACTAGTATGACCTGAATGAAAGAGCAACTCCTTCTCACTGCATCTTCTGCATCTTTGTCTCTACGTCTGAAAAAGGGAGCACACAGTTCCCCTAGACTACAGCTGTACTACGCAGTAACAACTTAGACTCATTTTTGAAGCTATTTGCATGGATGTGAACAATTACAGAGAAGCCACATCAACAGAGAATCAAGCCCTGCATCTAATGTTGATAATGCAATTAATAGTAACATCCCCACTTTCCTGGAAGAGAACATTAAACCTGTTCAAAATACAGTATTTTTTTCCAAATGATAGTATTTCTTACCTCCTACATCGTATATACCTTAATCATCTGACTCCCACATAACTGGCTCAACTTCAATGACTGTCTCCTCTACTTGTTTAAAAGTCATGTTATTTCCACTGCCATCAAAAAGGCATGATTTTCAAGTGAAGTTATTAAGTTTCTAATACAAGGAACATTGTGTAGGTGCTACTAAAGTAGACATTTAGGAATGGAAGAGATTCTCCCCTTCTAACAGAGGGTTGGATTTTCCTACGAGAGGAGTAGCTTTCATTTATCAGGTTTTGGCAGTCTCCAAAGAAGAGAAGCCTGTGTTCCTTTGTCATCCCAGTGATCTACTCCTGCTAACAGCAGAAAGAAACAGGAGCCCTTTGAGATGAAGAACAGAAAAATACTACATCATTTTAATCAGATTGCTTTCATCTGAAGACCTATAACCTAAACATTAAAGACAATGGGCAGCGTACAAACCCAGCTTTCTCCTGGAGGTTCCATAACACCAATCCATCGGCTTGTGTGCAAACCAGAGTCCAAGTGAACCTGATTTGTCAGAGCTAAGAGCAATTTGATCTGACTCAGATGCTTGATTCCCACCCAGCTACCAAGTTTTTCATACAGGACACAGGAAAATTATTCTGGAGTAATCCCTGAGGAAATGCAAGTGAAAAATCTCTTCAGTTCTGACCTACAGCTTTTCACCTCAAGCTTTGTATCTGTGCTGACAGCACCATGAACTTTAATCAACTTTACTGAGCTGTAACTAGTTTTATACCCACCCCCACATGTAAGAGCAGACTTTGTCGAAAGACACCAATTTATTAATTTTGTGACGTTGAGTTGAACTGAGAGCTGCGAAATTAATCTCAAACCAATTATGTGTTTTGTGAGAGCTTCAGCTTGTTTTCCACACAGCTCTCTCAGCAGCCATCAAATCACCACAAGTCTTCATTTGCTGAATCCAACCTCCCTGAAGTTTCACTTCATTACCTGTCCATTCCCCCAGATCTTTCATCTCCGCTCGGTCCCTCTGAAATCAGCAGGAGGAGTAGATGGAGGGATGTTCCAGCTACTGCAATATGAAAGGTTTATGAAAATTGTGTGATGCAGCACCTACACTATTAATGAACAAAATCCTCCTGGCTCAGTCTTAAAACTTGCATTGTTTCAAAACTTGCCAGATCCCTTTAAAAAAAATTACAGCCTTCGTTCAGCTCAAGATTACACTTGACAGTGTGTCAGTTTGACATGCAGGCATCTGTCATTCCCTGACAAGGAGAGAAATAGAAAATAATAGACAACAGGAAAAATAAAGTTTTCTTATCTTCCTCCACTGACCTCCCTTACGACAGATTCACCTCACAGGGCACAGTTTCACATCCATCTGGGGTTCACCTGAGCTGAATACCTCAAAATGCTGAATCATACAGCTGTGCTATTCTGTCATCCAGATTTCCCAGTGCTGTCTCCCTTCACACATGCCTTTTCTGACTGCTCTGGCAAACAGAAGTCCTTTTGTAAGTGATGCTTTTCCCAGGAAGAAGTGTTCCTTGTCGATCTCATTACTCTCTACCCAGGGAGCTCATTTTTGTCCCATTCTCAGACAGATCCCTGTTGTTTCAGTGCCTGAAGACTTTATGCAACACCACTGAAATGTATCAGAAGTGGTCATTCCCATCCCTGCATCAAGGGAAACATGTCAGATGCCATGGCTGCTACTCTGCGTTTGTATCAAAAAGACAAGGTCAAGAATGTTTGCCTTGCTCTTCAAATGAAAACTACTGAGTTTTAGGGACATATTCAGTCATCACTGCAATCTATTCTCCATTCTCTTACTTTTGTTAAAACAGAAAATTTCCACTTTGTCTATTCTTACCCAAGATGGAAGTAGTCCACAGTTACTCTGTTCTCAAGTAATGAGTGTCTTGAAAATAAGCACATTTTTATTCTTGCTGTACAGATCAAATGACAGGTCCCATGCTTCTGTGCAGGGAAATGGACTTCCCAGAGGCAAGCACAGGCAAGCCTGGAGGTACGAATCTCTCCGCACAAAAGAAACAGCAGGATGTTTAACAGAAAGGGACAGTGCACAAATTGGTTTCTCTGTGGCATATTTTGCTGTCTGCATGACAAACACAAAATGAAAGACTCACCTGATGTCCCTGTAGTTACGCTCACTGAGCACACACAGTACGTACACAAGGCCTAGGCAGATGTACCAGTTGATGTGCAGATAGCATTTGTGCAATATACAGCACCATTGGAGGGTTCACACTCATTTTAGAGGAGACAATGCTACTCCTGCTCATCATTAGCTTCAGGTTAGTTGTTGCCTCAGAAGCGTGGGACAAATCCATGTGGGTATAGGCTTAATGGAGCCTGTCCTATCCTCATGCTGCATTTACCTGTAATGGAGGAGAACCAACAGTTGTGCTTTAGGCCTGTTCACACCTCTGGCTTTGGACTAGTTTCACTGAGTTCATTCAAGCTGGACTTGATCTTTGTAGGTCATTTCCAAGTGAACTCTTCTCTCTCCTCTCCTCTCCTCTCCTCTCCTCTCCTCTCCTCTCCTCTCCTCTCCTCTCCTCTCCTCCCATCTCCTCCCCTCCCTTCTCCTTTCCTCCCCTCCCCTCCCCTCCATTCTCCTCCCCTCTCCTCTCTTCTCTTCTCCTCCTCTGCTCTGCTCCTCTTCCATTCCATTCCATTCCATTCCATTCCATTCCTTCAACTAAAAATCAGCAACAGCAACTTTCTCCATCTATGAGATAAATCACCAGTCTGAAACAGAAGACATGATTGCCTGTCCAGTGTTCTGAGTTATATCAGAATTAAGTTGCAGGAAGTTTTAAGCGTGGCTAAATGATGACACCAAGTTGTAACAGTAACCAATTTGATTGGCTATTCACTGTTGTTACATTTTGTAGATGCCTTGCTCAGGTTGGTTTACTGTGAACTTGTGTTCTATCAGAACATTGAGGCAAACAGAGAGCAGCATTGTGTATACAATCAGCCCCTGTTTCAGCGTCTCTCCCTGAGCTGGAGTCAGACTGATTTAAGAGAGAAAATTAAAACTGGCCAGCTAAAGTTGTTACTGCTCCTTGCCAGCCTCCTCTTTCTGACAAACACTGTCTCAGCTGGAGCTGTTTTAATGGACACCATCTCTCCTGCACCCTGTGGTTTTCCAGAATCTTTACAAAACCTTCCAAAAACCATGGGTTGAATCACGTAAGCACAGTTATTAAGTGGGTGCATTGCTGGATGTGGTAGATGGTTCAACACTCAGCACTAACCTTTAGACTCCATACAGTGGATGTGTAGGTGCTACTCCTGATCAGCATCAGATCCCAGAGCTTAACTCGGTACAGCATGCATCAAGCACTGACCTGCCAGAGTGCCGAGTGGGTATTCGCTGTTTTGTCAACACAGCTAAGAGAGAGAGGGAAAGAGTTGCAAGGAATCATTTATCTGTTGCTGTTTTTTACTGCCTTCTTCCAAATATGCAGTCAAAAATGGCATGGACACACATTTACTCTACATCGGGTAGAGGAGGAGTAGCATGGTAATATACTGCTTGGAGGCTTTCAGCACTCGTGCAGTCCTGGAGTTATCATCTGCTCTATCAGTAGCCTCTAAAATGTTTTTCTCTCTCAGCCTACAGTCCCAAGGCAGTAGTCACTCCAAATTGGGTATATGATTACCTCTCTTGCCCCACTTCTTTCCCAGAAGCATTTGCTCCAGGTGTACCAGGGCTCAAAGGTCTCTTAGGGCTGACCCGTACTGTCCATCAGTATTTTGGAATAGGGGAAAAACTCTAGTGACAGGAGATTTCTCTAGTGCTCTTTCGCACCACTGAAGCAGTACAATGCAGCATTAACATGTTGAAGGATCTAGTCCATTAACTTTTAAAATTAGCTTACCAAGGGGATGGAAGTAGTTGTGAGAAAACAAGACATTTAAAGCTTCTTGCAAATCCAAACTGTCCTCCTCTAAATCATCATACCTCAGTAGTTATATTTGTAACTTTATCTCTTAAATATGATAATGTAAAAAGGCTGCAAAGTGAATTTCTCAGTGCAGCTGCCATCTTAATCTTCATCTTTCTCCTGTTAGCAACAGAGCTGCAAGCTACAGCATTATTCAGGAGTTGTGCAGAATCAGGGTTCTGATTATGCTCCTTCTTTTAAGATGTTTGCTCACAGCAATTTAGTTGAAGATACAACAATAAGCTAAACAGCAGGCCAGCCTGATCTGGCATGAATGTGGCACCATACGTAACAGAAATCAGTTGTGATATTGTTGCTAGGTATTACAAAAGCTCATGAAGCAGAATTATACCTTTTTGTGGCACTAAGGGACATGATTTAGTGATGGGAGTCAGGTTGATGGTTGGACTTGATGGCCTTGAAGGTCTATTCATACCTAGATGACTCCAGAATTCTATGATATGTGCAATTCAGATAATGATATCCTCATTATCTTGGTATGATTTCATTTGAATGAGCTCTTTTGTTGTCCTTGCCTATGTATTATGACAGGTTGATTCACAAATATTCCTGGTATTCAGCAGTCATATGAAAAACTGGGGAACATTCTCAAGGATCAGGGATCCTGAAGCACGGTGCCATTCCTATGGAGACTACTGAAATCATCTCCTATCTGGGCTTAAATCCACTCCATTCCAAAAGCCAAAATGCAGCAAGAAGTTACTTTTGGCTGTTGTGAAGCTTAGAACAGACCTTCATCTTGGATTAGAAAGCCTGTAGAAATGGGATCACTGCTAAGCACAAAGGCACATATTACAGCTAGAGCTGTCAGTTCACTAGGGGACTACATCATATTCCTCTTTTTCATTATCAGTTGGGAACATGAACAAGATATTAATCAGCTTCTTCTTCCCTCTCAGACACACATCAGTACACAAACAACCTGGCCAAGGATTTTTGAGGAATTTTGAGGAATGCTCCATGAATTACAGGGCCTGAAACCCAGACATGGAAGCAACAAATGATTAGCTGTGCTTCTATCCCTGTACTGGCCTCTGAGAGTATCACAGGCTTTTTTACACGCCTGGTGAAATCAGAGAAACCACTTTGCTCTGTGACTAACAATGTGTAAAGCCACAGTTCCAAATTATTTCAACTTTTCAATGGTTATAGGAATATTTACAAGACTGATGGTTGGACCGTGTACTGCTAACAGCTATCATTTACTAGGAGACTTTCTTTCAGCCAAGCTGTGTAATACTACCCCAATAAACTGTGCAGAAAAGGAATTTTGAGTTGTGCTACAGCATTTCCACAGATTAGAAATGAAGTGAAACTTTCTGCACTACAAATGTTTTTATGGGAGGGCAGCAAGTGTGGGAAGAGGGAGGAAATGCCATTAAAATTTTCTAAATATGTTGAACACAAACACTTCCGTGCCATGATGGTACAATGGCATTTCACTCACTGTCAGCTGATTTAATCCCATTGTAACAGATTTCAGTGTTCTGGGGTGGCTTGTGGTACATTCTCACCATATGCTTTAAATAGCCTGATCTGTACAACAATTCCCAGTTATTATCTTGTAACAATGTTTTAACTCTCCCAGTGCCTCTCTGATGTCTGTTAATTATCTTCTCACTGCTGACAGTTAAATTCTCCTCTCCTCCCCTCATACGACAGAAGCAGTCTTCATTTGATGATAATCAACCTATCTCATTAAGCATTTCCAAGGATTTCCAAGGCTCACACACCAAGAACTTGTTATTCAGGGTATATGAGAACCGCAAAATCACTGAACTCGGTACCTCTATGCATCTCTGCACATCTGTATGTGTGAGTGCTTGAGTGTCACATCCTCATGTTATCACAGTACCTGCAGGCAAAATCTCCATAATTCTGATGATAGTCAATATTTTTTAAAACATAACTAAAAGAAGGAGAGAATTCCACTGCACAGACAAAAGGAAAAGGCTAAGGAAGCAAAATTATGACTCTAGAATTCACATTCCTTGCCTGGATCCATCTCATCAGGATTCTGTATCCAAAACAATCACCTCCTCAGATTTGCCATCTATACACTTCTCTGCTTAAATCAAAGGGAAGAAATGGTCTTAGGAAAGATTCTAAGCTCTGTTGAGTCTCTGGAAATGAGCAGAAGTTTGCTATGTGTTGAAATAACAGGATCAGAAAAAGAATGATGTTCCAAAACATTAGCTCTTCATGAAAACTGCATTGGTGTTTCAGCCAAAAAAATCCTCCTGGCTCACATCAAAGGACAGCAGACAGCCTGCATGTCCCCACATGGCTGTCAAAACATACGTATTCTTACTGCAGTAGTATTTCTTAGGTATACACCTACCTGGAGCAAGTCACTGCTCTCTGCCTCAGTTTCCTCATTTGTAAAACAAAAGCATAATTTTTTCCCTTCTTTTGAGACTTTCAGATAAAAGGTCATCAGAAATAATATCCAAACGCTACTACTTATTAGTGTTTCTGAGCCTCAACAATTCATTCCCTGCTGAGCTTCTGGGTTGTGATGCAAATTGATTGGCATATTACATTCTTCACTTGTCTTACTGTATTTGGATTTGCCTCCATTTTCAGTAAAACCAGAATAAAACATGATTTAAAAATTGATAGGAAACACAGGCAGCAAATCATCCTGGTTGTACCAAGCAAATAACATCTAATGCTCTAAGCATATACGCACACAGCTTGTGCCTGTTCTGAAACGACTTCTTCAGGAAATGTTTGGGTTTGGGCTTTTTGGGGTTCTGCCTAATATGACTTCAGATTCAACAGTCAGGAGCTCAGCCTGAGGGGGTAATGAGCACCCACCCACATCAAGGCAGAGATCCACAGTGGTACTCAGAGGAGAGGCAAGAAAAAGGAGCCAAGGTGGCACTAGTAAAGTACCACCCATCCCAGGAGCAGGGCTTTGCTTCTTTTGTCTCCTAAAAAATAAAGCTCTGCCTGGAGTATGAAGTGAAGGCAGTTGCACTGTAATTCATTAGGCATCCAGGGAAAACATTCATCATGGAGGGAGGGGAGAGAAAGACATGACATAGATCTGATTAGACCCAGCATTCCTCCATTGCTTTCTTGAACTCCCTAACACATGTCCCTTTTGCTAGCCTGCTTTATCTCCGAACTCTTGCATTTTCCTCCTAGCTTTTGTGATTTACATTTTTTAAAGGAAGCACAAGTGGCTTTAACGTCACCCCTGTGCTCCCCTAGTACTGAAGTCTGGTTCACTGCAAGTGTGAAGGAGAGAAGGGGTCAGTAAGTTTCCAAAAGGACTGTGCCAAATGCCATTTCTCTTTCCCATCCTAGAGGTTAAGCATTTCTTAGGCACTCAGTAGGAGCCCAGGGCTGATGGCTCACAAACAGGTATCTGCTTTGTTGCTTGGGACTTAGGAAGGATCCCATGGATTTCTGTAACTGGAGATGTGAGTCATGTCCGCAGTCTGGAACATCAGTACCTTGGTGGAAGCTGTTCCTGATTTGAACTGCTTCTGACTGAGACTGGAATCTGGCTTTGTATTTTCCACTTGCTGCAGCATACATTTTTTAAAACTTCATGTTAGACACTCATACGAGACATCAGAGGTGGAGTCCTTTAGCCAGCAAGGCCCAGGCTTCATTTTTCTCCCTTTTGCCTCTGAAACTCAGAGCCTGTTCTAGCTTATTTTTTGAGAGGCAGGACATTACCAGAGTGAAAGATGTCCAGTTTCAGCCAAGCACTCATTATACAAACCATATATCAGTGAAGTGCTCCAAATTAGCACTGGTCTGGCAGCAGTAAAAAAAGCTGCAAGAAAGAGACTGTGTAATTGTGCTTGTCATGAAGAAGAATATAGTCTGCAGCTGGTGCACAGAAATGCCTCAAATCTATATGGGAGTCAGAAGAAAATCGAGTAGGCTGCTAACCTCTAGCTCAACTAGAAGTTAGCAAGATTCCTCCTCCAACTACTATATTCCTGCCACAAACACACGCCATCCTGCTGGTACGTCAGCTGCCTGCCTGCCCAAACAATTCAAAAAGATCTTTGGCAATAACCTCTTAACAACATCTTCCAGGCGTTGCTTGTTTTTCTTCATTTAGAGATATGCATACAACATAATCCTTGCGAGCTATCTCTTCTGGTAGGAGAGTGCCACCTCATGACTGCTAGAGAGGAATGAAACAACCTACAGAGGTAAAGCAGAAAGCATTCACATGCCCATGGTCAGGGAGTGCTGCAATAGCCCATCCTCTCCATTCCTATCAGCTTTCACACAGCAGCACAGCATCCTGAGACTAGTACTCCTTGCCAAAGATGTGCTTTGTGACCATTGTTCTCATAGAAAAAGCTTAGCGTCTTTGCTCAACACCAAGCCTAACCTCAACGTTAAACAAAAATTAATCCTTCAGTAGAACCATATGAAATTATGCAGGCCATTAGACAAGGTGCTTCAAAAGCCCGTTCATTGTGTTTGATCCTCCCCTGCAGGATCTTAGATACCTCTCCTCTGGGAACTGCACAATTTTGGGTGCAAACACCATCTTCTCCTTACTTGCTCAGACAGCTTACCTAGCCATCCTAGCCATCTCTTCTCAAGCTCAGTAATTCTTCTGTGCTAACACAACTAACTTTTCTCATCAGCTTAGATAAATATTCTTTAGACTATGGAGAATTTTTGTGGCGGTAGAAAGTCCTAAGGACTCTTCGCTTCTTCCATAAATGAGGTATGAAAGTCAAAGAAACTACATTTTTCATGCTCCATCATCAGTTTGAAATATTTGCCCCAGAATCAGGCACAGCACACAGATTGATCTGTCTATGCCTCACTCAGAGACAGTTAGTTTAAATATTTAAAACACATGAACAGGGAATGGAGCAAAATACCCTTTTGCTGGGTTCTGCTTTTTTTTAAAATCCTTTTAAATGAATTTGGGCACTGAAGAAAGTGCTAGATTGAAAACCCTAGAGCCTGAAATGTATGGTTCCTGTTTTTTTTTCCCAGAATAAAAGTATCAGGAGAGTAGTACCAAAGCTTCCCTAAAATCCCAGTTTTACTGCTGGTATCCTCCTTTATTGGACTCATTGCAAAATTCTAGGCAGTAATTAAAGATCTGATTCAGCTCCATCCTTGCCATCTCAAACAAAGCCAAAGTCAATTAAAACCAAATGAAATATTAATTTTTCTAAAATGATTATTGATCTTCTAGCAGGTACATTAATAGCACCTATTACAAGACAGGATGCCACACTGCTAAAATATGGATACAGGTTTTGACATAACTTGAATATTAAACAGTGCTTCAGAAGTGAAAGATTTTGCATCTCATTCCCTTAGGCAGCCAGTTTTTGCTCAGGACTGCATTTCAAAATATGCTGCTAAAGTTGACAGATATCCGACATTATTAACCTGAAAGCATCAACTTATCTTAAGTCTCATCCTATGAACTGAAGAAAAAATAGAAAAGAAATCAAAATGCACTTGAGATTCAGTGGGAGGATTTTAACAGCGCAGATGATTTTCTTCACATAACAGCCAGAAGGGCAAAGAACAGCAAAAGTTCATCAAAAATCTGAGCTGCTTTCAGTCAGGGATTGGTTGGTTCCTTTTTTATGATAATGGTAACAACTGAATCCATACAACTAATTTAAACTTTAATTAAAAATCGTCATTATGACAGTAATTTTTTAAGGTTAATTTATTTAACAATTTCCCTCTAAAAGATTTTTAGAAAGGAGATAACCTGTCCTAAATAATAGCACTAACAATTATTTGATTGCTTTAAATCTCTCTCATGGTGTAAATGAAAGGACTGAAGGTCCATATTAACAAAACTAACTCAGTTGTTTCTCCTCCTCCTCCCGAACTAGACACGTTAGCTCGTTAGTTGCTTACTTACTTACTGTAAGAATGAGAAAGCAGTTGTGCTGTTATTAACCACAGTACAGAGCTGGACCATTCCAACTCTTTGTTCCTCACATCCCCATTCCCATCTGGCTTTCTCAAACGGTATGTGTGACAGTTCCAGTGGTGCTGTCAAGAGCCAGAGCTTTCTTCTGAAAGCCACTGAGCACCTCTGAATCTGTACAAGTCCTCTTGGGACTCTTTCTGGTAAAATATAAATCAAAATTACCATCTCTGAAACTGAGATATTTTTAGGAAATTGATCTCTTCAAGCTGTCTCTGCTAAAAGCAAGTACCACCTACCCATGTTTAGCTTATTTTCCAGCCCACCTAAAAGGATGCACTGTTACAAAACCACGCAGTCAATCCTACCAGCAAATTTTATTGCTTACCAAAAATCCAAGCGATTTTGGATAGAACATCATTTATTTCTTCTTTTTTTTTAATGATGCATTTACAGACATCACATCTCACCACCATCTGCCTGGCAGAAACAAGTGCTTTACCCCAACCTTTCTTTCATCTCCTTCTCCTGCTTCACAACAGCTAAACCAGGCTTCAGCAATGCCATTAGCCACAAATCTAGAAACAGCCATCGAATACTTTGTGGGTGACTCATATTTTGCTGTCAAAAAGCTAGTGATCTTTCTTGTTTCCTACATTTTACAGCATGCCAAGCTGTGAGCTCACACTGTTTTGTCTGTAATCCTGGGTTCAGAAACATTGCCACAGTAAAATGTGACATTTTTATAAAAAGCCCTAAGTCACTAATCTTTAGCACAGAACAAAGAGTGGATGTTCTGTTCTTTTTTAAGTACCATTCTAAGAAGAGAAACAAAAAACATCCAGACATGTAAACTGAATTTATATGTTTAAGAAGTCTGTATTGCAAGAGGTGAGAAAATTCACTTGCATTTTAACAAAATTCTTGTCTTGCAGGCATGACAGCACAATTGTGCAGCAGGTACAAGGCATTATAAAAATATTGTTTTCACAGAAATCATCATCCTTACTGTAGTTTTTTTATTATTATTATTATTTTTCCCAGCCATCCCCTGGCATAATGGTGATGTGGGATTTCAGCAATGCCCAAACATGTCTTGGTCTGTTCTCAGTCCCAGTTACTATTGTGTGCTAAATATACATTCCTTGAGAGTGTTTCATAGGCTATGCATTGTTTAGCATAGAGCCAATATAGCAGTCAGCTATATTTTTCCACAAACTGTTGCCTCCCTGTTTATATGTCTTAAAGGATGCCACCTTGAAAGAGCTCTGACATAAACAATGCCTTTCCCACTTTCTGAGATCAATGCATGAGGATCCACATTCTCAGCAGGCAGACCACAGAACATCCAGCTCTGCCCAATGCCACCCAAAGGCATTGCCCCAGGATGCTTGCTTCAATGATGTCTGTGATATCGCACCTTGCAGCATTAGCCTGAATGTTTTGGAGAATAAGCAGATTTTATGAAATTGCACATAAAAGCTAGAGTTTTCAAAAATGGGTGGGGTTTTATCAAACTTTAGATTTTGAAGAGTTAGAAGATGCATTTTTATTTTCTATCCTACGATTCATATCCATCCCATTTCCATCTTCTACCTCCCCAGCAAGACAGGAACCAGACATTGAGGAGGTGATCTCATTCAGCTTTTGGGTCTTTCCAGAACAGTGAGGAACATGAGCTAGTCTACATCTTTGTTACACAAGATGAGTAATGCAACAGCTCAGACACTGGTTTCTTCAGCTTCCTGCTTTCCAAATCTAGCTTTTCCTACAGAGCCCTTTGAGAGGTGAGAACAGGGGACTCAGGGTTCTAAGAGGAAGAGAGGCTCCCTTTTGCTTCTCCCAGCCTGAGGCCACGATGCAGGTAACAAGCTGTGGCATGGTATAACAACATGCTGGTGGGATGATGCTTGAGTGGGATCTCCTCTCTCATAGAATTATAGACCGTTTTCAGTTGGAAGGGACCTCAAAGCTCACCCAGCCCCAACCCCAGCTGTGGGCAGGGATGTCCCCCACCAGTTCAGGCTGCCCAGGGCCCCATCCGACCTGGCCTTGAGCACCTCCAGGAATGGGGCATCTTCACAGGAGAGGTACTCCAGCCCTCTAATCATCTTTGTGGCACTCCAGTGGACCCAACACCTCTACATCTTACTTGTGCTGGGGGCACAAGGCCTGGACTCAGTACTCCAGATGGGGCCTCATGAGGGCAGAGCAGAAGGGAATACTCTGAGAGCCATCTCTGCCATGCATTTCTCCTTATGGTCAGATGCTGCATTGTTTGATATATTGAATTTCCCAGATTTAGTCAGCAGAAAAAATGCAATCATCGTCCATTTGAAAAGGCACAGCTGAAAAAATGATTTAAATTCATACAAATCAGGAAGCTTGATTTGCTGGGCATGGCCTGAATATAAGGCTAAATGAAGGTTAAATATTGGCTGAATAGTAATTGTACTGTGTCTCTGAGAAGCTGTTTATTGAGAATGTATGCGGGTACTGTAGCTAAAAATGGCAGCACATTTGGAGATTGACTGGGATAGGCTTTTCTACCTTCCTCAGGCTAAGCTACATGTAACCAGAAAGCAAGGAATTAGATACAAAATATTCAGTGAAGTAAATTTCATGTACGCATTGATCCTTGTGGGTCCCTTCCAAATAAAGATATCCTATGATTTTATAATACTTGAAAGGAGAAATATTAACTAAGTTAAATATTTCTAATGGAGCATTTTTCCACTGGAAAATATCATCTCAGTGACATTGAAATCCCCCACCAGGGAAAAAAATATGTGCATTTTTTTAATATTTTGAAAAGACTAAAATATGATCATCTTATACTAATTCATGTTCTATTAATACATCAATTTTGAAAAAGTCAGAATGAAAGCATGATGCTTTGACTGATCCAAGATGAACTGCATATAGAATTTAGAATCAGGGAATCTCTCTATGTAGCACACTGCAAGTACTTAATAAACACAGGAGCAATGTTCAAGCACAAGCACCGAAAGTCACTGTGCCATACCAGAGTTTAAGACATAAGGTGCACATTCATCTAATTACCTCAATATTAGTGCCATCATCAAGGTGTTTAAGCAAAATTTACCCATTTTCTGACCTGTGCACAAGGTAAGGTGCAAAAGTTGGCTCTGATGCTGTGAGTCAGAATCCCCTTTTTCTTCATAACTCCTACAGCAATAGTTTCATCATGAGTGCTGTTACAGAGGTTACAGAAATTAATTTCAAGGAGTAGAGAATTTTATAATGTTTGGTTTGGGTTTTAAAAGGTTCTTGTTGTACAAATGAACTTTTAGACAAAGGAAATTGAAATCTCTACAGTAATACTCAGAAGAGGATGTTGCAACTAAAGAGAGACTGAAGGTAGTGTGCTAGGAACATCCCATACACACCAGGAAGTCTCAGCTCCCAGCTGAGACCTTGTACAAAATTCACTACTCATGTAAAGGAGCAAAACTCTCCTCACCCCAGAAATGGGGACACCCCACTGTATTCTGTGGCCACTCCACTCCTCTGTTGCTGAGAGCTCACTCCAAGCTGAACCATGAAGCAAACTTCACATGCAAAAACTGAATCTGGTTCAATCTTGTGCAGCAGGAAGTCTTCCTCAGAGGAAATCCCCATTAAATTGGACCTTACAATCCATTTGACATTGTGATCATCAGCCAAGAAGATGCAGTCAAAAATAGGCTGCAATAATTGCTACCTCCCCCATTTCATTTAATCACATATCTTACAAGTCATTTTTTATCACAGGAGCAGAATTTGAAAATAAAATGTTCTGTTGTCATGAAAACTACCCCAAATAGCACAAAAGCTGAGGGAGGCTGTTCCCATGGGTAATCTGCAGTAGGCTGACCTAGGGCTGAATACTGCAGTTTTTCAGACCAAACATGTATTTGACTCTATGGTTCTTATTCCCCTAACATTTTGACAGTGTTTTATTTTTGATTACTCCCATCACAAAGTGAAATAATACATGGCAAGTGTACATGACACAACATATCATTGTGTAAGTGATCATGAAATCTTAAATTAAGAGTGCTGTGAGGAATGGCACCAAGTCACTCTGGGTTACCACACCAAATCTTTATACCACTGCGAGACAGTGGTAAGCATAAGCCTAAATAGCAGCAGACAGCACGAACAGTCTGTAACCTCAAAATAACTGCACAGGGCAACTTTACAAGAGTAATGAATGTGGAGGTGTCATCAATTTTGTTATTAACTCTAGGCAGTCAAAGGTGGGGTTGTAACCTTACCCTCATATCAGCAACAGCTTGAGGGAATTATTTTGTCATTTTTGTAGACTGCACTTGCAAATAATAAGCTTGATAAAACCTCACATTCTAGCTGCAAGAAAAATTACTGATGGGATACACAGGAACTGAGCTGGTCCATAGAATCATAGAATCACCAAGGTTGGAAAAGACCTCTAAGATCATTCAGTCCAACTATCCACCTATTACCAATATTTCCCACTAAACCATGTCCCTCAGTACAACATCTAAATGTTTCTTGAACACCTCCATGGACAGCAACTCCACCACCTCCCTGGGCAGCCCGATCCAGAGTCTGACTGCTCTCTCAGAGAAAAAGTATCCACCTCAGCCTTCTCTCCTAGGTTGTCTGGAGAGGAACATCTGTCAGGAGCCAGAACATGGTCCCAACTTCTTGTCAAGGCTGCCTGGATGTAATACCATGGATGTGAGCAAGCCCTTTACAGTCTAACTCATGAATGTCCCCTCTCTGGAAGCACTCAAAGCCAGGCTGGGTGGGCTTTGAGCAACCTGGTCTAAAGCGAGGTGCCCCTGCCTATAGCAGGGGGGTGGAAACAGATGATCTTAAAGGTCCCTTCCAACCCAAACCATTCTATGATTCTATGATAAATACACAGCATCCTCACCCTGGCACAGATACCTTGTAGCCACAGCTGTGTGTCAACTTTAAGGTGGACAGAAAGTTATTTAGCAGGCTGCCTTCTGCTCACAAGACACTCTTCACTTTGCAGTGCAGCTCAAGGCTCCGTGCTGTTCAGCTCCTCACCTGTTGAACAAGAATAATAAGCATTTAGGGAATAAATGAAATGTTAGGTGAATTGGCTGTATGGTAATGGGATTATCCAAAATAGTAACTAATGTCTGATTTCAGATACATGGAACTAATCCCAGCACTGTCAGCAGGGTCTTTTTGTTCCTGTTAGAAAGCAAAACTGTGAAAATGCGGCAGTGTTAGCTTGTATACTTTTTAAAAAAACCTCCTTCACCAAAACCCATAATTTATTTTTCCTTCTATAATGTAAAAAGGACCAAAATTCAGTTGTGACACTCTGCATAGTTCTGACCCAGGAAATGGGACAAGAGAGCATAGGAATGGTATCCACAACAGTGCAATTCTTTCAGGAGAAAGCGATAATTTTTATGACTGTGGCTACAGCTCACCAAGTTCTAACTGCACATAAAGCGTAATTTAATAATAATAATCTTAGTAATGTAATATGGCTATTAATTTTACTTCAGAGGTAATTTGCCCAACAACACTCAGTTATGATGCTGCAGCCTGTGTAAACATTAAAAAAAAAAAAAAAAAAAAAAAAAAAAAAAAAAAAAAAAACAGACCAAAACACTGCTATTAAGTAAGACCTAAGAGAAAGCTACGACATACACAAGGGCCAATTATTTGAGCTTAGAGGAGTGAGACAGCCAAGGGGAACCATCAGAGGTCTCATCAGCTCACAGTGTGTTGAAAGTCCAGCGTGCAGCTAGATGAACAGGTGCAAGATAAAGCCCACAGCGGTGCAACCTAATCCTGCTTCTGCCTTTCTAGCGTGCCAGGGAGCAGAGACAGATGGAGCAGGAGGCTGTGGAGCTGCCTCACAAGGATTTACAGGGGCTGGCAGCTGCACCACACAACCGGGATTGTCCTTAAGTCACCACCAGGCACCCTGGCTTCACTTGACACCCCTCAGCCATGGGGACTTAGCAGGGCCTGAGCATCCAGTCTCAAGGTCTTCACTGGACAGCAATGCTCCTGCTTGAACAGTCCACTCCTTCTAGTTAGAGTTTTAATTAATCTAGAATGAATTATTTGGGTCTCCTAATTTCTCTGCTAATTTTGAAGAAGTCCAATTAATGCTGAGCTAAGAAGCTCCAAGGTCTACCCATCCAGTTTTCATCTGCCCGGAAGGGATCCAGCTGAAGTGAAACACTAGTCAAAATGTCAAACCACAGTTATTTTTAAAGCCATTGTACAGCAGATCTCTGGCTACACATAAACCACATGATTACTGAATAAACCACGCAGTACTTGTAAACCTGAAGTCTTAAACACCCTCACACAAGATGCAGCCTCATCCACAAACCTCAGAATTTAGAGCAAACAATGAGAGCCACATTTCTTTTTTAGCACAATTTAAAACAATGACATAAAATAAAAATGAGTGTATTAGATAATATATGATAAAGGAACAAGTTTGAGGAACCCTGGGCCAGCACAGACACAAGCTGGTAAACCCATGCAATATAGCCTTGCAGAAATCTCTACGTTCTGCCTCCAGATGCATGCAGGTTCACTCGCAATCCCTTCAAGGGTCTCTACAACTGTAGGACATTTTATTCTGGAATTACTGTTGTCCACTCAGAGACTTTGTTTTGGATTAACGATCTAAGCTTTTAAAGCCTTTCACATACGCACACCCCTTGACAGATATAGTCTTTTTCTTGATTTGAACTTGTTTGCTTCAAAAGTCCTGATTCGTTCATTCCAGCTCTGAAATTAGTTTGTCTAGCTATGGAAAATGAACAGGTATTAAATCACTGTGGGAATGGAAGACTAAATTAAAATGCAGAGATGGATCAAAATTTCAAATTCGGCTAGATTCTAATGAACTGTAACTCAAGCATATTTCTATTAATCTTCTTGTCTTCAGCAGAAGATTGCTCCCTTCATTTCCAGTGGTCAAATTAATGTTTCCTAAGCAAAACAGCAGGAACAGTGTGTACTTGGTTAGAACGCAGGAAAGTAATACTGTTTTGAAGGCACTTCGGTATTTTTTAATTCAATCTTGTTGCCTTTTTAATGAAAACTCCAGATTTTCTGCTCATTGTAAAGTTAAATTTCTCCAGCAAAGGAATTAGAAAAACATGAGTGTCAGGGATGACATGCTCCTTCAGGACAACCTATCCAGGTGTAACTGGTCTCATCATGCCAAAGGATCTGGTGGGAAGCCAGACCAGAGATGGATCTGATACCACAGGAATACATCAGTACTGGCTGCTCCCAGCCCTCTCTGCCTTCAGTCTGGTGATGCCACCATCCCTGCAGCAGGGAGGTCCTATCAAACATCACATCCATTCCAGAATTCTGCACAGGAACATTATTAGTGGGCACGATGATGATGGGTTGATGGTTGGACTAGATGACCTTAGAGGTCTTTTCTAACCTTAACAATTCTATGAAAGGAAATGGTGCTTTGGGAAGGTGCTGCACATCTAGTGCATTTGTCTCTTGTATAGAACTCTGTCAAGTTCCTCTGTCATTTTGTGTGGAAGATGATCTCCTTTAGACTAAAAATCCTACAGGAAATCTCGCAATGAACAATTTTGTCATATGACATCCGGTGTCCTTCCTTCCTTCACACCTGTGAAATGAACAGTAAAACGGTAAGATCTTTATATTTCTGCTTGTGTGTTACTTGAGAAGTGAAATGCAAACATGACCTGAGCTGCAAAACCAAGAAAAACAAAGGCTTGAGTAGCCCAGTCAGGGAAAGAGAAGTTAAGATTGGTAAGCATAGCAGAAGTGTGTTTGCTTTTCTAGCAAGTAGAAAAAGTGAGGCAGTTTCCATGCTAAAGCTTCAGTCACCACTCCTGAGTGTCTGCAATGTGGAGAGAGGCACTGGAGAAGTACCACAGCATGGGAAAAGCCAGCAAATAATTTTGTAAACATACCAGTATAAGCGCAAAAGTTTGAGTACCAAGAAAGCAGCTTTCACTCTCAGAAATGAGTTACCTCAGATTAAAGAAAAGGCTCAAGAGGATGAAGGGAGAATTATCAAGAGCAGTTAGTGCAGTCCTGAAAAAGATCAGAAACACTAAGCTATCCACCTTTCCTCTTCCTGAAACTCTCCATGTCACTTAATATGGTAGAGAAATAACTTTCATTTCTGTGGACTGTCATTTGTACCCCCAAAATGAAAGATTTTGTTGTTGTTTACCTTCTAAATACCTGATGCGTGGGAGACTTATCCAGAGATTATATATCAGTATTTAATAAGCATTTGACATATAGTATTTAACTGAGGTTTGCTTAGGAACACGCAGCTAATAATGTACAAATAATTAAAGGAAAGTGATCACATCCTCTCCATGTAAACCCATTTTGTTGGGATTATGCATTTGCTTCATAAATTCCTTTCTCCTGACCTTTTTCCTAGTCTGCTGAGTTTCCCCTGACATTACTCAGCAACATTTTGTTATACATTATATACATTATTGTTGTACTTCCCTGAGTTGTCTGCTTCAGATGGGACATGTTCTCCAAGTTACAGCTCCCCACCAGGTCCACATTTTTTTTTCAGCCAGAGGACACCCTGAATTAGACCTTGAACTCAGAATGGCTGCCTATCTCTGTCTCTTAATGCAATATAGTACCTTACAGATTTGTTGCACAACAGCAGCTGCCAGAGTGATGTTCAGCAGAGCCATGAAAGGAAGGTAACAAAGAAGATAGCCCCAGTAATCTAAATTCAACCCCACACACTATTACAATGTCCCGCAGGAACTTTGCTGATGTTTGTACATTGACCACCAGCCCAAATGTCAAAGCAGTGTAATTAAAAGGTGGCTCCAATCCCTTGGGAAACCAACTCAACCTGTGGATCACAGGCTCAGGACTTAGCTCCAACAGAGAAAAGGTTTTACAGAAGCTCCTCAGCCTTGGCAACTGCTGAGTGTGATGGTGTGGGTTTGTTACACAAGTCATCTGTCAGGGAACAAAAGGATGACAAAAGGAAGTCATACACATTCTCAACAAGTAGTCTGAGACTCAGCAGTAGACAAGTCATTCGCTGATTAAACACAGGAAGAAGAACTGCATTTAATAAAGAATATTAAGACTTTGGTCACAGATGTACTGCATGCTATTATACATACTCAAAGAAGAAGGCTACACACCATAAAATTACTTTCTAAGCTCAACCGCATATGAGGTCAAGCCTATTACTTTTCTGGCATGTGTCATTTTACATACACTTCTCTGCCTATTTGAAAAAAAAATTAAGGTTTTGGGAAAGCAGTGGGTCGTTCTAACAGCACTTCTTCCTTCTCTGTTACAGGAATGACATGCCAAGCTCGAAGTTCATATGTTACAAGTGAGATCCTATGGGGTTATCGTTTCACCCCTGTCCTCACTCTGGAGGATGGATTTTATGAAGTTGACTACAATAGTTTTCATGAAACATATGAGACCAACACCCCAGTTTACAGTGCCAAAGAGCTGGCAGAAATGGCCAGCCGAGCAGAACTGCCCCTGACTTGGTCTGTTTCCAGCAAGCTGGACCAGCATGCTGAGCTGGAAACTGAAGAGGAAGAGAAGAATCAAGAAGACCAAAATGAAAGAAATGGTGATGTGGCAAACCTAGAGAACGAGTCTAAAGTGTAGAACCAGAGGTGTAAGGGCCATGTGACCTTCTTTATCTTTTCCCTTTATGTTCTCCTTTTATTTCTTCCACATGCTTTTATTTTTCTTCCTTTTCATTATTAATTCTGGGAAAATAAATACTTCAGATGTGAAATATCTACCTGCCCAGTTCAAACTCAAGAGTTTCACAGACTAAGCTAAGACATAGGTTAAAGCTGCAATACCCATTACTTTCACTGGAATCTCCATCCCCACCCTGGTAGCGACTGCTGGCTTCCTCTGCACTTCTCTGAGTTCAGACCTCCAGGTTTCTTCAAAGTAACAAAAAAGCCACTGGAATATAAACAAGGTAAATAAAAAGGAAAGACTAATTGATGTTCATCAAAACAATGGGCCTTGGCTCCAGGTTTTTTTTATGCATTTCAGGACATCTTTGCAAACTGGATGACAAGCCTCTGTAAAATGGGCCTTGCAGCTTTAAGAGGATGGTGAGCAGAGGGATCTGCACCCCAACATGATACTGTACATATGCCTTATGTAATTACTTTCTCTTTACATTTAGTAATAAACAACGCATGTACAAAAGTACTGTAGTAAAGAACTTCTAAATAATGTACATAGATGTGTAATTTATATAGGTTTAGAAAACGAGTTCTAGAAATATTGGGATGCAAAAACAAGCTACCCCTCGAGTAAGCACTTCTCTCCTAATATCCAGAGTGTCATATTGATTCCCCCCCCCCCATATATCTATGGCTCTTTTAGTGCATGACATCTTCTTCAGTGTACCAGACTGGCAGCTATTTTAGAGTACCTCACTGTTTCCCAAACAGGTCATTTTACTGACTCTAAAAAGCCATAAGTCTGGGAGAGGGCAGGGTAGAAAAATTGCAACATACTTACTGATATACTGTGAAAATGTTTACAAATAAGGCAAATCATTCCTGAGTATTTTCTCAGCAGTTCGACCTAAATTTAGACTGTGGCAAACAAGAATTTCCTACATACTCCTAATCTAGCAAGCATGTTTCATGCAGAGGTATCAGCCTTTATGTGCAATATGTAGGGAAACATCTCCCTTCTCCCCACTCAAACCATGGGATTTCAATTAAGCAGTTTGATGCACGAACAGCACAGGCCACTGGAAACCGAGTGGGCCTGTCACATGCAGATGGCAGATACCCAGCCAGGAAGGAAACAGCTGAAGCTGCATTGGAAGAATTTCACTCTCCAGCAGCACTGGTGCTTAGTGGGTCCCAAAAAATCACAAAATGCGTGCCATCCTTGGGTGACAGGTTTCAACAGGGCTTCTCAGCAAAACACATGGATCCTGCCACCCATGCTCAGGATAGGGTGGTCCCTACATCAGCTCCTTGGCTGCCATAAACCACTGTAAATCCTATACACTCCAACATAATGACTTCAAAATTGATGGGGCAGGGACAGCTTGCATAGCTCACAATGCAGTGTCTGCATCCAGAAGAGATGACCCACTCAAACTGTGGGTCATGCCAGGCCTGTGTGTACTAAGTGCTCAGTTGGCTTTCTCCAGGCCCATCCACAGCTACATTTCTGTCAGCGAAGGAAAAGGAAGCTGCAGCCTTAATTTGTTGGGTATTTTTTTACTTTCATACCTGCCTACTCTGGAAAGAAGGAGCACTCTGAAGGGAGTCCAAAGCATCTTTTGTACAGAAACATTTACACTAAAATGGAAAGAAAATTAAAAAANAAAAAAAAAAAAAAAAAAAAAACCCTCAGGAGAAACTCAGTGGGCAGGTGGAAATTTTGCACTGTGATATAGCTTTCACTTCAAGTACATACCTATTTCTTTCTGAAACAACTGCCCCTTGCTAATTTTCACCAGGTGTGGCTAATCTATGGGGTTGTGCAGGTCCTCCCGCTGTGCTTAATGCCAAGGAGGAAGAGCAGGGGGTGGGGAAATGCTTGCACACTGGGGATGGGCAGGGCAGGCTGGATAGGAAGTCTTGCTTCAGCTCTCAGCATCTTTTCTAAAGGCTTCCACAGAGCAGGATGATACAAGCAGTGGTTCAGAATATGGATTTTTGTTTCATCCACCCAGGATGGCTGATTTTATCAACTCGGTAAAGGTTATTTACATTGAGGTTTCATGAGATACAACTCCTTTTGCTGCAGACATTTTAAAGCTTGGTCATTTGCCCCAACACAAGAACAAGCCAAGTCCTCCTCCTGTTGACCCACCGCAACCCATCCGTAATGTCACCCAGTGCTTCTAAGGCAGGATCACCTCAAAGCTCTGCTGGAAGACAGAAGCTCCGCAGCAGAGAACATAGCGATAGCACGTGGGTAGCCAAGAGCCTATGTGTGTCAGTCTGCAGTTCTGGCAAAAGGTGCATGAGCTGAAAGCAAACCATTCCTCTGAGGATAAACCTGCTTTTTGCTCTTGGAATATGGGCCCCTCCGTAATTCAATGCTGCAGTTTAAGAAAAGTTTGTGTTAATTAGAACAGCAGCTCAGGGCCCTAATGAAACCTTTTTTGTGTCCTTTAGCACAAAAAAAAATAGACTTTAAGCCACTGGGGCATGCGCATGTGTAAGCTATATTTTTGTGAATAGGGCACTTCAAGCTTAAGGTGTGTGTGTTTGTCTTTTTCTCTCTCCCCTTCTGTATTTTATTGTCTTTGGTATTCATGTAGCACGGACTGTAAAGTTTATGAAATCTCATTTTTGTAACATAAGCTTAAAAAAATAGAAGCCTCCAAAGCTTTCAATGGGGAAGCTTCACATAAACTTTGTACTAGAATGTCCCTATCAAACACCTCTATTTTTCTACAATGATTGATTAAGCAGTTTACCAATGTATTTTGTGTCAATGATTTCAACTGAACTGGTAAAAAGACAATTTAGAATTGAATGCTGTTAATTAACAATGGATTTTCAAGCCGTATATGCTGAGTGGCGTTTTCATTATAACAACTTAAGAACTTCATCTCCTGACCCTAAACAATATCCTCTGCAATATCAGTGCCCTATGGGAATACTGTTGGCAAATCACATTTAAGGAACATGAGTAATGCAATATTTTTATTTAATTGGCTACATAATTTATCAAGATCCATTATATCTCCGTATACTTCACTAATACATGTTGATGTTGTTGTCTCAGTGTATCTTGTAATTTGCAGGATCAAAAGAATTTCCAGAGATAAATGTGGATTTGCAGTCATCTACTTCAGCACTCGGTTCATTCTACAAACAAAAATGCTGCAGATATTCATACAGACTTCATGCACAGTACTGCAGAGTCATCTCTTGCTTCTTCTCAATCTCTCTAGATCTTTGTTCTACAAAACTACAGCCATTGACATCCCAACAAATGTAACTTTGGTGGTCAAAGTGAAACGTCTGTTTCTGTGAATGGCCTTGCTATAAGCTTGTACGTCTCTACACTTGCAGGACTTGCAGAGTGGACTACACAGCCCTGAGTTAGCAGAGCTCTGAGCATCTTTTGCCACATGGAGGAAGAAGGTGTTATGCCATAGAAGGGTCCCCAGCAGGCAGCTGCTAAATCAAGCAGTACATTGTGTTTGCAAAAGGGAAAATGCTTGATGGGGTGTTTCAAGTTACAGGCTCTGGATTTACATGCCCAGCTTTGGTACAACAGAGATGCCTAGTTCTGGCGTTGCCCATATTCTGCTGCAGGTAAAGAAGAAGGTCAGGCCTTCTAAAGACAGGAAATAAATCTATTTTCTTTTCAACAACAGGGCACAAGTTCCTGTTTTCCTCAACTGTGTGGCATTAGACTACTGAGGAAAGGGAAGACCTGGACTCAGTGCCTTCTTCAGAACAGGGAAATTCAAGCCCTACATCTCCCAAGAAACAAACCTAGCCATAATAACAACAGCAGAGTCCCAACACCCATGCCAAGGTCAGAAGGGTACTTGAATTCTTCCACTAGACCAAAGAAACTTTAAATCCTTCCTTTCATAAATGTTCAACAAAAGAATGGAAAATTCCTCACTCCCTACGAAGCTCCATCCTATTGACTAGGGCAATCCATGGCTGCGTGGCAGATACAGGTACAACCCTCAGGCTAGGGGAGGCACACAATTCATTTTTCTCACCTTGTCCAGCAGTCAGCTGCTCTCTGCAGAGGTGCATCACCACAGCCTTTGCCTATGCTTCTGAATGCAAGTAGCTTGCACGCCTCCTGGGGCTCCAAATCCTGCAAGGTCTGGGCTAGATGTGTTCTGAACACCACCTACCCAAGCAGCCTTCCTGGGAGGTGGAAGGAAGCCAAGTCATTTTATGTCACGCCAGCTTCACTGCGAGACGGGTGCAGAGCTGCAAGGATGTTATGCCTATGGATGGATGTACTGCCTTCCTGGCAGAAGTATTGGGTACTTGGGATTTCTGGCTTGCTCTAAATACTTGAAGTTGAGGTGAATTAGAGGCTTAAAGCTGAAAATGTAACGTCTATATGACAATGAGAGGGTAGGACATTTCTTTAGCTAACAGCATAGATTCTCACTGAGAAACATCCACTTCTTACTGTAATTTCTGTCTGCCAAAATACACTTCTTTTCAGAATATCAGCCCGGTTAACAACCACATTACCTCATTCAGACACTGAATGAGGCTATAAATCAGACCTAACTAAACAAGAACAAACATTGGCTTCTCTTACACTCTTGTTCCTTCAGCTCATAAACACGTTGTTTGGAAATTACTTGGAAAGCAGCATTCTGCTATCCAACTCATAAAGACAAGACAGGAAATCTATTTATTACTTAAAATAAAAAAATCTCTTTTATGCTTCCTGAGTTAATTTTGAACTTCTAGGATTAGCGTGTTGGAGAGGAAGGATGTTGTTGCACATTCTAGTACATCTCATTTTGTGTATTTGTGTATTTGGTTAATATTACTTCCACTCATTTCCATTTTTTCAGCTTCCCTAGATTTTCAGAAACGTTAATCTTGTGTTAACTTCAATGCAACAGAGTACTTATTTTACCACTTGCCATTCTTCCATTTATTGCCCACAAGCCGGTGCTGTAATGCAGTTTCATGTAGACAGCACACAGAAATCATACACAGAATCACAGAATCACAGAATCACAGATTCTAAAGAGCTATTTCATCTTAAGTGTGAAATCTGCTTTCTATTTCAAGCGAATTCACAAGTATAAACCACGGTTCTTCTTACATCCCCTCTAACACGTGTGTCATCCGCACAGTATAAAAATTCAGGACTATCAGATAATACCAGCTGCTTTGAGGTTTTTTTCTTGGAGTAAAACTGGGAGAATCCTCCTCAACTTCTTTTTCTTTTTTCTTCTTCTTCTTTTTCTTCTTTTTATTTCAGAAGGCAGCAGGAGCTCCAAATCCGCTGCTACAGGTCTTGGGTACCCCTCTGGAAGTTACGAGCACCATCTTGCTATCAGTTTGCACTGATTATTGCACAAGATATATTTATAATTTTATTACAAATTGAGTTAATTTTTAAATTATAATTATAGGTAGTCACTTGCACTAACTTATCTGGAAGTTTTAAACTGGAAGGACTGGTGGAGAGCTGTTACTTCACCAGTCTCCCCAATGTGCTTTTCAAGCCGGTTGGACTGTAGTCCTCTGGATTTCTTCCAGCTCAGGCAGGAATACAAGGTGACATGTGAGCACAAATCCTCCCAGCCACCCACCCTGCTTGCTTCCCCACCATAGAAAACTGAAGGACCCAAATTTCTCCCTGAAATATCTGTATTAAAGGATGAACAATCTGGTGCATGAGGTGGTAGTTCAGGAAGGATGGCAATGCAGTATGGAGTGTTGGATCTACTTCATTGGATCCACTTTGCTCCACACCAGGCACAACCTTCTGCTGAGCTGAAAAAGTGGAGCTGGACCATTGCACAATTAGCAGAGCTCATCAAACACCAAAGAAATCCTCCCAAGAACATAATTCTAATCAAATAAAACTCACAGTAAAATAATAATAATAATAATAACAATAATAATATATTAATAATAATAATAATAATTTTCTGAAAAATATTAAGAAATTACTAAGAAATCACTAATCTGAAAATATCAGTAATATTGGAGTTGGGGCACACAAACTGCTACACTTTGAAATCATGGTAATGCATCTAGCTCAGACATAACAGAAGTTATTTCATTTTCTCAGAAATATTTTTGGTTTAAGTGGATGGGACGCTACAGCTAATTTCCTAAGTCTCTACATGTATTTTTCAGCAGTGTTGAACATATCAGTTCTTACCAAAATCAGTATAAATGAGGAGGCATCTCTGGAAAATAAAAAAAGAAAGGAAAAAAAGAGACCATCTGCTCAGATGAGTGTATGAGAACTTCGTGCTGCCTTTTGTTCCAGCTTTTGGGCTCCCTAGGAGATGATGGAGTCAGGCAAGGTCTTTCATCTCAGTGATGTGCCATCAGCATCAAATACATGCCAAAGTCTTAAGAGAGCCACAGGAAGAGTATTTACATCCTTCCATTTTGCAGTAGGTTTTAGGCACACGTTTTTAGGCAAATTAGGGATCACTAAAGCACTGCAAAAAGTGTTAAAGATACCACCACTAAGAACAAAGTACAGCGTGACTCTCACAAAGGCAGTTTACTTGAAAAGGTGTTAAGGCATAGCAGTGAGGCAAGAAAAGTAAGATGCACGGTTTGCACTTATGCTGCAGCTTTTGTAGGGAAAGTCCTTAGTTCACCCCTTAGCAGAGAGGTCAGCAATCCTTCCTCATTTCTAATGAGCTCATTTTTAGAACAACAGAGAATAATCTGTGTTTTTAGAAAGTTAACGTTTTCTATTCAAAAGGCTAAAGATGGTCATAGCAAATACAAAAGATCCCTGGAAAGGGAATGGAAGGAATACAAATAAGTATAAAGTCTACAGAAGAAACCCAAGAAAAGTCTTGGCCAATGGGCAGGATTCACACGTTGAAAATTAAGCAATGCTACTGGCCATTGTTTTATTTTTTATACATGCACATCTTTTTTTTTTTTCACATTCAGACACTTGCATATATATAAAAATAAAAAATACCTATTGTAAAGCAATGCATAACCAGAACCACTGCTTTTAAAGCTTCACTATTTTTTTTAACTACTCATAACATCAAAATGAAATCTGTATAATGAGAAAAGACAAGGGAGAGAATTCATCACTTGAATCACATTTAGCACTTACTTCCTGAGAAATGCATTATACAAGCAAAAGCCAATACTCCTTTTAAACTTACTGAATTCAAAAGAAAGGGGGAAAATGTTCAATGCAAAAAAGACATTGCACATTTTCAAGACTTTGTTTAGGATCTTTGGCCTTTATTCATGTGACAAGGAAGAAATCAGCTGTGTGCTGGTAATACCTATGGTATTGATTTTAGGAAAGATTTTGGCCTTTGGAGACACTAAATCAGAATGAACATGATGAAGAATCCCAGCAAGATCACATAATATAATAACTATTACATTACTACTACTACATTATTATTACTAAGAAGTCAAACTTTGCTTAGTCTCATTTGCCAGAGAAGAAATGAGAGGAAAGAAAAACTACAAAGAAATTTTCCTGAATAATAGCAGAGAAATGTGGCTTAATTTCAAATATTTAAGTAAGAATTTCCTCTTCCTTTTTTAATGACTGTTTATTCTCTCTTTGTGTCAACACTCAGATTTGCCAAAAACAAATGAAAAACCTGTGGCCATAAAAACATGACCTCTCAAAAAGAATTCATTAGAACTAGATCAATACAGTGAACTGCTTTACAGAAAAAACTCAAGAATCTTAAAAAAAGATTTCTAGATAAATCAGAAGCAAATTGTCTTTTCACAGTTTTTTTCCTCTTGCATTTCCAAAATAACACAGCAAAGCATTCAGATACTGGAACAAAATGGTTTGTTCAGCTGGATATTTTCTGGAAATAGGTTAAAAAAAACCAATTTTTGACATCTTTGCAGATAATGAACAAATTCAGATCATCACATTAATGTCAGTTTACCTACTGTAAAAATGAATAGCTAAGAGATTTTTAAAAAATAAACTAAAACAGTACTGGAGATATCTAGCAGTGCAGTGATCTGCCATCATCTTTACCCTTGCAAGATGAGTCAGTTATTGACATGACTCCCATTACAGCTAAAATAAAGCTTTTCCCAATATGACATTCTGAACATTTCCATAGAAATTGACTTGTGAAGGGTTCATATCAAAATGTCGTGGGCCCACCTGGGATTTGGTAATTGTAGACTCAACTTCCTTCTCTAACTGAATCTAACAAAAATTTTTAATCTCAGATCATCTCAAATATGGAATTGCAAAAGCTCTACCCAGATCTCCTTCCTCCCTCTACAGTTTCTACCCATCAGTTATGAATTCTCAGTTCAATCTGTTGTGAACTCCAAAAAGCTCTTATATTTACATATGTCTTATATATATATATAAACAGAGGGGAGGAGGTGAGTTGAAAAATTCTGTGCATATTTACCACCAAATTCACACTGAAAAACAAAGTAACTCGCTGAAACTGGAGCTGCACCTGAGAAGGTGTCCACCTGAAATAACTGAATAGCTGTCCAAGAAATGAATGATTAAGACATCATCACAGCTGACAGCCTGTGAGCAATGGGTGAAAAGGAGAGGGTTACGTGAGTGTAGAGATTGAAACACCCAGGTATTCCAGAAACCACACCTCTGATTCATACCCAAAATACTGGAAAACACCAGCAGCTTTCTTCACTGGAATAGGCTCCCCAGGGAGGTGGTTGAGTCACCATCACTGGATTTGTTTAAAAACCATTTGGATGTGGTGCTCAGGGACATGGTTTAGTGGAGGGTTGTTAGGGTAGTATGGTTAGGTTGTGGTTGGACTCAATGATCTTTAAGGTCTTTTCCAACCTGAGTGATTCTATGATTCCTGCATTGTGGCTGCCCCATAGTAGAAATTTCCCTCTCAACCATTATCGCTCCTCTCCATTCCCATTCACTCTTCAGCTTTTCCTGAAGAAAAAATGGAGTTTTTGATATCAAGACTAAGGAGGTTTTTGCATTTCAAAACAATTCAAAATAAAATCTTTTAAAGGGCTTGCTCTTTCTTCTCCAAATGAGTATCTAATGCAGATAGTTTGGGTTTTGTTGAATTTGGTTTGGTTGGTCTGGGTATTGTTGTATTGTTCTTGGGGTTTTTTTGTTGTTTTTTTTTTTAACCACCTCAGCCCGACAGCTGTGTTCTTGATAATCACCATCAGAGGAAAAGCCTGCTTTTCCTAAGGAACAGGCACCTGATGGATGGCAAATATATGACCTTAGGGTACCTTAGAGAAACTTTCAGCAATAATAAATTCCAAATTTGTTATCAAGATTTTTTCTTGGCAATTCAATTACCTGGCAGCAAATACTTTGTACTCTTCTTGGAAACCCTGGTCTGTGTCTGAGCTCTCAAAACAGGGAACATTTTCCTCTGGGCTTGCTGGCCCTTCAGTCATCAGCGCTGCAGGGAGGCAGCTGGCTAACCAGTTGCTTCCACTTAGCATTTCCCATGCCATACCAAACAGAACAAATCTTACATGACTACAATAAAGACAAAAGCAAAAGTTTTCAAATTCATGAGCCTAAAAATCTCTATGACATGAATCAGCAATGTCCACTTGACTCATGAAACTGTCTAAAACTGCTTTTCTGTTCTCTAGTATCATTATTTTACAAAAATCACCTAAGAAACTTAATTTTTAATATCAATATGATATTTTAACTGTAATCAGAACCACTAAATAACAATATTTTAACAGTCTATCCAGTTTCCTGTAAGTAACATCACATTTTAAAATCATTAATGGCTAGAGCCAGAGCCTGAGAGATAACTGTTACCATTTCTTCTTCCAGTTAATCTTGCAAATGGAAAAACACAAATTAAAGTACTTTTTTTGTGACTGAATATTTTTACTTAATTTAGAAATTGCTTTACCAGTAGCTACAAATTCCAAATTTTTCGAAGTCTCAAATCTGAAATATAATTTCCAGTAGAGTAAGAAATACTATTGTAGTCAGAACTTCAGTTGTATGGTGTCAGTGGAAATTTTGTTCGGTTAAAAGTGAAACCTGTCCCACAACTCTTCTTTTTGAGATGTCTGTAACCTTCAGAAGTGTTTCACTCCTGCTACTAAGCAAAACAAGCAGGTAAAGAGCTTTTTTTCCAAACCACTGCAAGGCACAGTTACATTGCTTCATTGAAATATCAAACAATTTTTGTCTGTATTTCGGCATGTCATTCTGCATTAGATTATGGAAGTTAATCAATCTGCTAGATTATGGAAGTTAAATGATAACACAATTGAGTTAGTAAGAAATGTATATCTACCCTAAAGTACTTACATATAATATTATGAATATATTAGTAACATTGCATAAGTGCATGCAAAAATCATCTTAGTCAGTAAATAAAGAGAAATCAGGAATAAAATCTTTAGAAAGTGCAATTACTTACTTGTTCTCATAATCACATCTACATTATTCTGTCAGTAAGAGAAGATAGGAGGCAGGTATGAATAAGTGATAGTTTGGCTTATTAACCTACCTTTAAGTCTTCTGTATTTCCCTAGAAATAAATTCAATGCACCTGTGAATGGGTAATGATGAAAGCATATTTACTAAGGAAGCACAAGAAAATTATGTATTCAGACAACTAATTTAAATTTTAAATAATATATATATGAAATTATTGTTACAGGAAAATTATTTACCTAATTTAAAATAAAAAAGGATGCTAATAAATAAATTACTCTGAAACAAAAAACAACTTTGGGCATTGTCTTGACTTTATTTACTTGTGTTTAATCCACTGAAGAACAAGTGCACAACCAGCTATTGGCCAGAGCTTAGTAAAGACCTGGAGTCCTTAGTTCATAGTCTGGAGTTCAGGCTCCATTTTTCCATCTTTGGTTTTCCAGAGTACTTCTTGTGCAATTCCAGGACCCGGGAAAAAAAAAAATCACGTCCTTTGAACATAATGTTCCACAATTTTACAGTATTAACTGAACTTGGCATGGGTACAAGTGGATCTGGGTTTTCTTCCTATTCCTGTCTCAGACCAAGCAGTAGCTTTATGGGCTTGCATTCACCTGTAGGTGGTGTACCTACAAGGCTCTGCACTTTGAGAAATGATGGATGTACAGCAGGTGTAGACAAGCTAGTATCTTGTTTCAGCCTCAAACCTGGAAGCGGGCCGTAGCCGAATTCTTTGGTTGACTCACATTCTACTCACCTCAGCAGAAGGCAAACTACATTCCTTGGCACCAAGTTGCATTTAACTCTTTGTTTATCTGGCAATTGTTTCATCAGAAAATCAGTGAAATGCAGAGTAAATCCGTCTCATTTGCCTTCAATATCTCTTTCATCTGGCCTGCAGATAGATAGGAGCAGAACTGCAGCACATACAACTCAAGCACAGAGTGCACAGCTCCATTGGTCCCTGATGACCTCCTCATGCAACACATGTAGGCATACATCAAACATTACTTTTATGGCACTACAGGAGTATGCACAAATACTCGTCTGAAAACTGAGGATACTCAGTCACAGAAATGGTCTGCAAAAATTGATGATGTTTTTCTGTTGTGTGTCCAGAACACATCTCTTCTATAAACATAGTTCTTCACTGTTAGCCACTAGGATCACACTATAGCAGATAAACATTGAAAATTTGCTAATATAAAAGAATCATGGGAGAAAAAAACATCACTCTTCCTCTCATGTTTAAGAATGAAGTAACCTTCCAGTAGACAAAATGCTATTTTCAATTATTCAGCACTACAAACTCCAGCGTTTAAAAAGTTAAAAAGTTAGTTATCTTAACACAAAGTTAGTTATCTTAATATTTTAAAAGGTAAGATAATTTTCAATAGCTCTTAAGGTCCTTAATTACTAAGATATTTATGAAAGTTCAGCTTCCAGTCATTTTCCTAGGAAGAGTTTTGTTATTGCTGCTAGAGTACTTGAAATTAAACAATGTTCTGTTTGATAACAGGACAATAGGATGAAGATATTTGCTACAGCTTGTGTTTCAGTGGAGTTCTGTTTTATGTGGGAAAAACAGCTAACAACTGCAAACAAGGAATTTTAAAGAATGGATTTGGTGGGTAATTATCTGCATCTCTGAGACATTTTGAAACTTCTTTTCAGCACTTCCAGTCTAGTGGCGCTTTCCCACATTATATGAGAATGTATTTTCCTTCATGCTTTCTCTAGATATTACAACACTAAATTACCGTGTAGCATACTATAATCAGATTTCAAATCAAGGGATATTTATTTGAATGTGTATCATATTTAAGCCGATCTTAATTTTTGCAGAATTCTGTTTCCCCATTGACAACTCAGTTTTCTGTACTCTGTCCCTTTTCTCATCAGTCTTTTTCCTCTACAAATTCTGGTCACCCATTTCACTACATACCAAGGTAAACTGTTCCTTATTGTTCAAGTTCTTCAACATCTGTTTCTTCAGCAAAGCCAATAATAGTTAACTCTAGCTCAACCTTACTTGATTTTTATAAGGAAAGTGGAATAAAGCAAAATAAATTACAGCCATCTAAATTCTGAGCAGTTGCCAAAAAATGATTCAAAGCAATCAAAATAATCTTCTTCAAATTATACCCCTAGGTATTTTAGCTTAACTTTCTCAGTCTCAATTATAAAATGAAAAGCAACAGCTAAATATGAAGAGAAAATAAAACAATGCAGCAGTATTGTTAAGTCAGGTAAGGCTTCAATATCAGTGAACTTGGGAAACATCCAGTACTATGGCTTTTGTAACCATCACAAAAAAANAAAAAAAAAAAAAACAGAAGCTGCAAGGAGGAAAATTAAAGCTATACATAAAATCATAGCATTGCTATTTTTGGAGAGTTATTTTCCAGTGCTAAGGAGAAACACAAGGAAGACTTTCAATAATTTACCACTAAATTCGTAACAAAGAAATTGGCACTTAAATAAAATCTAGTTTAAATTTATGGGCCATGAATCTCTGTTTTAGTGAAGCTGATCCTAGGGACAGACACCTGAGAACAGGAATGGAGAGGTAGATTACAGAGATTTACACATAGATGGCCAATGAATATTTGCTAAGGATGGAACAGGACAGCAGTAAGAATGGGTAGAGAAGGGACAGAGGCACAGTTAATTCCCACAGAACATTCTGGAGGAACATAAGGTATAAATCTGTAGAAATGCTGAAGAAGTGGCTTCAAGCAGGAGGTCTGTGTGGGCAGAAGACTTCGCAGAAGAAAGCCAGTAGAAGAGAGAAGTTGAAATGATGGTTCGGTGCTTCAATGGCCCAACGGGAGACTGCAAAGATGATGCACCATTCAGATTTCCTTGCAAAGCCATCTCCCCAGTTCCCAGTGATGGTGCATCTGCCCGAGTGAGAGGGTGGGACAAGGGGCAGATGGGAAAGAGAAGGATGCCAGCCACTGCAAACAGCACATTCAGAGCATCTAGAGAACAGAAGGAAGATGGGCAAGAACATTCATGATGTGGTAAGATGCTTGCTTTCCATATGACAGCGAGTAGACTTCAAGGTACTATATCATTGAATATCCACCCTGGACTGAATATTCAGGCTGAATGATTGGTTCCAAAGTTTTTAATAAAAAAAAATCAGAAATTGAGTAAGAATAGATAAGCAAATTAATGTACCAAAAGGAACAAAGTAGGCAAAAAAAGCAAACCTGGGAATATGAATCACCAAAATACATACCAGCTCCCTCACCTGATCGCTAATATACATTTTCTCCTTAAGTTGTTAAATAACTGAAAATCAGTTTCTATGATTTTATTTTGTTATGGAAACAAAGAAGAGGAGAAATAGCATTATCTATGATTCAGCCTCCTGCTGGTATTAAAAAGAATATTCAGATAAAGTTTTACAATATGTCAGTAGATTATTACTCCCTGTATGCCACACTTTACATCACATTAGATAACTTCAGTAAAAGGAACAATAGCAGCAAAAAAAAGTTACCTAAGTTTCAGAGAAAATTAATACCTTGTACAAAACTGAGTAAAACATTGGTGCTATACAAAATAATCACAAGAATGCAACTTCCAAACAACACGCATATTTTACTAGCGTAACGTGCAGCAATTATGCTGTTCATGTTTTGCTGAAACGCGCTGGAAGAAAAATAAGACAGTAACCCTTTTATCAAAATTCGTATTGTTTCAGGATCTTTTTTTAAATAAGAGTTGAAGGCATTGTGCCACCAGTTTAGGAAATTTTGTCTTTAGGCAAAGGAACAGAGGCACTTAAGGTCGTGGGTGTGTACAAATACCTTTCCCAAATTAGAGTCTATGGGTGCTATTGGAGCTACTCAGCACATTGCGGGATCATCTTAAAACCATCTGATTTTGTAAATGACCTATAGTTGAATGCCATTTAACATGGTGGGCTGCAAAGCAGTTATATTTACTCCTTGTTGAACAGTAATAACTAGGGCACATGAGTTACCATATAAGCACACCAGCCTAAGTCCAAGGTGCTCAACGCAGTGTCTGCATGCAGCATTACTGTCCAAGAGATGAGCTAGGGGAATCACACCTCCTTCCAGGTGAGGGATAGTCTTATGCGATGATCAGCAGCCAACAGCATCCTTATACCCAGTCTAAATCTCCCCTATTCTAGTTTGAAACCATTTCCCCTTGTCCTATCACAACAGACCCTGCTAAAGAGTCTGTCCCCGTCTTTCTTGTATCTCTCCTGACAGGCCACACTAAGGTCTCTCCAGAGCCTTCTCTTCTCCAAGCTGAACAGCTCCAGCTCTTTCAGCCTGTCCTTGTAGGGGAGGTGTTCCTTCTCTTGGACCATTTCTGTGGCCCTTAACATTCAATTAAGCCAGCCTCAATTAAGACTCTCACTTTTTCCACTGAGCCTGCGCTGCTTTATTTTTCTTTTCTATTTCTTGTCCAAATTCAGTGACTGGAAAAAAATGGTTCGCTGCAAATTATAATTGCACCAGAAATGCAGATGGATTTCAAAGGATATTTCTATTAATTGATTGATTTATTTATTTGTTGGCTAGCACTGATTTTTTACTTTCTTTGAGCTGTATCCACTCTGCTTTCTTCCTCTCACGTTCAACTTTAGAGTGATATGCACAAGTGTTCCATGCTGGATCAGATGTAATTTTGCTGCAGTCATCTGATACAGCAGTTCAGCTATTTCTGTAAGACTTTTCCTCTGGTATGGATTTTGGTAAGTTCCACAATTCTGACTGCTTATGGATCTCTGATGCTTCAACTCCAGAAACTTACATTTTATGTTCCATTACTCCACCAACATAACTGAGAAATCGCCCCTGCAAACATATCTTACTATTTTTACAAATCCTTCTAATAGCATTACATTCTCAGATTTCTTCCGTTGGCTGCTGTGGGATTTTTTCAATGTCTCATTATTATTAATAGCTGTCCATCCCTCATGTCTCTTAACTCAAATTGACTTTCAGTTATTTCTGTGTTGACAGTTGCAGCCTCTGCACTTTATCCAACCGTGTACATCTCCCTTTCTTGAATTATGTTCTCCTGAAACATCTCAGACTGAGTTTTAACTTTTATCTTTCTGCCCCTAGAAATACAGCACTAATTCTACCTTCACTGTATTCTAGCAAAAGGCTTTTAAAATTCCTTACTGAATATCAGAATATCCCTTCAGTAATATCCTTTCACAAGAAAAAGTGCAAAATTTCACCTTCTTTGCAATGTCAATTTGTGCCCATAAGTGATTGCATTCAGAAAAAAAAGTGAAGAATTGTAAATGAAAGAATGCAAGACAATGTCACAATGCACAAAGAATAACCAGAGGTTGACAGTGCCACAAGTACATATGGGAAGGGAGCTGCATACGCATGACTTTACTCTCCCCTGCCATGACCAGAGACAGGTGTTGCTCTGGCCAATGTTATGGGGAGAATGAAAAGGCCACACAGCTGAAGATATTTATTTCATTCCCTTCTCTACAAACCCACATTTGAGAAAAATTCTGTCTTTCTTCTAAGCTAATACTTGAGGAGAGATGGTATCAAATGCATGAGAAATGTAATGGATAAAATATAGGTTTGTTTAGTAAATGTATCTTCAGCGTACTGTGCCAAAATAGACTTTCAGAACATCTTAAAACGAAGTTTAAAAAAAAAAAAATCAATGCTGTGGCATTAGTTTTAATTGGCTTTAACTTTTCTAGTCAAAATGCAACACACGAGGCCCGTTACAATTTGGATAGTTGGTGCTTCTAAACATAGTGTCAGAATGCAGTGAATGAGGGGGCAGGTTGCAGACCAACGCACACGCAGCCAAGTGAAATAGCTGCTCCATCCATGATGCAAAATCAAACACATGCAGAGCAGCAGCTATAATTAGGCATGGACAAACATATTTTCAGAACCTATTTTAATTCCAATAAAAGTACCTCTTTTCAGGTACACCACTCTACCGAGTTAGACTGAAACATGTTTCAGATGGTTATGAAAAGTTTGTTACTTTTTCACATTTTGGTTTTCTTTTTTTTCCAAACAAAAGGAAAAACAGATCAGTTGAAATGTGCGTGCTTAGATCTGCTTTTTCCTGGTTCTCCTATTACCCCTTCTAAATCCTTCTCTCTCATTCGGATTTTGAAACATGCCTTCTTGAACTCACAGCTGTGAGAGTTTGGCCCACATTCAAAAAAAGGGTACAAGAAGTTTTTTATGTAATACAAGGGAAGCCAAATGCAGATTCGGTGATGAAGGAGAAGGTTGCAGGACAGGCAGGCTTTGAGAAAGCCCCGTACATGGTCACAGAAAGGATCCTCGTAGTCTTGTCCCTAACTATAGCAAGCACCAAACTTTCAAAGAGAGCAGCTACAGCAGAAAGCAGTACAGGCAGCTCTTTGTACCAAGAAGTAGCAAGGAAGTTTTCTCCTAACTTTCAGGGATTGGGTCTGATGAGTGCCTGTAAGGTTGAGGGTTCATTTTCTTCATAATTATCCATTATTCATTTTGATTAACCATTATCCCTATGTTATCACTTTCTCTTCAGTCCTTGGTTTCAATTAAAGTTAGGGGAAGGAGTTAATACGGGCTTAGCAGTGTGAAGGATAGAAAAGCTTTGACTTTATCGTTTTCAACTGCAATTCAATTTCAATTTTTCAGCAAAATAATTTCACATTATTTAACCTTATGAATCAACAGGTGAACAAAAGTTTCCGCTAAGTCACACAGAGGTGTATTTTCTGCTTTTTGCTCCTTCTTGTTAAATAAGCAGCCTGAGTCTTTTCAGCCTCCCTCCATGAGAGTTTTCCACTCCCTCCACCCTTTCTTCACACTCCTCTCTGATTCCTTCCCACTGGATCTTTGTGCTGAGCTGCAGATAGCCAAATGCACAGCATGCCATTGGGTGGCTTCCCCAGCTTGGTGAGGTGCCTCTCAGGTTCCTCACAGCTTCCATAAACTTTGCCCAAGTTTACCACCATGCATCCTCTATGGGATTTGCCATTGTTTTCCTCACCTTGTTTCCACATGTCTAGTAAGGACACAGGTGCTAATCCAGGACCTTCTGTGTGTCACCTCAGATATTGTTCCTGTGTTAATTCGCTTTGCTGTAACTTCCATCCTCTAAAATAGCATCATGCTTTCCTTCCCTGCCCCAGGCTCCTGCTGAGTGCCTCCTTAACAGAGGAAACCATGTAAGCAGATGGCTTTGGGTCTCTTTTACACAGTCACAGCTACACAGACAGCAGGAACCATTCAGTTCCCTTTGCTTTACAAACGATGGCGTAGAGCAAAAGATTTACACTTCTCTGTCAAGAACAATGTTATATTGCTTTTCGTTTAAAGAAATGTAAACAACATTTAAACAAATTAAAAATGTAAGTAGAGCACTGGGATAAGTAGATTCATTGTGTTCTCTCATTTCTTGGGTTTTTGTGGTTTTTCAGTTTATTTATTTATTTATTTTTGCTAAAATCAGAAAATCTTGTGAAAAGGAATCCTTTGTGGAGAAGGAGCAAAGTGGTGGACAGACAAGGAGAAAGACTTCCAACTCTGTCGTCAGGAAGAAGAAGATGTGAATGCTGAAATCTGATCTGTGTAGAACAGAGTTTTTCTGGAGTGATCACGACACTTCTCATTACATTTTCTTCTCTGTGATATCACCTTTGTTACCATCCTTAATCCATGAGAAGCAGCAGTGATTATAAACAGCTAAATGAGGGCATAAGTTTCAGGTGACAGTTAAAGTAAAATATACATTTATTTTCTTGTTACTCAACCATGTTGTTCATTGTACAGCTTGTTCTTAACAGTAAGCTGAGAATCAAATTACTATTTCTGCTCATGGAAATTATAAATTATATTAACCCAAGATATTCAAGGCTGCTTCACCAAAACTGCCTCTAGATGGCACATGGGGTAAGATTAGAAGAGCCAGCAGGGAAGAAAAGCCAGCTTGTTTTAATAAAGATGTACGTGCCAAGTGAATAAGCTACAATTGTATTACCAATATGTACTTGAGGGAAAAATAATATTGGTGTTTGTCTAACTCATTAACTTCTGTTTAAAGAAATATTTTAGTATTGTTCTGAAATTACTTTTAATATTTGTCCAGAAAAAAAAAAAAGCCACAAAACAAAACACAAGATGCCATAAAAGTTATTACATTTTACAGTAAAATAGATGGTGCTTGATGGAGATAAGGCTACGTAAATTATCTCTGTCATAAGTTCCTATTTCTAGTCATTCATTCCAATTATCTATAACTATTACATTTAGCAAATCAGCAATTACAACTCATCTCCAATTAGAAAGACTAAATTCCCAATGTTTTCTGCTTTCAGAAAAGCATTTTCTTTAAACATAGTCTTTGCATCCATTTCTATCCATTTAGCCAAAAAGTCTAGAGCCAAAAAACAGATATTAGAATCAGGAAAAGCCCTTACTGAAACTAAATTGCCCATGCTTTACTTTCTGAAAGAGGTAGTGAACAGCAAGGCATAAAAATCACCACATCATTTCTTTTATCAAGGGAAATTCATGATGACCTGGCATAGATTGAGCAAACTGAAGGTTTCCTTAACTTCCAGTGGCCAGAACCATAAGCAAAATCTTGTCAGAAAAGAGGAGAGTGTGTTATGTTTGCTACATCCAGGGCCCGTGCAACTGGTACTTGGAAGAGAGTAAAATCTCCAGAGATTAATGTCTAAAATCATATAATCTCACTGCAGGGTACTCTGGTTTTACAGCTCACTTCTACGTAGTGTAAAGAAGCTAGAGCAAAGAACTATGGCATAACAAGCCCTTCATTCTTACAAAGTAAAACTACTAAAACCATTTATTACTAAAAACATCAAGAGGAACATCAGGAATGATCAGGCAGATTCATTTTCAGGAAAAACAATGACTAGCTATGTTCATTTTACTAGGGCATAGAAAAGTGAGAGAGAAAAATAAAATGGATTTCCCACAGATGCCAAAAGGTTTTGATGAGAGACACAGCACTTACAAAATCATCTGCATAATTAGAACTGTGTAAATGTCAGAGAGCCCTTCCAACATTGACTCGTTAGAGCAGAAAGGTTGCTTCAGATGAGTTGAGGCCACTTAGGTTTGTACGCTTCTCGAGCATCTGAGCAATCTTCTTTCCAAAGGTGCTCTTGGAAATGAAGTTTTATGGACACATGCTCAGTGATTGTACGAACATTCAAATTATCAAGGAATATATCTCAGCATCCTCAGGGATGAGGTCTTGTCACACAGGCAGGACCAAAACCCTCAAGCACTTCAAGAGGAGACAAAGAATGAAATTCTGTGCTGCTTCACAGAGGAGAAAAGTGTGGGCAGTGACAGGACAGGCTCCACTTTAAATCTCTCAGATTCATAGGCTGCCTCAGGTCTTCAAGGTTAAGAAAGATGCCATGACTTCTCTTCACTGGTTATAGGCCATAAAATTCTACATGATTTCCATATCTCATTTATATGTACAATATGCTTTCCTGATAGCTGTACTTTTTAATGAAAGAAGGGTACCAAAGGAGGAAGCTGGAAGGCAGAAAGAACTAACGACAAGTATACCATAAACCACAGCGCGCATAAATACAGCTTTGCACTGTCAATTCATAACGTATACAAGAAAACTAACTCAGGGCCGTGCGCACAGCCCTGGGCAGCCCGTTCCATGCCCACCACCCTCTGGTGCAGACCCTTCCCCTAACCCCCAGCTGCCCCTTCCCTGACACAGCTCCATGCCGTTCCCTCGGGCCCTGTCGCTGTCACAGAGAGCAGAGCTCAGCGCTGCCCCCCCGCTCCCCGTGAGGAGCTGCAGCCGCCATGAGGCCTCCCCTCAGCTCCTCTGCTCTGGGCTGAGCACACCGAGGGGCCTCAGCTGCTCCTCACACACCTTGCCCTCAGACCCTTCCCCAGCTTTGCAGCTCTCCCTTGGATGTTATGTTATTTATTCTCCTCACAGGTGTTCACTAACAGATTTCCAAACACATTAAAATAATTTTTGTTGATTAATTTGAAGAATTGAAGTTATCAAATTCATCTCATGCTTCCAACTCACCTTCCAAGACTCACAGTGACGAGATCCTGAATTTAGGTTTTTCTCGTTACTATGTCACGTTGTGCTTTGCTCCAATTCCCTGCACTTCCTGCAGCATACAAAAAGCGTCTACCTTCCCATGGTTAACTTTATAAACCTTAAAGTAATTCATGGTTTCCAGGCATCCACAGATTGAAAATCTTCTATTTTAAACACATAAGCATTACTGAGAAGCCTCCCTTGCTCCTTACCTTTCTTTAGCTGACAAAAAGACAATCAGAAAAAATGGTAAAAGGCTAAAATTATATGAGAACATTCCTGCCCTTTTCTCTTTATTCTTTGCTTCCCATTCTCTCTGAAAGACAAAAAAATTGACGAGTCTCAGGAATTAAGATGGAAACAGAGCCTCACAGAATCATTCTCCCCTAAACTTCACCACTGATGACTTTTCAGGTATAATTACTCTTCTTTTAAAGTCTTTGCCACTTTTCTTGCTGCATCACATGTGAAATATTATCCCTTTGTTGTAAGTTCTTGTGTGGCTTACTCCATTCCCAGCAGCGCATTCAAGTGCTCGCTTTGAACCTATAACAAATACCATTTAAGGTCTATATCATGTTTATATTGACCCTTTGATTCCTTAAAAAAAAAATAATAATAACAACATAGAAGCAAAAAATGTGTTATAGCTGTTCATCGTAGCTAGGTTTTGAAGTTTGTAGTAAAACTTACCTAGAATTCTTGGGTTAATGTCTTTGTATTTACATTCCCCTAACAGAATTTACAAATCTGAGAACATGCCATTAGATGTGTTATGAATATTGTATGCCCCTCATAGAATCACAGAATTGTAGAGGTTGGAAAGGATCTCTGGAGATCATCGAGTCCAATCCCCTGCAAAAGCAGGTTCACTACAGCAGGTCACACAGGAGAGCATCCAGAAGGGTCTTAAATTTCTCCAGAGAAGGACTCCACAACCACTCTGGTCAGCATGTTCCAGTGCTCTGTAACCCTCACATTAAGGAAGTTTTTCCTTATGTTCTAGTTTGTGACCATTGCCCCTTGTTCTATCGTTGGGTAATACTGAAAAGAGCCTGACGACTCCATACACTTGATTCCCACACTTCAGATATTCATAGACATTGACAAGATCCCCTCTCAGCCTTCTCATCTCCAGACTGAACAGTCCCAGATTTCAGCCTTTTCTTGTGTGGGAGGTGCTCCAGGACCCTCACCATCTCTGTCCCTCAGCTGAACCCTTTACAGTAGGTCCTCTCTTTCCTGAACTGAAGAATCCAGAACTGGACACAGTATTCCAGAAGTAAGTGGCCTCACCAGGGCAGGGCAGAGGGGGAGGATCACCTCCCTCAATCTACTGGCCATGCTCTTTTTAATGTACCCCAGGATACCACTGGCCACCATGGCCACAAGGGCATACTGCTTGCTCATGGCCAACCTGCTGCCCACCAGGACATCCAGGTCCTTCTCCCCAGAGCTCCTCTCCAGCAGGTCAGCCCCTAATCTGTACTGATGCATGCAGTTATTCCTCCCCAGCTGTAGGACTGGACACTTGCTCTTGTTGAACCTCATCAAATTCCTCTCCACCCATCTCCCCACCTTGTCCAGGTCCCACTGAATGCAGCACAGCTTTCTGGTGTGTCAGTCACTTCATATCATCAGCAAAGGTGGACTCTATCCCATCACTCAGGTCACTGATGAAAATGCTGAACAAGACCAGACCCAGCACCAACATCTGAGGAACACTGCTAGTCACAGGCCTTCAACTGGTCTCAATCCAGTTCACTGTCCACTCATCTATCCAACACTTCCTAAAGTTACCTACAAGGATGTTTTAGGAGACAGTGTCAAACACCTTGCTTAAGTCAAGATACACAACATTCTCTACCCTCCCCCCATCTACCCAGCCTGTGATGACACCGTAGTAAGCTACCAGATTTGCTGAGCATAATTTTTCATTTGGCAGAGCCACATTAACTATTCCTGACAACCTTCTTCTCTTCCAATTGCTTGGAGATGACATCCAGAATAAGCTGTTCCATCCTCTTCCCAGAGACAGAGGTGAAGCTGGCTGGCCTGTAGTTCCCCTGCTCCTCCTTGCTGTCCTTTTTGAAGACTAGTGACATTGGCATTCCTCCTGCCCTTAGGCATCTCTCCCATTCTCCAAGACCTTTCAAAGATGATAGAGAGAGCAACCACTTCTGTCAGCTCTCTCAGCACTTGTGGCTACATCCAACTAGGGCCCTTGGATTTGTGTGAGTCCAATTTGACTAGAAGGTCTCTAACTAGATCTTCCTCAACCAAGGGAAGTCCCCAGACTCTCTCTGCCCAAGAGGCAGTCTGAGCAGTAAAGACTAAAGCAAAGAATGTGTTCGGTATCTGCCTATTCAGTGTCATCCATTACCAGGGTACCCACTCCATTCAGCAGCAGACCCACATTTTCCGTAGTCTTTTTGCTATTGAGATACTTAAAGAAGCCTTTCTTGTCCTTGACCTCCCTCATCAGATTTAATTCTAAGTAGGCCTTAGCTTTCCTCGTGGCATGTCTGCATGCCCTGACAAGATCCCTATATTCCTCCCAAGTGAACAGACCCCTTTTCTACATTCCCTAGACGTTCTTCTTCCATTTGAGTTTTTCCATGAGCTCCTTGCTCATCTGTGCAGATCTCCTGTCACCATTGCCTGATTTCTTACTCTTAGGGATGCTCAAATACCACCATAATGTGGTCCCTATAAAAAGACAGTGATCAGATAGTTCATGATGATATTGAATATTGTAATGATAGGCAGTTAGTATGAAATTAATTTCTCAGTGTCAGACATTACTATTGATGTATTCTTTTCTTCTTCAACTAATAACTTGCATGCCTAGTGAACTTTCAAAAACATTAAAAAAAAAAAAAGCTGCTGGTAAGACTTCATGAAATGAATCCCCACCCCAATGTAAAATGGTTACATGCCCTCAGAGTCCCTAGAGATAAATCTGCAGAAGGCACCTAAACCATGCAGGGCAGTCTCCAGCCATCTTCACCATTTTGCCTGTGACACAGACATACAAAAGAGCAAAGTGCTCCTGTAGAGAATACCTGGAATTTTCCCTCCCTACACAGTGACCTATACCCAGTAATAGCTCCCAACTTGAGTTCATATGCCTTTGCTTTCCCTGCCATTGTTCTAGGCTGCACTTACTCTCTTCTTTGCATCCTCTACCAGTCCCGATGGATCTTGAATTCCTTGCAATCAATAAGGTAATTTTAAAGCCTGGAGTTCAAAGTGCCTCTTGTTTCTTTTCTTTCACCTGTTCTGAAATCAAATGAAAGATGTGATATGGTAGTATACCTCTTTGAACTCACTGTGGAAAGGGGAAGGTGGAATTCCACATCCCTCAAATCTCAGCTGAATGTTTTATTTGAGGAAGAAACATTCACTAGTGATATCAGACCTTTACTCTCCATGTTCCTCAGTCTCCAAATCAGTAAGTATAAACATGTCCACTATCTTGTACCACCTAACTACAATTTGCATTCTGCGTCTTCAGAATCAACTCCTCAGCATAGGCAACAGATTGGGGTGGATTTAACAGAAAAAAAATGACAATAGCTTTGAGATATCAAAGTGATAAAGAAGTAGTCTTCATGATTAGAGAAGGCTCATAGGAGACCTGACAGTGGCTTTCCAACATCTAAAGGGGGGCTGTAAGAAAGAAGGGAACAGAGTCTTTAGCAGGGTCTCTTGTGATAGGACAAGCGGACATGGTTTCAAAATAAAAGAGGGGAGATTCAGCTTGGATATAAGGAAAAAGTCTTTTACAGTTAGGGTAATGAGGCACTGGCACAGGTTGCCCAGAGAGGCAGTGGATGTCCCATCCCTGGAGACACTCAAGGTCAGGCTGGATGGGACTCTGAGTACCTGGTGTAGATGTTGACGTCCCTGTTCATGACAGAGGAGTTGGACCAGATGGCCTTTAAGAGTTCCTTCCAACTCAAATGATTCTATGATTATCAGCACTTTCTTTGTGCTTCAGCACTTAATGCGTATATTTTATTCCCTTCTCTGTGTACTGAAACAAACTCTTTGCTTGAATGTTTAGCAAGGAGAAATGCAAAAACAGGAAAAGAAGAAAGAAGGAAAGATGAAAAAAAGCGAGAGAGGAACAGAGAACAAAATGGAAAGGAAAAGTGCACATGTGTAAAGAAATTACAGACATTAAAATAGCATAGTGGCAAGAAACAGTGCAAGAAATTAGTAAGAACACAAAAAAAATCAAAAGAACAAAAAAAATGCAAGATGTGAGCAGATGTAAAAAGAACAGAAAAGACATGAAAATAAAATGACAATGGAGTGAAAAAACTGATACCAAAGAAAAAATGAGGGAAATGAAAGAGTTAAATACTGAAGAGAAAGAAGGGAAGACCTGAAAGGCGTTTGAAGCAAAGAAGGAAAGGGGAAGGGAGAAACCTGAAAAGCATTGAAATTGGGATCTGAAAGCAAAGCAAACACCTGAAAAGCACTGAAAATAAAGGGGGGAAGGGAGAGGAAAGAGACAGGAAGCACTGAATAGGGGGAAAGGACGTAAAAACCATTAGAAAGAAGAGGAAAGCAGAGAAAATCAGTGAAAGTAAAGGGAGAAAAGGAAGTGGGAGAGAGCAAGAAAAACAGAAGCAGAAAAGATAGGCAGTGAAAACAGATCAAAAACAGTGAAAAACAATGAAGAGGAAAAAAAACACAACCTGAAAGGCTGAGAAAAGAATGGAAAACTCAATGTGAGTGGAAATAAAGTGGGAAAGAGAATGGAGAGCACCAAAAAGAAAAGAAGGGGAACCTGAAAAACTCAAGAGGAAGTCAAGGGAGGAAGAGGTGGGGAGAGGGAGGGAGTGGTGCGGCACGGGGCGGAGGCCTGAAAGCATTTAAAACAAATGGGACAGGAGGAGCAAAGCAAGTAGGGAATGCACAGCAGGAAAGTGGAAAAGGCAGTAAAAATAGGGAAAGGAAATAATGGAGCCAAAAGAAACCCACCAAAAAAACAACAACCCACAACCAGAAATACAGGAAAAGTAAGAGGAGCAGCAGGGGAAAGACAGAAATAAGTGGGGGGGAAAGGAAAATCAGGAGAAAAATTAAAAGCTGAAAGATGGGAAGAGGGAAAAACAAAAAGTGAGAAGGGCAGGAATGGGATGGGAATAAGCGGATGGGAGTAAAGAGGGGAAGACAGAAGAGGAACTCAGGTGAGGAAGAAAGAGAGGAAGCAAAGGCCATGCAGTGTTTCTGTTTCTGAAAAGGGAAATTAAACACAGTTTCTACTGAAAAGAAAATGAGACAGATTTTGAAATGATTTCACTCAAAATTAGTATGCTTACTAATCTGAAATAACTCAGACCAAAAGTTCTAACACTCCCCATAAGCATGCTCTGGATGTGACACCTCTGATATTCGAACCTCGGACCCCAGAGATTTCTGGTTCTGTTTGCTGAGGTCACTGAGGTTCAATCAGGACACAAACCTTCCTAGTGCTGCTATTTCAATGTGACTTCAACTTGCATAACTGCAACTCTACTGTTTCTGCTTTCTGCATTTCTTTTGTTTACAAAGTTCTCTTCACAAACACATAGAAAAGTATTAACTCAGTGTACTGATCTTCCTAATTTTAGACAGCCTACACAGAGCAAGCATGTTATTCCAGTACAGAACAAATTTGTGGATAGCAATTTCCTTGGGAGAAACACTAAATTAGGGGGGGGGGGAAACCTGTTAAAATTACTTCATTAAGAAAGGCCAGCATTTTATACAGCCTGGAGACCAATTCAAGTGACAATAAAAATGCCTCAGTGCTCTGACAAGGTGAAGCAAGAAGGAAGCCCATAGGTAGGTATTGATGTGTGCTGGCCCTGGATTGGGAAAGAGGTGGGAGTGAAGCTTTTGAACACTACATTCCTTCTGCTTATTCTTGACTGTAAGGGCTCTGAATGGCATTTTCTTCGGGTGGATAATATGAAAATGTTTGTTGCAGTGAAAATGTAGAACAGTTCAGGGTGCCTCCATTCAGGACTAGGCTTTCTTCCCGCCTGTAAAATACTCTTTATCATCATCCTAGCGGTCTCAAAAAGATTAACTTCATCGATCAAGTGTTGGCATTTTATGCTGGGAAGCACATTGCGCTGAATAATCCACAGGGTGGCAGGGAAGCCTCCAGGAAAGTGGCACAGAAACACTGCAGGAGGTGGTGTGGAAGAAACCATTTCTACTGGTGAGAGATCCTAAGGAAGACAGTCTGGGTGGGGAGGTTTTCTGCTTTACATCTGCAATTTGTCGCTTTAGAACAAACTCACTCCATTTTGTCATTCCTCATTTTCCCATCACTAACCAATCTGTTATCTTTTGGTGGTCAACAGCTCACATTAACCTTTCCTCACCCTTTCGTTAACTTTTTAGAGACTACTCTGTGGATTGCATTGAAAATCAAGTCAATTTTCTTTACATACACACTACAGAAAGTCAGCTCAGCATTAGCAAAGCCAGAACTTCTTATACAATATCCAAAAAGAAAGCTACCAAGCCATGTCTTCAAAACTATGTTACTTCCATACCACTGCCTCAGGCAGTAAGAACTGGCTGGCACTATGCAGAAAAATAAAAGGGAAAACGTGATAAGACAATAAGCTTTACAAGTCCTACAGTCAAACACTGCAACTTTCAACACCTTTAACAAAATAAAATGAAGCAATCCTTTAGACTCAGATTGTTTTGTTTTCCAGGAGGAATAAACCTATTCATCTCTTGCTCCATTAGCAAAACAGTGCCTTCCCAGAAACCGTTCACCACAGACTCCAGAAGGTGAACGTAGCAATGAAGAATCCAAGTGGCTGATGTATTGAAGAGAACATTGTATATGTTATCAAAAGCATTCATACTGGAGACTGATATGTTTCTGAGAGGCTGCAGCACTGCCTGAGAATACACGACAACTCCACGAGGTTTGCCTGTTTGCATGCAAAACAATAACATTTTTGCTTTCTGTTAACTGAGCAATTTTAAATTAAGCTTGACATCTAAGAGGCCATGCTCTAAAAAAAAATAATGCCCTTACAACTGAAACATATGCCAAGATGTCACGACAACTGCATTCCACACTGGAGTTTGCACCAGCGAGAAGCAGGAATTCCTGTCAAAGCTGTTCCTATGACAGACTCAGAGCTGGACACTGACTTACTTACCGGAGATGAGAAGTGCCTCCTGTGAAGATATACAGGAAAGATAAAAGAAGATTCCAGTGTACTACAGAAGAAGTTTAATTGTATTGCCTTGTTTACCTAAAGCCACATTACATTCTATCATCCAGAAAGCATGATGTATGTGTCGGTTTCTCTGCACTGGCTCTACTGAAATTCAGACCAACTTGTTCAGGGATATATCTGCTCTTTAGGGTTCTTAGAATTTTCTTTAGAAAGCCAAATTGTTCAATACACTCTTCCTGAAAAGACTTAAGATATTTTTACAGTAATGGTATCTGTTATCAGCAGTATTACTAGCCCTAATTCCACCCCCCCNAAAAAAAAAAAAAAAGAATACTTTTGTTAAACCAAAAATACTGGGGCCCTTTTCTTTGCATGCTATTTTCACATCTGAGGTTTGCAGCTTTGCACTATGACACTGTTTATCACTATTCAATTGTGATGCTTCGCCCTGTTCCTCACTGAGGAAAAACTGCTCGTCATGAAACAGAAGAGGTCCTGCCTTGGAATAAGAGTCACCGTGGATCCAGCTTATGAACACCTTTGGGACATAAAAACGAATACTAAGAGATCCTGTGCCCTTTCTACTCCAAAGCAACATTTTAATTTTTTTCTTAAGGATGTCTTTAGGGGCTCTCACTTCCACTCTCACCCTGCTGAACACACCTTCAAGTTTTAATAAAGAATCACTCACTCAACAACATACACTGCTTAACTGCTTTTCTTTCTCCTACAGTTCTAGGACTCTTTTTAAATTCTAGTGTGGTCTGCTTTTTGTAAGGTCTCGCTCAGCTCTGCTTTCAGCCCATTTTAAATGTATATGTCTCAGCCTTAGCTAGTAAATAGATGAAAATATCACTAGATGGCTACATGTTGACAATCCACTTTTTCCATTACTGCTGCTTCTGCTGATCTGTTCAGGCCAGTGTATTCTCATTTGCTCTGCTGTCAAAAACTAAAATCTCCTTCTTCAATTTAGCCTTTCTCAATTGCAACAAACTCATCTCATCTTACATTTCTGCTCCCTTGCAAACTTGCAACTTAATTACAGTTTGGATTCAAATCTACCTTGAAATAAATGCATACCTACATCCTGGACTTTTCTCACTTTAATTAGGGGAATCCACCTTTTTGTGACAGAGGTATTATCCATTCAAAGTAGAAGTGTTAATCTTCACTCATCGTGGCCATGAAGTTCTTCATTTAGATTCCATCATACGCTCTCCTCGGACCAAGACCATGTAAAATCTAATCTCAGTCTCACTTCAGGTCTGCACCCACCATTCCACTTTAGCTAAGGGTATTTCTCATCCTTCCCTGTGGTGTCATTCATCTTGTTTAGATTCCCTTCCACAGAACAACCTTCAATTCCAACCTTTATCCTCTACTAAATCAAATCTCTGCCGAAGACTCAATTTCACTCTATTATCTCTGAACACTGATTGATGTGATCAAATTCCTCCCTTCAGCTGAGGAGCCTCAAGTGCACAATTTTAATGACCACTTTTGTCTGGCTCATGAAATATATTACATTCTTGTATCAAGGACTGTCACAGTGACTGTTTTGTGATTGAACTCCGTAATGCTCTGTAACATCTAGCATAAAACATGATAAACAACAGAAACTGCATATCCTCTCAGGCCTAGGTAGGTCATATCTATATTTGATAAGGCTAATATGGAGAACTGTTGAAATAGAAACAAGGCATCTTAATCCACAGGAAACAAATAGTTAAGCTACCGCTGTGAGGTGGAGAAATAAATCCTGATTTCAAACCTTTCAACAAGAAGTTGCTCCTATAGAATGCAGAAAAAGAAAACCCAGGGACATACAACAGGAAACTGCAATTTGGCAAGGCATCCTTCTTTGCTTGACAGGCATAAGACATAGCACAATTCTCATATCCACTCTTCTAAATAAAAATGTATCACTTGCCACAGTCATGCAGCATCACATAGAAACTATCCTCATGAGATCAATGCTCAGCAATAACTCTACTTTGTAGTCAGTTACTTGTGCCATTTTGACTGGAAAGATGCTTCCGTACTAGTCAGAAGTTCCATGTAACAATCTTATTGAAATATATTTGATCTATAAATCAGCACAGAATGCGTAAAACACCCTGTGTCAAAAGGTTACGGATTTAGATTATTTCCTCATTATAAAAGGGATGCTTCTGATGGGTTTTGACAAGAATTATCTTCAAAGGCATTTAAGATTTTTCAAGAATAAAATATAAGCTTATTGATGGTTTAATAAAAACGATGGCAGAATGATAAACAATGAATACAAGTCACATCTATAGGTGAATCCAACCCTTCCGTAAACCAGTCCCATTCAGACATCTTTATACTTACAGGATGGAAGACTACATCCTGGAAGAGCAGCAGTTCTGAAAAGGACTTAGGAACCATGATGGATAATCAACTAAATTTACAATCTTTTAATGCAAATAACTGAGACTGAAAGATTTAAAAATGCAATCCTTGGAGGTATAAACAAACAAGCGAAGATATAAACTGAAAGGTTCAAGAATGTACCTGCACATACTACACGCACACAGCAATACCGAAATTACTACCAGAATGCTGTATGCAGTTCTCATGTCCATACTTTAGAATGGATTTTAAAACATCTGAATTTTCGGAAGAGCCGTAAAAGCTTTACAGTTAGAGATTTCATCTACATAGGTTATTAAAGTTAACATATTTTTAATGTGAATAAAGTGTAAGAGTTTAAAACTAGAGTAGTTATTAGTTGTTCTAATAGGCAGCTAGCTATGTGGTGGCCAGCAGCTGTAACTAAACAGTTCCAAAACCGAAGGAGGACTAAGAGAGTATGGAAAATGAACTAGCTGAATCACTCGAGAGACATGGAGAAATCCTTACACTTGCAGAACCTACATGAAAACTGGCTTTTTTTTTTCTTTTTTTTTTCTTTTTTTTTTTAAAGTATGTTCTACTGCACCCAGAAGATACAGGCTCCATGATGCAGAAATAACTAGATTGAATCCTAGGGATAATGGCATGCCAGTCAGAATATTTCATGACCATGGTCACTTCTGGCCTTAAAATCAGCTAGTCTTGTATTAGGTAGAAAGCTGCAGTGCATATAAGAACATTCAAACTAACAGATGATAATATAAACAACTCAAACTACAAATACAGTCAAACAGAATCAAGCAGAGCTGTGTTCATACATCATTGATTTGTATACCTTGCTGTTTCAATTAAAAACTCAAAATTATCCATTATGCCTCCAACTTTTACTTTCATATTTTTAAGTCTGTTTCAATGTATCTGATATTTACATATTATAGTATAATCATACCTACCATACCATGGCTTGGAGTAGGTTAATTGCATAGGAAGATTTACTATGTTTACATTTTTTTTCTTAAATTACTCTTTTTTTTTTTATTTTTTTTTTTCCAAAAAGCACAGTAAAGAGTCTGAGGACAAATTATTCAACTGTTTATCATACATAAGACTGCATGACTATAATACAAAGGGCTTGTCTTTTTCATTTAACGTTACAATATACACAGCAAGTCCGGACTAGATCTTACAATCTGAACACAGGTATTTAACCTTTTCCATGCTGTTTATGTTTACAATGCACAGAAGTCCTGTAACCAAACTGTGTAGTAAAGCACACAAAACTGGACTGTAACATAACACAGTATGCAGAAGCACTGGATTTTGTGGTTTCTTCTTTATGTAGGTTCTTTTTTTTTTAACTGCTTCATTTTTTGGCGCTTGCTAAGGTGTGGCAACCCTTGCACACAAAAATACCCAGATTTCATATTACCCTTATATTCCTAGACAGCAGTAAGTACTGGATTCCTTTTTATATTGCTGGACTCAGCATCCAGTTTTTAAGGTGACAGCCTTCCAATTCCTGTAAACTTCTCTGAATCGCTGAGTTTAAGAAGGAAAGAAAAAAAACAGGAAAAAAAAACAACCCACTTTCATCCACAGGGTTGACATGTCAATAGAAAATATGGATCACTTGATAAAAAAGTCGTGATTTACAAAAAAAAATGGTAATCCCAAGTATTCATTCTCATGTACATGGTATTCAGCTGCTGTGCTGCCACTGTAAGTATAAAAAAGTCCACCTTTTAGTCTGAAAAAAAATTACTTAGCCACATGGAACCGACCCGTGTGAACTCTGGAATTTCTGCTGAATGAACTTTTAAAAGGGCTTACTGGCAGAGGTAGATCACTGCTTCTGTAATATATAATGGGCAAACAGTGTTAATCTGGGATGGGCAATCACTGAATCGCTCTTATTCTTCCAGATGTTTTTCACCAAGCTTTTTCTTCTAATATAAATAAATCTCTGACTGGGCCCATAAATTTTGCAACTGCCAAGCTGACTGTGTTATATTAAGGCAGCATTACCCAAAAATTAGGCACCTGTTAAATACAGCCTGCTAACCTCAGGTCTCACGCGAGTGTTTTGCTTTACTCAGACTATTATTTTGGACCTGTTCATGCAATCAAGGTCTTGCCTTCAAGTTTACAATTATGTTAATAAGGAATACAAGAATCAAACTGCTGGTTTCATAGCTTCTGGATCTAGTGTCCCTTTTACCTTCAGAAGCCTGAACACATTTATAATGTAACAGATGTTATAGTCTTGAAGTAGATGTCGATCTATTATGTTCAGTACACAGATTGCTGTAAATGTATTGGCTATGAATTCAACAACAGTTCCAGTTTTGTTTAAGCAATAGTACAGCCATAATTTTCAACTGACATTTAAAAATGGTCTAGTTACACCTTGTGTCAAAGTGCAGAACTGCTACATTATTGGTTACAGACATCTATGTGCTATAAAAACAGCTTTGGTACAATAAATTATCAAAAAAGAAAATAAATTTTTGTAAAATTCACAGCATAATTGTGAGGCAAAAAAGCAGTCACATAAAATTCTGCATTTTTAAAAATGTTCAGGATGAACAGAAGACGTCTTTGTGCAGAAGTAATGGTGGAGAAACCACGTGCCAAGAAAAAGCAAAAGAAAAAAGTAAAAAGCGGGAAGGGACACAGTTGTAGCTATTTCCATCAAACGCAAACCACTACTCCTGTGACCTTCAACCAATAAGGAAGTCAACTTTATGACACACGCAAAGTGACCTTGCAATACCTTACAATAAGTGGGTCACAAAAGTCTATTTTAAAAGAAAGGCCTCTTGAATTACCCATTCTCTGTGTTTTCAGCATTAAGGACTGTCTGCAAAAGCATGTCCAAAAGTGATTGCATCTGAAATGGTAGGCTCTTCTAACTTAAGAGTCCAAATCCATAAGGCCAAAGGTTATCCCAAAGACCACCACTTAGACCTCCCCACGACTGGCCAGGACCGACCCGTTGATTGCTTCTCAGTGCACCTTAGTTATGAAACCAGTCATATTTCAACACTAACTGACTGCGGTCTCCAAAATATGAGACGCACAGAATCCCATTACAATTGCTGCTTTGATCCTCAGTAGATTCAGATAAGGAGAGTTCTGATCACCGCCACTTATCATGCTTAATGTGCCTTACAAACTCCATTACAACCGTCCCTTTTTACAACTGAAGAATATATATTTGTGTAATCTGAAGGTCCCTCTTTCTTACAGTACTGCATTTCTGTGCCCGTGTTTGTTTGGGGAACTAAAAAAAAATATATATATATTACTCACTCCTCTCCCACCCAAAAATTTCAAAGGGCCTTTTTGTAAATCATGTGCAATGCCATTAAAAAGAAACTAGTTTGCAACTACAGCTAACATTTGAACAATAATCCCTGTTGAATGAGACTGAAAAATAAAAGAAAAAACCCTCTTTCTCCCCTCCCCTCTCCCCCCCAAGAAAAAAGCAAACTATGACTAGGTTGTGGCAAGTTAAGATGGGGGAAGCAAAAGGTGAACACTACTATGCTATCTGTTAAGGTGGGTCCGGACATGGCTCTTAAAAAACAAAACAAACCAAAAAAAACTTCATTGTCCCTTTGCAATCTTTTCAAGTCTAAAAAAATAGTCAGCTTTGCCCTCCTGTAGCGGTTCAGTGAGTTTATCTCCTTCTGATTCAAGCAGCTTTGCACTTTGTTTTTGGAAAAACACCACTTCTATAAAAACACACAAGAAACAAACTTAGTTTCAGTTTAGTCACGAGCTAGCCACAGGACTTTGCTGAACACAAACTCCTGTCATGGGAGACTCTTCTCTATCAATCCCTTGCCTCATTGCAAGGTGTCCTTCAGTCATGTAATGAGCAGGACCTGTATTAGCAGAAAACTGGTACGTCGGATGTCCAGCTATGCCAGTTTCTTGGCGCGGATTAGAGTAGACTGTTAAATTCATGTCCATAGCTCCATTTTGTCCAAAGTCCAAGGTATTAGCAGCCACTGGGCGGTTCTGATAGGCCTGATTGCCTTGGTTACCAGTAGAGGAGGAAGATGTAGAGGAAGAAGTAGTTGAGGAAGACAGGGATGTCATGGAGTGGTGACTGTGGCCCACCTCCATAGAATCCTGGGTGGAGGAGCTGTTTGTTGGAGAATTGTAGACCCTTGGCCTGGTCCGGCTACCCAAGGCTTGCTGTCCATGATGATGGTGGTGGTGGTGGTGGTGATGGTGGTGGTGAGAGCTATTTCCGTGATGATGATGTAATGCATTCTGTTGTTGAGGGGTTACATGGAAGGTGGTTTCTTGAACTGGATGGTTTTCAACAGTGACCTGTGTAGGAGCTTCAGTGGCTGTCCAACCAATCGGAGGAGGAAACTGTTGTCGAACCTATGTTAACAGGAAAAATAAATAGTAAAACAATTAGTCATTTCCAAGACACATTTCTAAATATAACTTTATAAAAATAAGCTTGCATTCTGAACTTTTTTTTTCCCCAAACAAGCAATAAAAGCATGTCCAATACATGACCTTACTGACAAATTAAAGTAAGCCAGATCTAAAAACACATCAATTTGTTGAATGAATTAAATTGTCTATTTGGGAGAAAAAGAAACTGTCAGCTGCAAAGTAGTATGTATGATCTTTTCTGGCTTCCATGGGCCTCTCCAGGAGCTGCAGCAGAACTTCTGATCCACACCTAGTCCATATCCTGCCCTCCTCTGCTCAGACTTTGGCACCAGTAGAGCTGTTTCTTTCTATGGTTACTCATTCCTTTCTCCCAGCTGCTGCTGTACGGTCTTTTTTTCCCCTTTCTTGAATCTGCTATCACAGAGGTGCAACCAGTGTCACTTGCTGGCTCAGTTCTGGCCAACAGCAGGTCACTTTTTGAGCCAGACGGAGTTTGCTCTTATCTAACTTGGGTCAGCTCCTAGATTTTTCTCAGAGGACACCCCTGCATCCCCCCTCCACTAATGACATTAGTCCTTGTCATGTAAACCTAGTACAATTAGTTTCAGGGATTTAATACTCTCAGAAAAAAAAAATATATATATATATCAAACAGACAAAAGCTCTACTTCAGCATACCTGTGGGCTGTGTGTTTCACAGTCCATAGCTTGAACAGCAGCAGTGAAGTGTCCACCACTATGTCGATGCTGGTGTGTGGGGTCTGACCGTGCCCTTCCACTGTTGCTTGTTCCAGAAGATCCACCTATAAAAATCAGAGCAGCACAACAAGAGAGAAAATTTACAGTAAGCTGCAAACAGTGACAGCATAAAGACTGACTGATTCAAGGTAAAAAGTACAGGACCTATGATAATCACTCACAGTTGTGTAAATCTACTTAAAATTTTTGATTAGAGCAGTTTCCTGTTCTAGATAATAAATAAATGCTTTTGATGACTATGACTGACATAAATTTTTCTAAATTACAACAGTGATATGACATTTATCTGGGAAAGTCTCCTTTGATATGATTCAGAAATACAACTTTCTTTTCCAATAATGAAAAGAACCTCACCTGAGCTTGAAGATGTACTAGAGGTGGTTCCTGAAGACTGTGACTGCTCCATGGCAGGACTCGTAGACACACTGTTGCTTGTGTTGGTACCTTCGTCTGCTGTTTTCTTAAAGAAACTATGCTGTAGGGCATAATAAGGTTGAATTCGTGTCTTAGGGTCATAATCAAGCATCCTTAAGATGAGGTCTTTGAACTTCAAGTAGTCAGCTACAGTATGACCCGATTCCCCAGCACGACGTCCACCTGGTCCTCCTGTTTCAACTCCTAGTATATTGTGAAGTTTACGAGTTCCAGGTGGTTTGTATTCCTGTTGGAAAACCAAGTCACATACATTAAGCCACTTCCATTCATTGTTTAATTTTGTCATAAAATAAGTCAGCCAAATCAAAGTAAGAAATTATTCAGTACTACGTAAATTGTCACATAATCGCCCTGTCTTACAACACAGAACAATGATAATAAACAATAAAGCCATGTTTTTGTTAAGATACTGTAAAACAAAGTAATACATCACCATTTCTTTTTTATTATTATTATTTTTATTTTTTTAAGGGACAGCCTGTATTTTCATCCTGATATGTAACTTACCCTTTTTCCATCTTTGGTCTTCTTCAAGTTCCAAGTGCCATCTGGCAACTTCTCAAAGAACTTTCTTGCTTTTGGTGCTTGGTCAAGGATATGGGCAGGCGGTATCCCCAAAACTTCCACTATTTTATTCATTTGATCCACCTGTTTCACATGAAGAATATTCATGAATAACATGAGACATACAGCTGAGCAATGCAGTAAGAGTCCAATACTCTACATAATCACATGGAAAGCAAATGTTAACTACCCACACACATTAAGTTGTGAATTAATTACAAGTTTAAGAAAAATCCAATATTAACTAAACAAATAAGCGAATAAGGAACAGGGAAGGGGAGGGTACCCAGGAACAGAACATTATTACCAGGTGAGTTAGAGTTCTAACAAAAGGCATTGCTATCACTGATGTTTTCTGATTTTATAATTATTAGTATTTCCTAATTTATGTATAAAAATAAAACAGATTAATATCACAGTGAGAATGAACAAAAAAAATCAAATTACATGTACTGTATAATAGCGGCATACCTCATTTGCCCCACTGAAAAGAGGCTCTCCAGTGTGCATCTCAACTAAAATACACCCAAGGGACCACATATCAATTGCAAGATCATAAGGCATTCCCAGTAGCACCTCTGGTGATCGATAGAAACGACTCTGGATATATTGGTATATCTGAAATAAAACCATTTAAAATAATACACAGCATTCAAACAGCACTATTATGATTCTGTACTACAAAATGGAATTACCATAGAATACACTTTCACAGTAGGAAAAGCAAAGACAAGGTTTCAGCGATACTAAAACTACACTATAAATTTATGAAAATATTTAAATGTTAATTCTTAAGAAAATACTAACTCTTGCTTACAAAAAAAAGTGCAGATTCACTCATAATGACAATATTTTACACTTTATAGTTGACGAGGGTAATCTCATGCAATTACAGTTAATTATACAACAAAATTTTGGTCTGGTAGCACCAAGACAAAAACTATTCTATGAGCCACATGAGAATTACATAGCATTTCTGACAAAACTTATGGTTTAAAAGAAAGAAAAAAAAAATCAAAAGTCACAGTTTTGATGTGATGAAATTAGACGAAATTACCAGGTAATTCCACATGGAAAAAAAAGCTACTTCCCTGCACCCTCAACTATCCTCCTCATTTCACAAGACAGAAAATTCTCCTGCTCATTTCACAAGACAGAAAATTCTATCTTAATCCTAGACCAAAAGCTTCTTTTCAAAACGACTTGGGAGCCAGACTTCTGTCTAAAGAAGTTTTCCTTACCTCTCTAGATAACAGTTTGTTTTCAGTGCCAACAACTAATACTAAGGTATCCCAAATAGAAGTGGTCACTCACTCTGCCAGAAAGGATTCACTCAACCAGAAGAGAGTCTGTACTCTCTTCTGAACTAGACTATAGCTTGCACATTGAACAGTGCATTCTAATGAAGTTTTTAGTGAACTCACAGTACAAATCAAACATTTGAGCAATGGTATCCTTCTTCCACCTCCCGCCTCCCCCTCTCCCCCCCAAAAAAACCATCTTTGGCAGCCAAGCAGAATTGTTTACAGACTTAATGGCTGTCGTTTATATTTTAAAGTTTCTTAAAGTAAATAAAGAACTATACTGGAAAGATTTTTAACAGCTCATCATCAAAGCATATGAACAATAGGACACAAATACAATTTTTTTTTTATATATAATTAATATTATAGGTCTATCCTAATCTAAAGAAAGCAATGTGCCCTTTTGCCCTAGGAATAGCTTTGCACATGTCTTTACTTATATTTACACCACCCTTATGGAATAAGAAGATAATAAAAAAGCATATTTAAGAGCCAGAGAGCACTGCAGACTTCTACAATCAAGTGCTGATGCATTCTGTATTATAAAAATATAACCAAGGAGAAGAAAAAAAGATGGAGTGTTTATCTACTATGGCATTAAAACTGCTATCTAAAGCTCCTAAGGCCTGCCAATGTCCAACACCCTATTCAATAATTAATTACTATTTAATTTAAGTCATCATTACTAAAGTTCAAATGAGCTATCAAGTACTATGACTTACAAATAATACGTTTATGGTATGTAACCAACAATAGCGCAATCAGAATGTTTACCAATACGTACCCTCTGCCCAAGTTGACAAGAACTGCCAAAATCAACAATCTTGATGGCGCTTCGTTTGGGGTTACAGAGCAGGATATTCTCAGGTTTTAGGTCACAGTGAATGATACTAAGTTCAGGAGTCGCCAGAAAAAGCAGTGCAGTGCACATATGCTGTGCAAATTTTCTTGTCAGATTCAGTGAGACACCTCTGAAGTTGGTGTTCCGCAACAAATCATACAGATTGTAGGACAGCATTTCGAAGACTAAGCAGAGATGGTTTCGGAACATGAAGTGGCGCTTCAAATGCACTTTAAAAAAAAAGAGAAGAAAATAATTAACGCATGTGCGGTGTGATTAATTATTACATACAAATTATAATACAATGCTAAATTGGCTGACCTGCGGATAAGATAATATTGTTAAGATTAAAAAAATAAATAAAAGCCAGAATAATTTAAAACCTACCATAAGATTACTGCAATTTGTAGATCATGACTTCAGTCGATTAATTTTATTAATATAATTAATCAAAACCCCAAAGGCATTAAACTCAACCAGGCATAATCTCAAATTATGAAAGCAACAAACCCAATCTGAATCTAATCGATTTGTTTCGTGAAATACACAAAAAATTCATCTGTTTAGAGGGAAGCGGAGTTTGCCAACTTTTTAAGCATTCAGGTTGGTTGCCACAAGAAAATTGAAATACGGAAAAATATTTCAGCTCTCGGATAATTAGCAATACAGTCTTCTCGTTGTCATAATAAAATCCTGAACCAATGTTAGTACTATCAGAATTCAGACTTGAAGTTAAAGTTGTTACTTGGTGTCCTAAAGAATTGTATTTTAATATTATATGCCAGTTCTTCATTTGTCTATTAAGATTTACCTGTAACAATACAATTTGCTTCCATCCCACAGAATCACTGAATTGTAGGGGTTGGAAGAGACTTCAAGAGATCATTCCATCCAACCCCCTGCTAAAGCAGGTACCCTACAATGGGTTGCACAGGTAGGCATCCAGATGGGTCCTGAGTATCTCCATAGAAGGAAACTCCACCACCTCTCTGGGCAGCCTGTTCCAGTGCTCTATCACCCTTACCATAAAGAAGTTCTTCCTCATGTTAGTACAGAACTTCGTGTGTTCAAGTTTTAGGCCACACCGCTTTGTCCTTTCACTACACATTGCCAAGAAGAGCCTGGCCTCATCCATTTGCCTCTCACCTCCCTTTAAGTATTCATGAACATTAATCAGATCCCGATGCTAATTCTTGAAATACTGCATTACCTTGATCTTTTGTATTTTCTCATCCTTAATATATTTCCAATAACCTCCTACCTTACAGGCAACAGCATCTGTCCAGGTCCTTGAGGCCTTTTTTCACCTTATTCCAGCCCCTACCTACCCAACCTAAGCTTGCTGGGCTTGCCAAATTGGCAAGAAACACCACCTGCTCCAACTGATATGTAATTACCAGCATGTTACTTGGCCAGCTGTACTACATGCAACTGCTATACAACTCAAATAGCCAGGATAAGTACTGAACCGCCAGACCTTTCCTGCAATGGAGACATTACATTTGAATGTTTCTCCTCTACTCTGCCACCACAGAACTTAAATACCTTAAAGCATTCCTATACTTGCGTTAGATTTGAAAGAAACAATCTATTAGAGGAGATTTGGTGGAAGTATCAGCAGTTACACCTTAAGTCATTAAAAACTGGGCTAAAAATGTACATCTGCAGTCCTGTCTTCTAATTTAATCACATTCCTTCTAAAATCTACATTTTACACCACCTCATACATTGTAGTATTTGCAGTGCTTTCAGCCTTACTCAACCACTCTGTGTCAAGAAGCCGAGAGTCTGTGCAATGGTGAACTATCTCTATGTCCTACAGACAACTTACTATAAAAAATATGTTGAATGCTTCAGTAAGTCTTGTTGAAAAAAAATAGGTTTGAAAGTTTTTGTTCCTATATTTACAAATATTGTACAGTGAAACACAAAGAGATCTCAGTTTTCACAACACATGTAATACATGGTATGTATTCAAAGCATGATCTATTTGGTGTCATTTATTTAACTTTTATTAATGCTGCCATGTTTATTAAATACCGTGGTAAAGAAAAAGGGGAACCATTCAGATACACCTTAACAGATTCAGAAACCAACTTGATGCAAGCCTAAAACTACTGAAATCAGTTGTGCTTGCCTAAGCAAAAGCTGTATGTTCAAAACTACTGGAACTTTTTTTTTTTTTTTTTACTTTTTTTCTTTCTTTAAATAATGCTCTATATTAAACCATATTTCATTAAACCACATAGTGAGATTATGTGAAGTTTTGGTCAATCTCATGTGGTATTAGACGTTATAAAACATTAAAAATTTCAAGAGCTCATTTGGTGATGGCTATATTGTTTTTATTTGCTCTGTATTAATCTGAAACTGGTCGTTTCCTTATTGTTCTTGAAGCATCTTTTTAGTGTAGGAGGGTATGAAGTATAAATTTTCTTTCGTATAAGCATGTTCCTAATAAATTTAAAATACCTTCAAAACTTTTAAACTGCATACATAAATTGTATTATGAAGATAAGTCTATAAATTATTAAAATGTACCCAAACAGTCATCATGTTTTAGTGTCCAAATCATTAAAAAAATTTACAGAAGGTCTGAATGTTACAGAATAAATAGCAAGTTGGTTATCCTAAAGCATTTTATATACTTTTCTTCCGAATCTGGTCCTACTGCAAAAAGACGTCTTGATTATGCAAAGTAATTTACATTGAATACTACTATTAAAAGTTGTATTATTTTTTTTCATTTTGTTAGCATCAAAAGCATTAGTTGCAGCATCATGCGCTATATGGCAAGATATAAAATATTCACAGTTTGATTAAATAAAAATTAAGAAAAACTATTTGAATACCTATATAGTACTTCATCTCAGTGTCATGTTTGTTCATAAGCTCAAGCAGTCGCACTTCAATCTGGGCTTGGTTTAAGAAAGCTTTCTTGTTTTTTATTATTTTGATAGCCACCCACTCCTGTTCCACTCGATCATAAGCTTTTACAACCTGAAAGACAAAAGCCAAATACATAACACTAACTTCTCCTCAACATGAGCTTTCAAAATTCAGCCAAGAATAGGATTAAGAGCTGAATTTCAAAATGAATAGGTATACTCCATCAAACGATATGTATATAATCATTCACATGAATTAGATGTTGTACAGCGATAGATATATTTATTACCTGTCCAAAGGATCCTTTGCCTATTAAAGAGTCAATTTCGTAACGATCCATCCACTTCTCCCCATTTTTTACAATATAGTCATAGTTGTCATCATCATAGCCATCATTGTAAACTTTTCGCTCCTTTTTGTGACTGGAATCATCTCCTTGGCCCTGTTGATGCCGCCGTTTTTTTTTTGCATAGTAAACCTAAAGTAAGTAATGAAAAGTACATTGCTTAAGACAGCACCGTTTAGAACATCTGTTCACAGAAATAGCTTTCGTCGTAATCACCATGTACCTTACCCTGTGATTTCTGAAATATGACTTGGTATGCTGAAAGAAAAATACAATTCTCTAGATATGTTCGTAAAGGTTTCTAAGATGAGCTAAAAAAAATATTTGTGCCACTCTTTAATTCTTTACCAAACATGAGAAAAACTTAAAGTTTCTTTATAAAACAATAGAAAATCATATCCAGGATAAAAAAAATCTTATTGGCTGGACTGCAAGGAGGACCGTGACATAAGGATTTCAAATGAGACCAGCAGAGAGGAACCTTCATTTTTCTCATCTTTTCACAAGTCTTGTAAAACTTAAATGTTCAACGAATAATCAGAAGGGAAAGAAAATAACAATATTTCCTTGAGATTAATTTATAATATTTTTGTAAGAATTTAACATCTTTTAGGTGTGTTTTCAGAACTTGCAAGGAATCAGGCTTAGAAACGAAAGTATCCCAATACTTAATTATCTTTGAAAATACACAGTTATCTAGAGCCAACTCTATTTCAAACATTTTAGCCATTTTCAAATAAACCTTCACTGGCAGAGAAAGAAATTAAAAACCTTTATTACTCAAGGGGGAAAAATAAACTGGATTCTCTCTTTTTACTCTACTCCATATACAGGAACAAACTATTTTTTTGGGACACGATACAACAGGGTCTTAATATACTTCTGTTATTTGCAGACACTTCAGATTTAATAAAAATAATTTACAGACAAAGAACTTTACTCTGCAAGACAAATCCAAAATAATGCCAATAGAGAACATGGTATGATTCACAGAAAATATGCTTAATAACTTATTTCAGGCAAAAACTTCCTATCAACACACAATACAAAGATAGCTGGACCCATTACCTCATTAATATGCTTGTATGTTTTAATCAAATCTACGGAGAGTTTCCTCAAAGGAGCAGTAGCTGGATCACGGAAAGTTTGGGGCATCCGCCTCTGTAACATGACAATAGTAGTTACATTAGAAAAAACAGGACTTCAATTATACATAATTCCTCCACTAAATCAAGATATTCCTCACAGAAGTGAGCTACTTCAATGTAACACCTTCTTTAAGATGACACACACGCACAAAAAGAAAAACAAATACAAAAATCAAAGAAAATAACATTTAGTCCAGTTACTTCTTAATGTATTTCTTGATCAGTGAATCAATCAATAAATATCCAAATACACACCCCTCTTCAGTATGCTTAACTGGCTTAATCCCTACAAAGTCTTTCCTTTAGTTAAAAATACAGCTTATTTGATTACACAGATTCAAGCTGACGTTACTGCTCTACCTTCACAGCTGATATATGAGCTTTATTTTATGTTTAGCTGCATTAAAATCACAAGAGAATTTAGTAACTGCTGAAGAACTGCAGCAATTTGCCACATTAAAACTACATTACATTCCAAACCAACAAACTCAGGTCTACTATGCTTTGCAATATCAAGTTTAAAAAAAGAATATAAACCCAAAGAAATCTAAAGCGTGCCCATGAAAACCATACCAACTTTTGAAGTTTAAAAACATCCCAGAAAAGATGGGTACGCTGCTCAGTTGTGTTTCCTAACACTGATTACTTCTCAAACATGAACATCTTCAACAGCAGGGTATTTTTTTAGCATTAGTGTCCTAAAGCAGTAAGACTTCTGTGTGACACTTATTTGTGTGCCTCTTTTTTCCTTGCAGACATGCCCCATACAGCTTCTGGATCTACCACTCAACTGTCACTGCCTCTTAGGACTTGTTTGAAGTCTTAGAAGACAAAGTTCCTGAAAAGATTAAGTTCCAGGTGGGAAGCTAGAGGTGATCAGTATCACCAGATAAAACAGAAAAAAACTAAGTCACAAACCATGTCATTTGGCTAAAGCTGACTAACTGCTCAGCAAATACTTACTTAACAGCACAAATGTACCACAAGACAAACTGTCAACTTCTCTCTCTCACACAGTGTGTTGGATGGGGAGCTGGGAGAGAGACTGAGGAGTTCAGCCAGCGTGACTGGTCCCAAACCCTTGCCTTTCCCCATTCCCTCTCTTCTCATTGACAACAAACCCCACAGCAAGTTCAATCATCCAGGGAAAAGCTTGTTTAACATGTTAAAGCTCCTTTCACTTCCTTACTTGGTGCTAAGAGGGCCACCACACTCAGCCATACAATTCTCATCTCACATCATCTCATCTCACACCAGCAAATATGCTCAGGCTCATAACCCTCTTCACTTCCAGTTGCTTAATCTCATCTGCTGCCTCCCACTACAGCTGAACTCATATTCACCCTCCTGCAGAGCTACGCAAAGAGCACAAGCCATCAACAAAAATAATGAAACTGGTTAATATGTAAGTATTGCTGAGCTAATAAAGGAACTGGAAAAGCATAATCACTTCTCTGTCTTTTACAGCATTACTTAATACTTAGGACTGTGGCTGTACAAATAGCTCTTTCTCCTCCACCTCCCCACAACGACCAAACAAAATTATATTTTTAATTTAATTAATTTAATTAACCTCAAAAAGTTCTTACCAACAGAAGCATTAAAGAGATTTTGAGTATCTGAAATTTTTGGATACCTGAAATTGGATCTGAACCCAGGCACCCAAACAATCACACTAGAAAGGTTAGCTCATGCTCTCCTGTGCACAGGCAGCCACGGAAATATCTCATGAAAACAAAAGAGACAGACAGAGAGCAAGACACTGAGAAAGTTTGTGAATGAGCTAAAGAGAGAGTGAAAAAAAAGCCAAGAAGCTGCCAGTAACCACCCTGCATCTGCATAAGGCCAGGACTCCCAACTGCTACAGACTCAGTGAAGTGTGAACTGCCAATTCAAAGCTCTGGTGCACACTTCTCAGAATATGTCTATATAACATTTTTACACCCATGCAAGACTGCTGGCTTTAAGCCTTTCAGATTAGAGACCGTTTCTCAGAGACAGTGTAATAAACTTAAACTTCCTCCAGGGAATTTTAACCCAAGTCACGTTCTAGATGTTTACACTAATCATTCACTTTTGGATATGCTCCCTACCATCAAATTCCTTCCAGCATGTTTATTAAATTAATTCCCCCTTAATTCTTTTTTTCCAAACAAGCATATGACCATTTCGTAAATATCAGGAAGGTGTTTAAAATTTTCTAAACAGCTTGATATTTCTACAATATTTTTGTTTCTTCCTCTCATTGTGGCCAGCAGGAGCAGGGAGGTAATCATCCCCCTGTACTCAGCACTGGTGAGGCTGCACCTCGAGTACTGTGTTCAATTTTGGGCCCCTCACTACAAGAAAGACATTGAGGCCCTGGAGCGTGTCCAGAGAAGGGCAATGAAACTGGTGAGGGGTCTGGAGCACACGTCTTATGAGGAGCGGCTGAGGGAGCTGGGATTGTTCAGTCTGGAGAAGAGGAGGCCTCACTGCACTCTACAACTGCCTGAAGGGAGGTTGTGATGAGGAGGGGTTTGGCCTCTTCTCCCAGGCAACAAACAGGACCCGAGGAAATGGCCGCAAGTTGTACCAGAGGAGGTTTAGGTTAGACATAAAGAAAAACTTTTTCTCTCAGAGAGTGGTCAGGCACTGGAATGGCCTGCGCAGGGAGGTGGTGGAGTTGCTGTCCCTGGCAGTGTTCAAGAGGCGTCTGGATGAGGAGATACAAGATATGGTTCAGTAGCTTGTGGTAGCAGTGGTGATGGGAGGACGGTTGGACTGGATGATCTTGCAGGTCTTCTCCAACCTTGTGATTCTATGATTCTATGATCTGTCAAATTTTAATTGTTAAACAGATCATATCTAAAAATGATCATTTTTGGTACTTATACTGCAATGCTAAAAACCTAAACAGCATCTAGTCCTAATCATAACCAACATTGTTAAAGGATTTTCAAATGCAAGAATTCCCTTTAATTTCTGAACTCGATTTGAAGAGATGATTGGAACATGGGAATACAGGTAGATTTGCCAGTAAAAGAAACTGGCACACATATACTTGCAGAGACTTCTGTCTGACCTAGGCTGATATGACCAGTCTCTGTTACTGCAGGTTATGTTTTGAGGAGCTAGCTTATGTACAGAAGAACTCAATAGTTCAGATTAACTATTCAGACATAAGATTGCTCTGATTTGGAAAAGGAATTTGTAGGATAAGTGTTCATGCTTATTTTCTAATTTAGAAATCAGATTTCCTTTCTTAAGAAAGTTTGGAGAGGGATTTGACCTTTTTTTCCTTCCTTGTTATATTGAAAAATGTATAACATGCCCTTCTTCTAAGATTCTTCTTCAGACTCTTGCTCCCTTCCTTTCTGATAATGAAGATTATGAAACAAAGTGTTTATTATCCAATTTACATAGTAATATATATATTTTTTTAATCATTAGGGTAATCCCTCTTGGCTTTGAAGAACTTGCAATGACAGAAAACAAAAAAACAACCGCCCAATTTTGCAAACACCAGTCTCTATCTGGTGGCCAGACAGCAACACTGCAACCTCAGATCTTCCCAAAGATTAAATCAAAAGGTATTTCAAGATTAAGAGACAAGAAACTATTTTCATTACAATTTGTGTGTCAGTATAGGCCCATCACATTCTGACTGGTCTACACTGATGTCTTCATAGCATCAGCACAGCTACCTCAGATGACAGCATGATGAAAATTAAATTGCAAGTAAGGAACTGAAATCTCATTTTCCTTCGATTAACTCTTGAGAAGCAACTTGTAACTAGCGTAAACAAGGAAGAATCAAATTAACACACACATAAAAAGGCAGCCAAGAATCCTATTTATGTGTATTTACCACATTTAAGACAAATCATGATTTAAAGAATCTGTGACTGTTAACTCGGATATATCATTTTAACTAGCATAGCGTTTGAGGCTTGCTTCGTGAATGAAAGAACAGATCACTTGCACTCTCTATATACAAATTCTCTCTCTCTGGGCATAGGCTTTATTATCCAGAAACAGAAGGCACTGTTCCTTTTAAAATGTATGTTATTTTGATTAAGGGAAATTATGAGCAGGTATCTATGTTCTGTTAATTGAATGCTTTAATGAAGATACTGAAACAAAAAAAATAGATCTGCTGCTATCCATATTCAAGGGAAGGAGAAAAAGAGAGGGACTGTTGTTGCCTATCAAACAAGATTCATTTTATGAACAAAAGAAATAATGAAGATTTTATATTGTAAAGATTACAATAGGAATTAATGACCTACATATTAAAGAACTGAACAGACCAGTCTCACCTCCTGTAACACTAGCTATTTAAAACTCTTCTTGCATCACAATAATATAAGATAGGAAGTCAATGCTAATCCCTTATGGCAGGCAGCCACATAAAAGATGTTGTCTCCAGAATCACAGAATAGCTCAGGTTGGAAAAGACCTTCAAGATCATCAAGTCCAACCAAGACCTAACCATACTATCCTAACTCCGCTAAATCATGACCCTGAGCACCACATCCAAATGGCTTTTAAATGCATTCAGGGATGGTGACTCAACCACCCCCTTGGGGAGCCAATTCCAGTGCTTAACAACCCTTTCTGTAAAGAAGTTTTTCCTGATATCCAACCTAAACTTACCCTGGAACAACATTTCCTCTCATCCTGTCACCTGTCACCAGTGAGAAGAGACCAACCCCACTCTCACTACAATCACCTTTCAGGTATTTGAGGAGAGCAGTAAGGGCTCCCCTCAGCCTCCTCTTCCCCAGACTAAACAGCCCCAGTTCCTTTAGTTGATCCTCATAGGTCGTATTCTCCAAGCCCTTCACAAGCCCTATTTTGGACCTGCTCCAGCACCTCAATGTCCTTTCTGTGCTGAGGTGCCCAAAACTGAACACAGTACTTGAGGTGAGGCCTCACCAGTGCCAAGTATAGGGGCAGGATTACTTCCCTAGTCCTGCTTGGAGGGTCAACAAAAATTGATATAATCACAAGCCGTAGTAACACTTCTCTGTAGTATGGAGCAAACTTCAGAATATTAGCAAAATGACTTAAAAAAAAAACAAAAACACATGCTACAGAACCGGAGATACCCTGACTGTACTCAGAGCTAGAACTATCCACAGGCAGGAACATCATTTTTCAGTCACTGACTCACGGTCTGTGGGTACTGCCACCCTTTTCTGGCTTCCTTCCCCAGATTTTCACTCAGCTTGCTGCGTAAAAGTAATAGCAAGCAGCAGATACAAGTTAAGCTTTAAGCTATAAGTTAAATAAACTTTAAAAAGCAGCAGGCAAACAAGCATCATCTTCCAGCACTTTATCCTGCCTGATTCAGCCCAATCATTTTCGAAAGAATAAAACAGAGGCTGCTGAAAGAATAAAAGAAATTGAAAGAGAAAAAAACACACAAATTCTTGTCACCAGAGCATGAACATATTCTTCCAAAAATATCTGAGACAGAAAGCAAGTAAGGGAAATACTTTTACTGAAATGAAATCCATGCTCACATTCATTACAGTCTCTGAAGCCTGGCCATCATTAATTAGGTTAATGATTAGGTAACTGAAATAATTAAGAATTTGCTACTACCTGCTACAACACATTAACTTTCCAATATATCACTGTAATCAGTAAAATCTCTGCCCAACAATCTGGTCAGCAAAACCTAGAAATTTGCAGGTGGTAAGCATTCTTAGATACATACAGAGAGTAAGATGTTCAGCCATCAGCCTGACCTTTGAATTCCAGGTGCTTCATGAAAACTCAACTGTTGGAATTTGTTACCAAATTCTGCCTAGGAATCTCACCTCAACTTCCTTATCAAGTGAATCAATTTTGTAATCTTTTGTATTTCACAGAAAAAAAGTTTCGAGCAATCAGAATATCCAGGAAGATAAATGCTAGCACAGCACAAAAGAAATGCTTGTCTGAAGACGTGAAAACTTCTAAGCTCTTATCTTATATTAACATCAGGCTACGCTGAACTCTTGAGATAAAGTCAGCTGAGACAGAACAGAGAAATATTACTGCCTGTTTCTGTTCAAGGAGAAAGGTCTCAGAGATCTCAGCTTTTCTATTCGCTCCAGGCCACATCCTCTCCCTGATTTCCCGAAGCGGGCTCTGGCACTTGTCAGAGAGGTAAGACCACACAACCCCATCCTGCAGGCAGGCCCAACACTCAGTGAATCACTGAGTGAGAGTAAACCTCTACCATCCAGCAATTTTGGGGAAACAAGAGCCTTAAGCCTGACTACTGGGGAGGGGAAGGGAGGGTGAGAGGGGGGACAGAACTGAAAGTTCTTAACCGTAATTTAAAACCTTGTAAGTAAATGGAAAACCAAAACAGTCTGGTGGGCTTTGAGGTATCTTCCTGTTATCTTCTCCTTGCCAATGATGAGATGAGTAAGTTTTGGCCACCATAACCATTAGGCAATAGGTGCAAGAAAAGATAACGTAAACATTTTAAGGGTAACGTAACTAAATATATATATATATAATTGTAATATAAATTGCCATTACCGTTTCCTAATCTCTAAACTGCATGATTGTGAATGATTCATATAATACCAGAACATGGTCTGCAAGCCATTACAAATCAAAACACAAGCAGGACAGAGGAGGAATAAAAACAACGAATTAACATTCAAGTCTTTGCTTCCTCACTTTCTGGTTACAAATGAAAATCATCATGGGAACTCGAACAAGATAATACTCCTCCAGAAAAAAAAAAAGGAGTCAGTCCTCAGAAAAGCGACAGATAGACAAAAAAAATTGAAAAAAAAAATCAATGTAAGGGAGAACATTTTTGCTATTCATCAAAATGACACTGTTTACAGAAAGTGCTGCTGTTCTAAATGCTAGAAGTTAAGAGCTAGTTTAAGCAACTGGCAAGCAGTATCCTTATGTATCTAGCAGCAGCCTGACATTTATTTCATGGAATCACAGAATTGTTAAGGTTGGAAAAGACCTCTAGGATCACCTAGTCCAACAGTTGACCCATTCCCACCACGCCAACTGACCACGTCCCTCAGTGCCACATCCACACGGCTCTTGAATACCTCCAGGGACGGTGGAAATGTTCCACCATCACCTCCCTGGGCAGCCTGTGCCACTGCCTCGCCACTACTTCCAAGAAGGAATTTTTCCTAATATCCAACCTGAACTTCCCCTGGAAACTTAAGGCCATTCCCTCTCATCCTATCATTACCTGGAAGAATTGCCACATCCTATCTCGCTACAACCTCCTCTCAGGTGGTTGTAAAGAGCAATGATATCTCCTCTGAGCCCCCTCTTCTCCAGACCGAACAACCCCAGTTCCCTCAGCTGCTGTGCACCCCAGTGACAGCACTATCAACACCAGGCAGGGTGAAGGGGAAAGCTGGTGGCATTTTTGCCTCTCTCTCCCGAGAGAGAGCAGAATTTGAGCCTTCGCTTACAATGAACAGCATATCCAGCCTGTTTGGCTAAATTAAAGCATTGGGTGCTTCTTGACTTTTTTCTTCCTCCTTATCCCTTTCAAACACTGCCTCAGTGAGGTCAGATACTTTTTTTTTTTTTAACACAGAATATTAAACGAGAGAAAACATTAGCTTTTCTGATACTTTTACAGCAACAACATGAAAGTCTTTTCCCTCTTAACGCGAGGGAAACACATTATAGACTACAAGAGGCAGCAGAGTGCTCAGCTTGGACAGCAGCCACCAGCTCAGAGTGCTGGATGTGGAAGCAACCAGAACGATGTGTCTAAGCAGCCCTCGTTCCACACACATCCAGGGGAGGTGTGAGGCCCTCTGTGCTCCCGCTCTGCCCACTGCAGCTACCGAAATCCCAGTGAGTGCCCAGCAGGAGACAGCTGCAATGAATTTGAGCAGAGCCCCTTGTCGAGCAAAACACCTCTCTGCATCTCTTCTCCTCAGGATGGAATAGGAGGCTTTTCACTCCCTGTACAACCCAATAAGTGGAAATACACAGGAAAACAGTGTCTGTTCAGGCTTTGCCGAAGCAGGGAGATCCAATCAGACCCAATGCTTTGGTTTAATGACATCTCACCATTTTGGAACTGCACTGAAAGTTGATCCAAGCATCCTCACTTTTACAGGGCTGTTTGTGTGAACGGCTATAGTTTGGCTCCAGCTCTAGCTGGGTAGAAAATAAGCCCTGTTTCATTGCGCCTAGAGAGAATATCATTTATTAACTATTTATTATCTATTTTAATATCTCCTCGCTCTGTAGAATGTCAGGATCACAAAAACTAAGACTTAATCACCCTAGGTTTTATTTCCAATCCAGTTATTTTAGTCTGGACAGGAGCAACACACTCTACTTAGAAAGTTCAGCATTGTAGCAGTCAACTATCCACCCTTTTTAAAACTTGCATTCTCGATTTCTTCGATTAAAGATTCACTAGGATGCCCTATAAATCATTTCACACATTTTCAATTAGTAAGAATTGAGTTTATTTGAAGCATGAAATATTCAGAAGATCTGAGGGAAGTGAGGGAAGGCATTCCTTGCAAAAGACTGTTCCCAGCCTGAGCAGTTCCCGGCCGTGCAGTGCTCCGCTCCGGCCAGCAGATGGTGGCTGGAGCTCGGAAAAGAATTTCGCCCGGCGCTCAGCACGGCCAGCAGCAGCATCGGCCCTGAGAGACTCCTGCTTTCCTCACCACAGGGCTGCGGCACTGGGGTAGTCTCGACACACTCTTGGGGGCAAAAGAGCTGGCAGCTCGCTGTCCATCTCTGTCAGACAAGTGTACCCAAATGAGCTGCACTGAGTGAAACTGGTAGCACCAAAGCAGACCCAAGTGTCTGGTGTGCTGATGGCCTCTATTGCATTAGGAAGTTCTGGGAAAGGGAAGCCGAAACCTAACTTCTTGTCTGTCCAAGTGGATGCAAGGCACTGTACTAAAAAGTTGTAGTCTTTACCAGTTATGCTTCCTGCATCTGCCAAAGGTCACCTTTTCCTTCTTCTGCTTTCATTTATGGAGACAAGATGCATCCATTTAGCCCTCTACGACAGAGATTCAGCCCCTTCCTTAGTTAACACAGAATAAATTTTCTTCATGCACAAAAGTCAAATTCTTAAAATCACACTTGCTGACCAGGTTAAAAACCACGATCTCCTTAAGCAGATGTACTTCAAAACACAGGTGCATGTTAACTTATGCAACTCAAGAGTTCACCATCACTGAAAGGATAGCTTGATGTTACAGGCTTTAATTATGGGCACANTTTTTTTACTTTTTTTCTTTCTTTAAATAATGCTCTATATTAAACCATATTTCGTTAAGCCACATAGTGAGATTATGTGAAGTTTTGGTCAATCTCATGTGGTATTAGACGTTATAAAACATTAAAAATTTCAAGAGCTCATTTGGTGATGGCTATATTGTTTTTATTTGCTCTGTATTAATCTGAAACTGGTCGTTTCCTTATTGTTCTTGAAGCATCTTTTTAATGTAGGAGGGTATGAAGTATAAATTTTCTTTCGTATAAGCATGTTCCTAATAAATTTAAAATACCTTCAAAACTTTTAAACTGCATACATAAATTGTATTATGAAGATAAGTCTATAAATTATTAAAATGTACCCAAACAGTCATCATGTTTTAGTGTCCAAATCATTAAAAAAATTTACAGAAGGTCTGAATGTTACAGAATAAATAGCAAGTTGGTTATCCTAAAGCATTTTATATACTTTTCTTCCGAATCTGGTCCTACTGCAAAAAGACGTCTTGATTATGCAAAGTAATTTACATTGAATACTACTATTAAAAGTTGTATTATTTTTTTTCATTTTGTTAGCATCAAAAGCATTAGTTGCAGCATCATGCGCTATATGGCAAGATATAAAATATTCACAGTTTGATTAAATAAAAATTAAGAAAAACTATTTGAATACCTATATAGTACTTCATCTCAGTGTCATGTTTGTTCATAAGCTCAAGCAGTCGCACTTCAATCTGGGCTTGGTTTAAGAAAGCTTTCTTGTTTTTTATTATTTTGATAGCCACCCACTCCTGTTCCACTCGATCATAAGCTTTTACAACCTGAAAGACAAAAGCCAAATACATAACACTAACTTCTCCTCAACATGAGCTTTCAAAATTCAGCCAAGAATAGGATTAAGAGCTGAATTTCAAAATGAATAGGTATACTCCATCAAACGATATGTATATAATCATTCACATGAATTAGATGTTGTACAGCGATAGATATATTTATTACCTGTCCAAAGGATCCTTTGCCTATTAAAGAGTCAATTTCGTAACGATCCATCCACTTCTCCCCATTTTTTACAATATAGTCATAGTTGTCATCATCATAGCCATCATTGTAAACTTTTCGCTCCTTTTTGTGACTGGAATCATCTCCTTGGCCCTGTTGATGCCGCCGTTTTTTTTTTGCATAGTAAACCTAAAGTAAGTAATGAAAAGTACATTGCTTAAGACAGCACCGTTTAGAACATCTGTTCACAGAAATAGCTTTCGTCGTAATCACCATGTACCTTACCCTGTGATTTCTGAAATATGACTTGGTATGCTGAAAGAAAAATACAATTCTCTAGATATGTTCGTAAAGGTTTCTAAGATGAGCTAAAAAAAATATTTGTGCCACTCTTTAATTCTTTACCAAACATGAGAAAAACTTAAAGTTTCTTTATAAAACAATAGAAAATCATATCCAGGATAAAAAAAATCTTATTGGCTGGACTGCAAGGAGGACCGTGACATAAGGATTTCAAATGAGACCAGCAGAGAGGAACCTTCATTTTTCTCATCTTTTCACAAGTCTTGTAAAACTTAAATGTTCAACGAATAATCAGAAGGGAAAGAAAATAACAATATTTCCTTGAGATTAATTTATAATATTTTTGTAAGAATTTAACATCTTTTAGGTGTGTTTTCAGAACTTGCAAGGAATCAGGCTTAGAAACGAAAGTATCCCAATACTTAATTATCTTTGAAAATACACAGTTATCTAGAGCCAACTCTATTTCAAACATTTTAGCCATTTTCAAATAAACCTTCACTGGCAGAGAAAGAAATTAAAAACCATTATTACTCAAGGGGGAAAAATAAACTGGATTCTCTCTTTTTACTCTACTCCAAATACAGGAACAAACTATTTTTTTGGGACACGATACAACAGGGTCTTAATATACTTCTATTATTTGCAGACACTTCAGATTTAATAAAAATAATTTACAGACAAAGAACTTTACTCTGCAAGACAAATCCAAAATAATGCCAATAGAGAACATGGTATGATTCACAGAAAATATGCTTAATAACTTATTTCAGGCAAAAACTTCCTATCAACACACAATACAAAGATAGCTGGACCCATTACCTCATTAATATGCTTGTATGTTTTAATCAAATCTACGGAGAGTTTCCTCAAAGGAGCAGTAGCTGGATCACGGAAAGTTTGGGGCATCCGCCTCTGTAACATGACAATAGTAGTTACATTAGAAAAAACAGGACTTCAATTATACATAATTCCTCCACTAAATCAAGATATTCCTCACAGAAGTGAGCTACTTCAATGTAACACCTTCTTTAAGATGACACACACGCACAAAAAGAAAAACAAATACAAAAATCAAAGAAAATAACATTTAGTCCAGTTACTTCTTAATGTATTTCTTGATCAGTGAATCAATCAATAAATATCCAAATACACACCCCTCTTCAGTATACTTAACTGGCTTAATCCCTACAAAGTCTTTCCATTAGTTAAAAATACAGCTTATTTGATTACACAGATTCAAGCTGACGTTACTGCTCTACCTTCACAGCTGATATATGAGCTTTATTTTATGTTTAGCTGCATTAAAATCACAAGAGAATTTAGTAACTGCTGAAGAACTGCAGCAATTTGCCACATTAAAACTACATTACATTCCAAACCAAAAAACTCAGGTCTACTATGCTTTGCAATATCAAGTTTAAAAAAAGAATATAAACCCAAAGAAATCTAAAGCGTGCCCATGAAAACCATACCAACTTTTGAAGTTTAAAAACATCCCAGAAAAGATGGGTACGCTGCTCAGTTGTGTTTCCTAACACTGATTACTTCTCAAACATGAACATCTTCAACAGCAGGGTATTTTTTTAGCATTAGTGTCCTAAAGCAGTAAGACTTCTGTGTGACACTTATTTGTGTGCCTCTTTTTTCCTTGCAGACATGCCCCATACAGCTTCTGGATCTACCACTCAACTGTCAATGCCTCTTAGGACTTGTTTGAAGTCTTAGAAGACAAAGTTCCTGAAAAGATTAAGTTCCAGGTGGGAAGCTAGAGGTGATCAGTATCACCAGATAAAACAGAAAAAAACTAAGTCACAAACCATGTCATTTGGCTAAAGCTGACTAACTGCTCAGCAAATACTTACTTAACAGCACAAATGTACCACAAGACAAACAGTCAACTTCTCTCTCTCACACAGTGTGTTGGATGGGGAGCTGGGAGAGAGACTGAGGAGTTCAGCCAGCGTGACTGGTCCCAAACCCTTGCCTTTCCCCATTCCCTCTCTTCTCATTGACAACAAACCCCACAGCAAGTTCAATCATCCAGGGAAAAGCTTGTTTAACATGTTAAAGCTCCTTTCACTTCCTTACTTGGTGCTAAGAGGGCCACCACACTCAGCCATACAATTCTCATCTCACATCATCTCATCTCACACCAGCAAATATGCTCAGGCTCATAACCCTCTTCACTTCCAGTTGCTTAATCTCATCTGCTGCCTCCCAATACAGCTGAACTCATATTCACCCTCCTGCAGAGCTACGCAAAGAGCACAAGCCATCAACAAAAATAATGAAACTGGTTAATATGTAAGTATTGCTGAGCTAATAAAGGAACTGGAAAAGCATAATCACTTCTCTGTCTTTTACAGCATTACTTAATACTTAGGACTGTGGCTGTACAAATAGCTCTTTCTCCTCCACCTCCCCACAACGACCAAACAAAATTATATTTTTAATTTAATTAATTTAATTAACCTCAAAAAGTTCTTACCAACAGAAGCATTAAAGAGATTTTGAGTATCTGAAATTTTTAGANAGCAGCCCTCGTTCCACACACATCCAGGGGAGGTGTGAGGCCCTCTGTGCTCCCGCTCTGCCCACTGCAGCTACCGAAATCCCAGTGAGTGCCCAGCAGGAGACAGCTGCAATGAATTTGAGCAGAGCCCCTTGTCCCCAGAGGGAGCAGAATACCCCTCTCTGCATCTCTTTTCCTCAGGATGGAATAGGAGGCTTTTCACTCCCTGTGCAACCCAATAAGTGGAAATACACAGGAAAACAGTGTCTGTTCAGGCTTTGCCGAAGCAGGGAGATCCAATCAGACCCAATGCTTTGGTTTAATGACATCTCACCATTTTGGAACTGCACTGAAAGTTGATCCAAGCATCCTCACTTTTACAGGGCTGTTTGTGTGAACGGCTATAGTTTGGCTCCAGCTCTAGCTGGGTAGAAAATAAGCCCTGTTTCATTGCGCCTAGAGAGAATATCATTTATTAACTATTTATTATCTATTTTAATATCTCCTCGCTCTGTAGAATGTCAGGATCACAAAAACTAAGACTTAATCACCCTAGGTTTTATTTCCAATCCAGTTATTTTAGTCTGGACAGGAGCAACACACTCTACTTAGAAAGTTCAGCATTGTAGCAGTCAACTATCCACCCTTTTTAAAACTTGCATTCTCGATTTCTTCGATTAAAGATTCACTAGGATGCCCTATAAATCATTTCACACATTTTCAATTAGTAAGAATTGAGTTTATTTGAAGCATGAAATATTCAGAAGATCTGAGGGAAGTGAGGGAAGGCATTCCTTGCAAAAGACTGTTCCCAGCCTGAGCAGTTCCCGGCCGTGCAGTGCTCCGCTCCGGCCAGCAGATGGTGGCTGGAGCTCGGAAAAGAATTTCGCCCGGCGCTCAGCACGGCCAGCAGCAGCATCGGCCCTGAGAGACTCCTGCTTTCCTCACCACAGGGCTGCGGCACTGGGGTAGTCTCGACACACTCTTGGGGGCAAAAGAGCTGGCAGCTCGCTGTCCATCTCTGTCAGACAAGTGTACCCAAATGAGCTGCACTGAGTGAAACTGGTAGCACCAAAGCAGACCCAAGTGTCTGGTGTGCTGATGGCCTCTATTGCATTAGGAAGTTCTGGGAAAGGGAAGCCGAAACCTAACTTCTTGTCTGTCCAAGTGGATGCAAGGCACTGTACTAAAAAGTTGTAGTCTTTACCAGTTATGCTTCCTGCATCTGCCAAAGGTCACCTTTTCCTTCTTCTGCTTTCATTTATGGAGACAAGATGCATCCATTTAGCCCTCTACGACAGAGATTCAGCCCCTTCCTTAGTTAACACAGAATAAATTTTCTTCATGCACAAAAGTCAAATTCTTAAAATCACACTTGCTGACCAGGTTAAAAACCACGATCTCCTTAAGCAGATGTACTTCAAAACACAGGTGCATGTTAACTTATGCAACTCAAGAGTTCACCATCACTGAAAGGATAGCTTGATGTTACAGGCTTTAATTATGGGCACACACTTAACAAAAAAGAAGAACTAAGGGCTGATGGTGGGATTCCAACAGAAAAAAAAGCAACCACAGGAAGATGGTTCAGACAGTGACCTCTGTGAGAGTTTTTCCAAAGTGACACATACAGGGCAGAACTGCTTTTATCAAGGACAGAGAGAAACAAGTTGCAGCCCATTCAAGGCAATACCTTGAATAAAAAGGGGTTCCTATAGAAATGCCATAAATAATCTGCAAGATGTATGTATCATGCAGACATGAAAACCTAGATAGTATGCAGATTTCATCCTGTACAAAAGGCAAGCTGATAGTGGTGTCCGCAGCAAGGGAGAAATTTCAGACTGCACAAAACCTTCACCAATGGAAGGCCATGGTTTGTATAGAAAGATATAAGAAAAAAAGTCAGGTTTTAATAATGATGAACTAAAACTGACAGCTAGACATCTACAAAAGTGCTACAAGAAAGAAGGAATGAAAATTTTGCTCACACAGAGACAAGGTGTAGAGCAGATGATCTGAGTCACCTGCATAAAGATGTTAGCTGAATTTGGTTTCGCACATGAGTTTAAGCAGAAATACCATGCAAAGGCAAAAAGATGGTGAGACTTCCCAGAAGGCCAACAGAGAACATTCATACCAACCTGGAAGCTGATAATCCAAACTCATTATGTGAAATTTTGATGGGAGAAGTACAAAAACTCAAAAGAAGAAAGAATCATTAAAAACAAGAAGGCAGAAGATTTCAAAAAGTTGCCCAAAGTTTAAGTCAACAGAACTAAAAGCAGCCAAGAGGATAAACAAGTAAAGACTCAAGGCTGCTCAAGCAAAAAACTATGAAGACTTTAGCTATCTAGTTACAAGAAAATATTAAGTGTCAAGCTACAGTAACTAGAAAAAAACACTAATTCTAAAATGATATTAATGTTACAAAGACAGGTTTTATTGCCCATATCAGGAGGTGGCCAGCTGATCATTTCTTCATATGGTTAACCTCTCAGAACCAACCAAAACTTCTTCCCTATACTCATATACTCCTCTTGGTAAACTACGTTCTTTGGTCAACAACTCTTGACTACTCTGAAAGCTATTCTTCAGATTTCTATTATTCACCTACCATTTAAAAACCACTGCCACCACAAACAGCAGGAGATGGTGATACATCCTAAAGTTCCTTCAGCTTGCTTTTTTGGATAAACAACAACAAAGTGCTAATATGTACTAAAGCTCATAGATGTGACGCCAGATTATAATACTTAGGTAAGTACCCTGGAATGGTTTAAGGAACATGAAAAAATTTTCTTAATTGGCAGACTGGTTCACTAACTTCATTGTGGAGATTTTGGCCTTTAGCCTAAAAAAAGTCTCATAAAATATTTTTGCAGATTTCTTAAGATAATGCTATTTTATATGATCAGAACTACTCTTCCTATTGGATGGCTTACATGAAAATAAAAACATTCCTTGCCAGTTCCATTCACTTTGCCATTCTTCACAGAGCCCTCATCAATACAAATCTCCAAATCTTAGTATCAAATATCTTGGCACTTTGAATACTCTCATTTTCTCTAATCTTTTTCTGCATAAGCTCCTTCTGACAGAGCAATACCAATAGAGCATCTGTTGGTGGTACTATAGATTTTCTACTGAAGACAGGTAGGAGCAGACCTAAACCTGGTGGCAGCAAAAGCCTACAATCTCCACCTTCTTTAAATGAAACATGTTGCATTAGACAGCATCAAATTATGAAGCTATGATTTAGAGACTTCTGGATTTTAACACTTTGAAACTCATCTTTGTTGAAGTCTTGACCACTGGGCTGTGCCTCTTTAAAGAAAGCAACAGACTTATCTTTTACACGGGAAGATAGTACCAGAAACACTGACCGTAACAGCTCAAAAGCATCCACAGACATTAACCCCAACTCTGCTCACTTCAACTGATAGCAGTAGAATCCCAGTGATAAAAAGTTTGCCTTTCCTAATATTGTGTTTTGTACAAACCTGTACATTCCAATTGTACCAGCTAGTGACTCTGCATCAAAACACTCGTCATTGAAACAATCACATTCTAACATCAAACAGCGATGGGAAAAAAAAAAGGGAAAAAAACCAACTATTAGACTCTTTCCAACTTGATTTGAATGATCTTGTACTCCCCTCTTGTCTCAAAAATATTATAAGTAGAATAATCACAATAAATATGTCCCAGATATTTGAAAACAACTTCCAGAAACACAGTTGTCCATTCATCCTTGAACCATGTGCCTCGATCCTGTAATGTATACATCTGTACTGTACTTAGAGAAAGAATGCCTACATCTAAACTAACTTTCTTGTTATCACTTACCTGGTTTGTTAGAGGTTGCTGAATCCGGTCAGTGTATGATGAGGCAGAAACCTGTTGGTCATTTATGTTCTGCTGCCGACGATCACTGTACTGCTGATGCGAATGGGACATCTGTCCAGCCATCTGAAGGCCAGCAGCATGGAATGAAAACGATGGTGCAAGCCGAACAGATGAAGGTTTGCATGCTGAAGTCTCTCCTCCTAGAAAGATAACGGGAGTTTTTAATGCGAAGTTAATGGCTTTAAAATATTTACCTGAGTCAGTCTCCACCTCCAAGCCTACAGAGCATACAACAAACTAATAGTTTCACCATTTTAATATGCGTAAGTTTTCATACACGATCAACCCAGACTGTGCTTCTCATATAAAGATTATCTAGCTGAATTACCCCTTTCCATTTCAGTTGTGACAAGTTAATCATTAATCATTTATTCATATTTATCCTTAACATCCCATTTCTAATATCTTCATCTGTAACTCAACTGGAATTTGACAAGGGTTATTTTCAAACAAATGAATCTTGAGTGCGGATACCGAAGAAAGACAAAAAACCAAGACCAGTTCTGTCTTTTAAGGTTGTTAACAGCAGCTTTTAGAACCGATGATACCGAAGGCACAACTTGTGCCCAGCTTCACCCGCTCATCTTCTCTGGTCTCAGTGGCTATGGTTTCCTACGAATAGTTTGCTCACTAACCTATATTTTGAACTTCCAATGCACACTGTGCTTCATCTCAGCTTACTAACTCCAACTGTTGAGTTTCATGGAGCTACAGTTAGCAAGTATGCAATTTCAATTAATTCCTTTTGGGAAGGTGAAATCAGACTGCAAGAAGCAAATGCAAAGCGAGAGACGAACAAAATGCCTGGTGTCAAGTTGCAGGAGAAAGGCAAACTGCATGGCCGAAGTATTATATTCCGTAGCATACTTAAAAATGCCAGATCCCACAGGCATAGAAACTGCCTCCAACTGGGATGGATCCAACATCTCTCAACTGTTATTTCAGATATGTCAGATGGCATTTAATTGATTATAGTTGTCTTGTATCTTTACTGCTCTCTAACAGCAGAGGACAAAATGCAAGTACAATTTGGTCTTCTTTGTTAATGAAAGTTTAGCATGTTCCACATGTAACACCTATCCTTTTGCTTTTTGCTGACTGTGCCAGAGGGGAAAAATTGTCTAAATGGATGCCATGCTGGCACAACATGATAGAGAGCATGATGGGACAAGCAGTCAGGCACACTAGTGCCACTGAAAGAATACAAGTGAGAATTCAATCTAAAATCTAGAAGCATAATTATTGATAAGGATTAGATTTAGAAGTGAGATGTAGGATAAGCAAACTCCTTAACCAGCAAGGAAACCTCCATTGCACTTACGATCAAAAAATCTGCAAGAAAATATAATCAGTACAAAACAGTAGATGAACATCTCACATCAATTTGACTTTCTTAGAAATAACTGACTATTCAGTTTGCCACTTGTTTTAAGCTAAGAAAAAAATAAAATACTGAAAATGATAGCACGTCATTGACTTGGCAACTATTAGGGAAGTAAAAGAACTACATGAGATGGAATCAAACATCATTTTAAATTAAGATCATTTTTCTCATGCAAGCTTCACAGTGTTCAACAAGGCCACACGCAAGGTCCTGCACCTGAATTGGGATCATCCCAAGCACAAACACAAGCTAGCAAATTAATGGATTTAAAGCAGCCCTGGGGAGGAGGACTTGGGAGGAGTTAGTTGATGAGAAGCTCAACATGACCCAGCGGTGTGTGACTGCAGCCAAGAAAGCCAACTGTATCCTGGGCTGCATCAAAAGCACAGCAAGCAGGTTTACTAAGGTGACTGTCCTCCTCTACACCACCTGCGTGACGCCCCACTTGGAGTGCGGCAGCAAGCTCTGTATTTTATTTTTTCCTTTTACCCCAGGCCCGTTCCACAATAGCATACTACATACCTAGCAAACTAGGTAACCAAAATTTTATTTAAAATATCTACATTTGCACATACCCCCCAAAAAAACAAAAATTCATGCGTACATACAAAAAAAAACCAACAGCATGGAGTTCTAATTTATACTCTGAATCCACAGTATCTTCTGGCACACACGAAAGATCACATCATCCAGAGAATAACTGAAGAATGCACTGGACACAGCTTTTTGTTTGCTTTTTTGGTGTTTTTGTGTTTTTCGGTTTTGTTTTAAAAGAAGGAGAGAGGGAGAACAGAAAAGTATAAGTATCCCTCAAAAGAACACTTATTTTATATGAGCTTTAAACTTTCCATGCAGGCACATCCTTTGCCCTCCTGATTCCACTAGTATGATGATACAGCTTTAGCTTTCTGCATCTTCCAAACTGAAGACAGTCAGATGGATCAACTCTGTTAATTCAAAAGCAGCATCCCAGAAAGAAGAATTTCATGATTTATGAGAAGGCAATCCAACTGCAGAATCACAAAGAAAGTTTCTCAAAGAAACAGTTTGACAACGTTCTCATTCAACTTAATTTTTCTTTTTTGGACATTCGATGCCTAACAAGCAGTTACCTATTTGCTCGGTGGTAAGTTATACACAAACAATGATGTCAGCATATCCCAATCAAAAAGCTTCTCGTTGCAAACAATTTTGTAAGTCACTGTTCTTTGTTAGAAACGTAAATCAATTCTACAGAGCAACACTTAAATATGAGAGCTTGCCTACAGTCTGATGACCGGAAGCCTGGTAGACAAGTAGACAGGTGGAAATTGGCTAGTTAGTACAGTGTGTTCCTATGCCAAAGAGAGAGGCATTTTAATAGTCCCTGTCAATATGATGGTATTTAACCATTAAAAATCCTGCAATAAACAAGAATCACTTGGGTCAAAAGTTTAAGAACTGTAATTACTGGCTCCGAAAGATCAGTAGCCAAGTAATTTCTACCTTTACAATTTCTAACTGTCACTGAAATGGAGACACAGAAGTTCACAGGTTTCTCTTTCTGAAACCAGTCCTAGCTATCAGCAAAAAACAAGTATGTTCAGGATATGACCCTTGATGAAACACCTGACCTTGTCAGATTTCAGACTCTGTTCCACCATACTTGCAATCTTTCCATGGGACAATAAACCCCAAGAGAACCTCACAACATACTATTACAAGCCAAGAAGCAGCTAGTAACATTAGGAAGAAGTGAATAAGGCTAGAATCGGAATCTTGACCTCTCTAGTGTTAGGCTGAGTTGTCACTCATAGAAGTAGGGGCGTTTGTGTGCAGCTGAGGTTCAAAAAACTTATGGGTGGCCAAACTTCTGGAGCTCTAGACATTTACAAAATTAACCAATCCATTGACACCATGAGGGTACTAGATTCCAAAGGAGCTCATACACATCATACACATACTACAGGATACAAATAGGTAAAGAACAAGTTCTATTCAATCATCAGTTTTCCTTTCCAACCACTATCCTGAAATGGTTACACTTCAGTATGCAACTTGGGAAGGAAACAAAATGACAAGAAAGTAAAAAGCATGCCAAGATCTCTAAGTAATTAAATACTTTAAAGACACTGCAGATTTGCAGTGGGTAGAACTATCTTAAGAATGGGTTTTAACTAATGTGTTAAGTCAGAGAATGGCAAAAAAAATACATAGCTGAAAAGTCAAAATAATTTGTTTGCCTATGACAAGACTAGATCAGCACTTGTTGTGACAGTAAGGTCCAACTGCAGAATGCATCCCTTATTTCAAGGCCAGGTTGGATGGGGCCCTGGGCAGCCTGGTTTAGTATTAAATGTGGAGGTTGGTAGCCCTGCATGCGGCAGGGGGGTTGGAGCTTCATGATCTTGAGGTCCCTTCCCAATCCAAGCCATTCTATGATTCAATAAATCATGTCAGCCTGGAGTGCATATTTCCTACAGTTATGAATGTAACAGCTCTTTGAAGTGAAGCTATTCTGAATACTCTATTTCATTACTGATGTTCCATATCCCATAACATAAGGTAAATAATGAGAGTAACTTTTTCCTTTTGTAAATTTGCTGTCTCTGGAAAGTAAAAAGTGAGCCAGGAGTGAGCATTAAAAAAAATGCAAAGCCATTGTAGAAGCATACCACTGTAATGATAACCAGAAGAAAACAGTTAAAAGGGGACAGATAGCATAAATGTGATAATAGATAAAACCTGAATTATAACCTCAAATGAGGTTCATAACTGAGAACTATCTGAAAATACAGATACTGCAGAAATGGACTGGCCTAACACACGGAAGAAGGTAAATCTCATTTCTTCAAAGAAGTACTTGAGCATGGTGGAAAGGGAATAAGTTCAAGAATATATTTCTTTATTTAGAGAGGAAGAAAAATAATTCCTTTATTCAAAATGGGTTCATTTCAAATGACTTTTCCAATTATGAAATAAATTAGAAACTCAAAGTAGAAAAACATTTGAGATGGTAGTTATTAAATTGGTTGTAGTTCATGTATTTAATATAGAAGAAAAATTGATACCATTTTATACATTTAAAAAAAAATTCAATACAGTTCCAAAATTAAATTGTCTACCTCACCTACAGATTTTAGAATCTGTTCTTATCATTGACATCTATGTAACTCATTTCCATGTTACCTCCTCCTCAAAAATGTGCAACACATCCAAATGGTGCACCGTATTGCTGGTACCGTCCTTTTAAAATAAAACAATGCTCAAACATCCTTCAATTGACACTTAAGAGCTGCAGGAGGCTCTGTGTGCCACCCCAAGAGTGGAACACTGTCTCTGAAACAGAATACACCAAGTAGTACAGTAAGTTACTGACTTTTAAATCAGTTTTCAAAAAAAACTGTATATTTTGCTCTTTTAAGTTTGGTGTCTAAGAACATGAAAACTTCAACCAAAGTTTTCCCCATGGTTGGGCCACTGTAAGGTCTATTCTCTAGACAGACTGTCCAATAACTAACAGAACTGGAAGTCATGACAGAGCCTTTCCCAAGGTCACTACTTGGGCTACACACAGAATGTATCATGCATACTTTCTCTTTTTAAAAAAAGCCCACAGATTATATATCAAATTCATATAGTAATAAAAAGCTATGTGTATTCACAGTGTTTCATGTTCCTTTTCCAAATGTGGAGCGTAGTCAAATGTAAGCCTGGAAGAAGTGCTACATTTAAAGCTGACAACAATTACATACTATACAGTCAATTCTGGACTCCGAACATGTTAGAACTAAACCTCCAGAGATGCAAAATGCCAAGTAAGGACCATCAAAAAGGTCAAGAGAGCAATCCATGTATACACTCAGATTAGTTAGGTCTGGGAATAAGTTCATCCTTCTCAAATGATTATTGTTCCCGTGTGCTTTCATGAACACCTGTATCCTCCTCTGACAGGTGTTGTATACAGAGAGGTTGTCTGAACAACTAAGCTAACAGCTTACTGACAAATTATAGATACCCTGACACCCCAACCCAGGTTACATCCTTACTCCAGCACATGTGGTGAAGAGAACAGAGCACCTCTCCCATGAGGAGAGGCTGAGAGAGCCGGGATTGTTCAGCCTGAATAAGAAAAGGCTCAGGAGGATCTCCTAAGAGTCTATAAATATCTGAAGGGAGGCTTTTAAAAAGACTGGGAGAGCCAGGCTCTTTTACAGTGGCATCCAGTGCCAGAACAAGAAGCAACGGGCACCAATTGGAACACAGGAAGCTCTGTCTGACCATCAGGAAGCACTTCTGTGCTGTGTGGGTGACAGAACTCTGGCACAGGTTGCCCACAGAGGCTGCGGAGTCTCCTCCTTGGAGATCTTCAAAAGCTGCCTGAACATGAGCCTGAGAAACCTGCTCACATTAGCATTCTATTTCATAGACTTAAAACTGCAGATGTCATTTCCCAAGCGTGAGAATTTACCACTAACCTGCTATCCGGATAAACACTGCCTTAAAGTATAAATAAATAAATAAAACTTCATAGCACCTTCTGTGCCTAAGTCTTCTGCATTTGGCTCTTCCAGGTACTGATTACTACTTCCACTAAATCCGTCGGCTATTTCTTTTGAACCTCACAGTTCCAAGGTTCCCACCTCTTTGTTCAATTAAGCTTCAAGAACAGGCAGAATTTCTTACTGTATCCATAAAATAAAGACTGGTGAAGCATGGCACAACCTATCTGGCAGAAAGAATACAGAACTAAATTGGAAGCAGTAGAGATACTGCCTAGGGAGCGGGGAGCTTCCTGGAATGTTGGGTCATCTGATTTTGCAATATGAATCTTCTGAACATGTTTCTCTGCAAAACTCACCCTATTTCACTCTCCCTTCTCTGTTCTTCAGCATTTACCCCATAAAGATCTTGACCATCCTTTTACCTCCTCTACCTTCTGCCTCATCCTCCCTTTCCCTATTCTCTCTCTACTATCTACTATTTGGGTCATTAAGCAATGTGCTGAGGTATTCCAACTCAGTGATAAATTCACAGTTGAATGAGGACATGCTAGAAAACATGAGAGAATAAAAGTGTGAACTGTATCATTCACCACAATCAGTAGTCTCATTTCCACATTCCGAGTTCAAGAGCTTGTGGGTCTATACCACAGACCAAACGTGGCAGTTCTCAGTAGTGCATACGACTGGTTCACACTTCAAATCTCTTCATTTCCAATCTCTGCAGTGCCATCACAAATTAAGGCCTTCATCCCCACATTATTTTTTTTCTGAGTGCCAAAAGAGCCATCAGTTTCCTCAGAGAATACTGTATGAGTTGACAAACCATACAACACTTTTTCTTCATGTAATTTTTATTTCTTTTTTGGGGGGAGGGGGAAGGGAGGGCAGGGCGAGTACAAAATTAATCCCATTGCATAACTCCTTTCAATCTTGTTCTTTAAAATCCATGCTTGGAAAAGTTCTCTACTAATAATCATTACTACCTCAGCTATCATTCAATGTACCTCTTAGAAACAGGTCTGAAAGAGGGAGAAGACTGACCTCCGCGCTTCTTTAACAGCCAACCACCTCTGCATGGTTAGCACATCCTAAAAGAGGCAATGAGCAATTAGCGATAGAGACAAATCCCTGGATCTTGAGAACTCCCTGTTCCAATGAACCCCCACATTTAAGAAAAGTCAGACTACCTAGGCCTGCCAAAGCACAATAAATGTCAAGCACTTGGGATTTTGTAGTCCATATCAATCATTTTTAAGCAATAAGCAAATGCCAACCTGAACTCCAAGTGAACTACTGCTTTGCTGAAATGCTGTTCTGCCTATTGTCCTCATGCAGTACATTTAAAACGACCACATGAGAATTCGAGGGTACACAGATTTAACTCAGCTTGCTGTGGAATGAGGAAGGCTGTGAGAGAACCCAATGAACAAAGGAAAATTACCTGCAGCAGCAACTGCAGAACAAACAACTCCGTTATAAATATCCTTCCTCTGGAGGAGCTATATTATTGTGGAGGAATTATATTATTAAGAATGGCTCCTTCAGAAGCTATTCTACAATAACTATTCAGTCAACTTCCCTGTACAGAAATACTAAATGCTACCTTTGGTCAAAGCAAAATTAAGTCCTAAACTTAGAAGCAAGAACATTATTGAATCCTGTTCGCAATGCTCCCAGGCCACAGAATTTTCTTGCTTGCACTCCTTCCTAATGGAGTAAGCTGCAGAGAAGACAAAGCGTTAAGGAGAGGACAAAAAATTACTTCTGAGTGCCATCTTTCCCAACAGCTTGCAGATTTTTGACATGACACGTCTGCCACGTGCCTGGACATTTGGCAGGAGAAGCAAGAAAGAAAAGCCAGGAGCAGCTTCATTAATTGTTCTGAAAGTGTCATGTCTGCCCTGGCTATCCTCTGCCCTAGATGACCTATGGCAGGAGGTGGATTTGTGCAGGAATTACAGGCAAACACCGCTGCTTTTGCACCTGTACTTCCAGGGGAACACCAACTCTACTCTAGAAATGCTGTGGCTAAGACCTGTGACTGGGAGAGACTGTGGTACATGTCTCTACTCAACCACCTCAGAAGTCTGGTACCATCAAACTAGGGCTACATTCATAATGCTCTCCATAATCCTCCCACAACAAGAGAAGGAAATTTCTAAAACTCACAAATATAAAATTCTTCAGATGGAAGACAACAGAAAAGCTTAGGATTTAATCCGCTGGTAACGCTATAAATATCTGCTTCATTACTTTGAGTAAACTGTTGAGAATTTTAGAACAAAGAAAATTATGTGAAAGTAAAATTACTTTTTATAAAAGAAGCCCAAGATCACCAAAATTCTCAGCTAAAACTTACAGGAAACATTAGCATGCTAACTCTAACCACTAAAATCCTAAGCTCAATGAGAACTCTGCTTTGCAATGTCTATTCTTGAGAAGTAGGCTGCCTAAGAAGACACATCTGAGAAAGTGTACAACTCCAAAAATAAACAGCAAGAATGGAACCTGTATGTGCAGGCCTCCACAAAGACCAGAAGCTTGCACCTAGGTGTGCACTCAACTGAAGAACGTGAAAATTGAAGAAGTTAGAGAACAACAGAGTGCTTCCACAGCTTTAACTCAGTGCCTTTATGTAAACCAATTATGATACTATCTAGCTGCATTAATAACCTATTTAGTTTAAAAGAGAGAATGAAAGTAACGCTGGCTGAATAGGTTGCTATACCACTAATTTTATTTTCATTGTATTTAATATAGAATCATAGAATCACAGAACAGCTTGGGTTGGAAAGGAACTCAAAGTCCACTCAGCCCCAAACCCCTGCAATGGGCAGGGCTGCCACCCACCATCCAACCTGGCCTAAGACTGTGCCCCAAATAGAATTACTACTATCTGCAAATATATTCTACATAGCAGCCATTGGTTTGTACCCATATAATTCATATTTTCTTTCTGCAGTATTCTTATGAGACTGAAATTTATTTTATCTAAAGAAAAACAAGGAGAGGCAGGTTAAAGACAAAAAGGTTTCATGGTGTTAAATTTATGACTTTGTATAAATAGAAAGACATCTATAAAGACCAGGAACACACACTAGTAGGTAGATCTGTTTTACAGAGCTCTACAGAGGAGAAGCTTAATAGGAAGCTTCAAAAATTCAGGAAAAGTAAGCCACATGAGAGAGGTCTGAAAGATGTTCATTTCTGTTCATAAACAAAACTGAGCAAAAAGAGGTACTTGTTTCATATTGGACTAAGAAGCATAGTTCTTTCAAACAACGGGCACTAACATGGGAATTCCTCCACATATCAAACCAAAGTTCCATTCAAAAATCAGTACCCTGTCTGACAGTGGTCAACAGCAGTCACCCAGGAGGACAGCAACAGAGCAAGCATACAGCACTATGTGCCAGGCATGCTCTTCTGGTCTCCAGGAGTTACATAAAGCCAAATCCTTGTTATTAACATAATATACTTCACTCATTCTTTTTCTCTATGGACTTGATGAAAAATTTTTTGCATTTCAGCATCTCTAGAACATCCCTTGGCAAAAGGCTCTGCAGCTTACTCAGAGCAACACCTTACTCATTAAGCAACATCTTGCTGCTTGTTACAAACCTGCCATTTTCATCTGATGCTTCTGCTGAATAGCAAAAACAAAGAAAACAGTCTGCTTTCCTGCAAGGAGGCAATGATACTGACATGAGGAAATGAATGAGAGGCTTCAGTCCAGCAATTTTGTTTATTCCATTACTAGGGGTCTGGTTCATTGCTTTTAAGCTCCCTTTAGACCACATGCCTTCATGTGATCCTCAAAGATAGGATAAGCTAGTATTTGAAGAAGAAACATTCTCTACCACATACCTGTATATACATGGGCATATTTCGTATTTAAGCTTTCATTTTTTTTATAATACGTATGTTCTCCAGAAGTTTTCCTACCACATTGCAACACTGTCCAACACTTCTTCATGAATGTGTAGCTTGAGAAACTCTGGTCAAATTCAAGTAGTCTGGGCTGATAATTCAGCCCAATATGGCATTTTAATTGTGCCAAATGAAATACACGAATCAGAACAGCTAAGCAATCAATACTTTATTAATTATTAATAAACAATATTTTAAAAGACTAACATTTGCTTAAAAACTGGGAAAGAAGATTTATTAAAATCATCAAATCAGCAAATATTCATTTTACAGAGGACAAACATCAGTGAAGAAGAGCCAAGCTTAATATTCTCATCTTTTTTTTCCCCCATCCACAAACCCGTGTTCAAAATTTCATGCAATTATGTCTACAGTTATACAGTTTATAAGTTTCTTAATTCAATGACAATCCTGTCATTTAAATAACATGGATAAAGACAATGGAAAATGGCTTAATTAGGTGAAAGGCCCACACCTGTATATCAGTTCCCAGCATAACCCGTGAAAAACAGACACGAATAGAAAAACACCACTTATAAGGAGTTCTGACAAATTCTGTAAGTAAAAAAGTGAAAGGGAGAATACTTCATAAGTCACAGTAACCTTGTAATATGGACAACAGTAACTCAGTGACAAACTTTAAAACAACAGGGTTGTATGAAGTCACTCCATTAAACACACTACAAAGGAACCTCTACACTCACATTCCAGAAACCCTCAAAGCCAACTCCAAGTTCACATAAATTACATTATATCTTGGATTTTTTGCTTCTTAAAGGCACTAGGAATCACCAAGTACAGCTGAAAACTTAAAACAAAACTCCACCAAAATAAAAACTTGATTTAATCACAGGTCATTCTGACAGCAAGCTTTGGTCTTTGTGGTGAGTTGATTTGGAAATGACTGCAGACTATTGCTCATCTGAAGCAATGCTCTCTCACACTCATTCAGCCAACTCTAAGCATTACATCACGAGAATGCTGCATGTTCTCTTGGTGTTTAAGAGCCAATTAATCAGAATTTATGAAAATCAAATATTTTGTGTGTGGATGTTTTCAATTAAATATATGGCACAAAGAAAAAATTGTTGTCAAGTTGTACCACTTCTGGCAACATTCCAATTCCAGCTGAACTCAAGGGCGACCAGATCTGCTGACAACAGGGATACGCCACAAATACGCCAGCAAGAGTAATTTCCTCCATTACTGCTAAGTGGTACCAAGCCTCATATGTGTATTAATACCTATGTGAGGGGAAGAAGAAAAACAACAACAAAAAAAAAGAATGCAGAACGTATGCAGATGGATTTACTACATTAAATAACCCACTTGCCATGCCGGGCAGGAGGGATGTGAGCATTTGTGTGCTGAGGAACCCTGAGAGAGGGTTCACCCTGGGAAGAGCACGACTGAAGGCAAACTAACCCGGGGTCAAACAGGAGAAGGGCAGGTTTGGAAAGTTGACTTCAACAACAACAAAATGCTTAAAAATTAGATTTCCTCATGTTCTTAGGCAGAAATGACTCAGAGACCGAAGAAACCCAGACTCCACAGTTACAGCTGAGGGGTCTTTTTTGCAAGGAAAAGAAAAAAAAGACAACGTGAACACACCATTTTTAAAGGCAAGCGTGTGTTCCAGAAATAGCTGGTTCTATATTCACACCCATCCACAGATACGTATCTCGAGAACAGGGGTTACTGCGTTTCAGAGCGCTGGCACTAAGCTGCCCGACGGATGCTCCCCGAGCCAGCTGCCTGCACAGACACGGCTATCACGATGTAAGGCACTTTAAGTGAAGAAAGAGAGAGACAGAGACAGAGAAGAAAGAAGTAGGGAAGAGCAGTGACAGCGCTCTTCCATCCGCACAGCACTCGCGGTGAAAATCTATTTTCCATTACCCGGCGCTGGTACATGCCTACTGCACAGCACGTGCCCACGCACAGGTGCACACCGGGACGCGCGCGCGCACACACACACACACACACACCCAGCGCTGAACGCCCCGTTCCCGCCCTCAGACCCGCTCCCGCCCGTTGCACAATGCAGAGAGCGGCGCGCAGAAACCGCCGGAACCCCAGCAACAGCGAGCAATTAGCATAGCCTACCACGGCGGCGCCGCCAGCTGATTGGAAGAGGCGGCCGGCAGGCTGGCCAATCAGGCGGGGCTATGCAAATCGCATCCCGCAGTTGCCAGGGCAGAGCTGCCGGCTATTGTCCAATCCGAAAACAAGCAATAAACAAGCCACGAAATTGAGCTTTGTCACATTTTCAAGTTGTTGTTAACACTTTCAAGTTTAAAGCGAAATTTGCTGCGTCTAGCGGGGATTAGAGGCATGTTCTACATTTCACCCCGCAGCAAGGGCAGGGCCGCGCAGTCACGATACGCGGGGATTAGGGCTGAACGCTGCGGCGGGATTCGAACTTGCGGCGTCACGGCGGGCCGGCCGGTGGGCGCCTCTCAGGCCCGGGGGGGCTCGGGGAAGTCACGCAGGCAGCGCTCGGGCGCTCCCCAGTGCGAGATTCCCCCTTCAAAAAGGCTTCAGGGGGCTTTTCCGCCACTGTGGCACCTGGAAGGGGGGAAGTTCCCTTTCGGTGTTCAGTCAGATCCCCTGATACAATGATAAGGCTGATAAGCTGTATCAGCTGGACAGTGCAGGATCCTCTTCTCACAACCACTACATTTCTGTTTGTATTTTAGGAGGAAAAAGACTAAAGACAGAATGTCCTTAACCATTTACCCCACTGACAGATCTTAAATAAATGAGCTTCAGTTCATTTGACTAAACAGAATCACCAGGTTAAGACTGAATGTAGGAAACGCATGTCATAAGGAGAACAAGCCCATTTCTTCCCTCGGTTACAAAAACTAAGAGAATATGAGAGGAAAACTATGAGAAGTCTGAGAGAATATCTGCAGTTCATTGTCTGCATACTGCAGTGGATACACACAGACCACCACAGGCCCTGACCACCAGCACCCCTCAGCTCGCTTTCCACACACACACACTGATACATGCAGTCAGAAAACTGCCATCGCTCAGTGCACTCAAAATGAAATGTCCACTGCAACGACCGACTGATGTATCCTGCAGTCACTGCCTCTCCTCAGAGGGGGAAGGCAGCTGCACAGCCCGGCACTGCCGCCTGCTACACACACCAGCCTCTCTCAAAGCCACCCAAGGACAGTGACACCATTCCGCCCAGCCACCAACCCAGGGCACCACTGAAGGGCAGAGGGCTCCCTATTTCTTTGTCAGTCGCTCTGACATGCAAAACTTTGCAGCTATTAACCACAGAATCTGCATTAAAAAAAAGTGCTGAAAATGTAGGTTCCAGAGACCGAGTCTGACAATTTTGTTGGCTCCCTCATTCCGAAAATTTAACAAATTCTTTTCGAACACATTATCAGTAGTAAAATTACTATTTCCTTATATGTCCAAAATATATAAAATTGCCTTAGTATGTGCAGCAGCCCCTATGACACATGCAAAAAATCAATTCAATCTGTTCTGCATCTTGTTTGAGCTTCTTAAACTAAATTTGTGCTTTTTGATTTATGCCCATCTAGCAGCACACCCTGTACTGCACAGCAGCAGCGAGCAGAAGAGTGTTATCTGACCATCGGCTTACAAGATTTTCCAAGCAATCCATCCTGGGCCAATACCTTGCAGCACTAATCCTGCTAGTCTGCTCAACTGCCCTCTCCAAGTAATACTTTTATCAGCAGTTAAGTAAGAGTTCCCTGTATTTGTGCCGTGTCTTTTTTTTTCCCCACCTCCAAAAAGACGACAAATAACATTACTTACAGTCTTCAGTTTAGAGTGCAAAACTGAAGACTGAACATAAATTACCTGCTGTACGGCAACACAGCAAACTGTAGACCTGTGCATGAGGTGAAAAACACAAAAAAGCTGTACCTAAACAACGCCTATAGCTAACATGAAGCCCAGCGTCTAAGATTTAACATGCATTTCCAGCTGAGCACAATGAAAAGTTAGCATAAATATGTGAATAATTTTTAAAGCCCTCCTTTAATCTGCAGTACAAACACATATCTTAAAAAAAGGAATCTTTTCCTACTCACAAAAACCATCAAGGGAAATAGAATAATTCAAGTCATTTCCCATTTGTAGTTACTGAGACACAAGATATATTTAAACAGTTGGTACAGAAAAAATGGAAAGCATCTACCATATCAATGTACAGCTAGCATGCCAAACCATTAATGTAAGAGCTAAACAAGAGATGAATACATCATGTGCAATAGTCTCACATGATATAAATTATTCAATACCTGACCAAAGAAAACAGCTTTCAGGAGAGAGGGGGAGGATCTGAAAACACTTTTGTAGTTTGAATAAATACAGTACTACCAACTGATGCAAAATAATCATTTACAAAGAAGAAAAATCTTCCTAACTCTACAGCACAGTTAAATAATCATACTTAATGAGTAGGTTTCATTTTGTACAGGCCAAAAGATTTAATTTTTACAGTCAGTTTTACTTTAAATGATTTTGCACACAGGCAAGCATGCATTTTCAGAATTTACGCTGTGACCCCTTCTCCCACTTGCGGGATTTGGACAATGCACTGTCATATGGACATGGCAAACCTTCCTGCTTTCCTACTTTCAAATTGGCTATGAGACACTCTATTTAGGATTGCTATGCTGATCAAAAAAAAAAAAAAAAAACCCAAAAACAAAACCAGGAGTAACTGTAACATAGTTAATTGATGATGTCAAACAAAAGCATTTCGTAGACTTAAGATACACAGATAGAAAACAGTGACAATTTGAAGAAAAAAAATATAGATTACAGTTTGATAAGGGGAATCTACCACTGTAAGTATCCTAGGTCACAGCTGATTTCCTCTATCATCTAAAAATAATAAACAGAAGTTTAGAGTGCAGTTCTGGCCACTAACAAAGCAGTTATTTTGCTTTTGGAGATGGCATGCTATTTTCACATTGTGTCTTAGTAACAAGAATTCTGGTAAGTATTCTAAAAAATGAATACTTAAAAATTCATAAGCATGCAGTCCACATTAATCCACAGTTTACAAAATAATAAAATACAAAATGTTTTTTTTTTTCTTTTTTTACTTACTCTAGAGCAGACTGGAAGCACCAGCACTACTTTCTTTTATAAAATATTTACAAGTTTCAGTATTGTAACTAAATCATTTTCCTGCTGTGTTTTCAATAACTTGATAACTGATATTCTGAGACTGGCATTTTACAATAGATGTCTCAAGTCAGTCCATGTCTTCCTGACAATCTTCCTGCATTCAGATTTCTCACGTTATTCCCCAATAAAAAGCTCTAATGCTTCCGTATCTAGCTAGTTACAGAAAAATACAACTAAAGTCAGAAATAAAACTTCAGTTTTCACAAGTGTGGCGAGACCTCACAATTCCAAAGCGCTTATTTTAAAGACTAATTTCCTGCCTTTGTAACTTCTGTATTTGGTATACACACTTCTAAGCAATGACTTCTTTTGATTTGTCTCATTTTGAAGTAGTAGCTTTCAAAGAGGGGGAAAAAAAAAAAAGCATGGTTGAACACATGCTTGCAGCTAGCAACCACCAAAAGACAGTGATGCCAAGTTTCATTAATCCAAACAAGAACACAACCCTGAAGTGTTCGGGGCTCACTGTAAATTCATTTCTCCCAACCAGCCTAAGTTTGGAAGAAGAAAAAAATAAGAATTATCAAACCTCTATTCCTTTTCCTTTAGGATAATACTGTGATCTAAGAAAAATATTATTCAAGCATAACTCACTTTTTCTTTAGAGACTTTACTGATCCTATAAACAGGAGGGGAGACAACTCTTTGAAAGGGTAGATAACAGCAGGACAAGAGGAAATGGTTTTAAGTTGAAGGAGGGAAGATTTAGGTTGGATGTCGGGGGAAGTTCTTTACTATGAGAGCGGTGAGGTGCTGGCACAGGCTGCCCAGAGAGGTTGTGGGTGCCCCGTCCCTGGAGGTGTTCAAGGCCAGGTTGGATGGAGCTCTGGGCAGCCTGGTCTAGTATTAAATGTGGAAGTTGGCAGCCCTGCATGTGGCAGGGGGGTTGGATGATCCTTGAGGTCCCTTCCAACCCAAGCCATTCTCTGATTCTATGGTTTAGTATACACTAAGCAGTGCGCAGTTATAAAAAAAAAGTTAACTTAAAAGTTTCCCTTTTTCACACCAATGAGAACAGCACTACCCAAACACCAGAGCTGTGCAAACTGATAAAACTTCAAATTTTGTCTACATTTTCATCTAAATGTATCTATAAATCTTACTTCAAAATCTCTGGTAACCAGAGGATAGAGTTCATGCTTACTATGACATGGCTCCTCCTTCCCACAAAGCTCCACCTTTCTCCTCTAGGGGCATTATGGAAGAGGCATAAACCAAAGACATTGTGTTCCTGTTGTCCTGCTTAAGCTGTAGCACTTCAGCTTTTCTTTCTGTCTCCCTCTGAATGGTTTTATATGCCAGTTCTCCGAACAAGCTACTGAGAGAGCAGCCCGTCAGATGCACTGGCAGCATCAATACGGGAAAAAATGCAAAGATAGCAAAGTACACTCTGAGTTGCAGAGCAAGAAAAACATTTCACCTAAGGAATGAGTCTTGAGTGTTTTAAGGAAAAGGGATTATGTAAAAATGTTAATGGCACGTAAACACTAAACTCTAAACAGACCAGCAGTTCTTCAAGGTTCAGCTAACAGCTGTGTTCTGTGGAAAAATCATCAGAAGTTCAGTTTGTAGCATAAATGCTAACAAAGCTCTGACCCCTGCAGGCTTTTAATCCGTACAGAGTTTCAAACACAACCGTGCCAGTGGTCTGGTCAGAGTACTCTTACAGTTCATGAGTACATACTGAACATTACATTTACAGGCAGCAGACACAATTGTACTGTAATGCAGAAATCCATGATCTCCTAACATATCATTTCACCTGGAGTCTAGGCATTGCAGGTAAAGAAAATAAAATGATTAATATGCAATACCTTTGCCTTGAAAAGTTAGGTACCAATGCATATTGAAGTTTCAATGTCATTCTCTAAAAGAGAATGAAACAATTATAACTGATTTAGAAACAAGATCTTGTTACTTAAAAAAAAAAAAACAAGCAAAACAAAGTAAACCACCATCTTTCTAATTCCTTTCTAACAGGAAACTTTCTAATCCAAGAAGTACGGCAGTAAGGCATATTATCTCTTCAGCTATGCATACCATGCTCTATGGAATGAGTGGGCATATATAACCATTTGCTGACAAAACATTCAGCTCCTTGGATGTCAGGCAGCTACCACACGTGAGGACTTTGGCAAATGTGCTCTTGGAGACGTGCATCTTAACGGCTCCTCTAGCAAGTAGAAGTTCAGGTAAGAGGGAAGCAGTTTGAAGCGTCCACCTTCTCATGACTGAAAAAATCAGGCATCAGACTGCTGGCTATATTAATCTTTTGTGGGAAAACATGCTTGGAAAGGGGTGCAGAAGGAATGTTACTGACGGCAGGATCAGAAATCAGGTTACAAAACAATCTTTAAAGTAATAAGGCTTTCTGTTACTACAGTGATTAATTTTGGGGGGGAAAGTATAATCAAAGCTTAGTATCTGTCATCTAGAAGACACCTTCAAAGGAAATGAGACCTGGGTAACCTAGTATCTCCAGCCAGTACACTGCCAGTGAGCAAAACTTTTGCCAAGTGCATGTAAAGAGTTTAAAATCCTTACCAGAAAAAAAAAAAAAGAAAAAAAGAAAAACAGAGCAATATTGTTTATCATGCTCCAAAGCCACTGCAAAAAAAAAAAAAAAAAAAAAAAAAAAAGGAAGTTGGTGCAAAATGAGCAGAAAAAAATCCAAACCACCTGCTACTGCTTTGTAGCATCACCATTATGCCAAGCAGCAGCAACGCATGAAGCTGATATTTGCCAAAGCATCTGGGTTGAAAGCAGTACGGTGTTGTTCACTGGCATCGCTGTACTAGCCAGCACAAAACTGTTTCAAAATGTCAGTCAGTCTCAGTCTGGCTCTTGAAAACTTCTACAGGACTTTGCAGAAACACTACAGTTATTAACAACTTCACAAACTCCTATTTTGTACAAACAGAAGACACCAAATAGAAGTTACCCTTTTTCTCTCTTCCTCTCCACCACAAAAGGGTAAGTGGAGATTTCTTATGCAAAATGTCTAGGAACTAAAGAGAGTGGACAGAAATGGCAAAAGCCATCATTTGTGAGAAGGAACATTGTACTCTTCGGACTGGGAGTGTACTGGTTGAACTGAATAGCCAATAATCCTGTGTTTCAAGATGTCAGCAACAGTTAAACTTTATGCTACAAAAGTACAGCTGGGCAGAGACTGATGATGGGCAGACAGTATTAGAAGGACTTAGGACAGAGACAACATTCCTTAGATGTAAGTATTTCACTGTGGGCTGCCCAACTGTAGAGAAGACAAAGAATAATACAACCTGAACTGTCAACCTACATAAGCACATCCCAAAGTCATCCTCTTGAGCGTAAGGAACAAATTCCTACCACCAACGAAGTCCACAGTCAGCTCCACTTCCATAGATCTTCAAGGGAAGTGAAGACCTCTGCAGTGTACTAGTAACCACATTCATATTTAGTCACAGCATGGTGTTTTCTATATACACAGGAACTGTCATCAAGTTAGTCCAGTTTAGCTAAAGAGACTGAAATTTTGTTCACACGCTGTTTATCTTAAAAGAGGTCCAACCCTACCGTACTCACAAATGTGACGTTATGGTGAAAGTCTTTTGAACTCTCAACAGGCCTGAAAAACCTGGGGGACATTTTGCAAGAGAAAGGGAGATTAACCTGCTGACCACAAAGCAAAACAGATTTGCTCCTGGGCACAGCGCCCACTAATGATCAGGAGGCAACTACTCCTTCTCAACAGACAGAAGATAATGACAGTTATCAGTCTGCTTGATCTGAGGCTGGAAATAGTGATGTGTGGAGAGAATCATGAAACTTACTGGTGCTCCTAACTTCCCTAGGGTTTAAAGTTCCAAAAGACAGAAGACTGACCTAGACTGTGCTCATCATCCAAAAGGAGTCAGCATATGTTCCTGTCATGGAATGAACCTCTCCACACAACAATGTGACCCGATAGGCTCCTGCAGCTTTTTCTACTCTATGTAGAAATTTTCACCTTCAGATTGCAAAGTTTCCGATATTGTCTTTGAGGAGGGAACAGAAAAGAGCTCAGCAGTGGGAAGCTGAAATTCTTTTTATTTACTGAAATCCACAGTCAAGAAGTTTTGGTAAACGAGCTTAGAGTGATGGCATAAAGGAAAAATGTTCAAATATCTAAGCTTGACATATATAAGTAATAATAAAATAAGCAAATGTGTGGGCTAACGGGTGCCAATTAAGAAAGCAAAGTTTATATTAAATACTACTGTGGAGAAAGATAACAAATAGATAAATACAGCAATAAATCATAGACCAAATAAAGTCACCCCCACCTATCCACTTATCTCTCACTGGACATTCTTTTATCTTTCTTTATCAAGGACAACAGAGCTACTGTCATTTTTAAGAAACCAGGCAAATGTATTTTCACAGATGCAATAGAATTTTAGACATTCTCAACACTGACCAAAATTCCTACTCAAATAGTATGGAGCTTTATCATTTGGTTATCGAAGATGCACAGTTGTACAAACAAAGCTTTTGAAAAGCTCTTAAATAGGAATACAAATATATGCATATATGTCCGTGCTTCTCATGGTTTTCCAAGGGATTTCTTCTTTTTCAAGAACTGATCAACTCTCGCAGATAGTTTATATTTCTGAATGGACTTTGATAAGGAAAGAAAGGTCTGTCAGAGGTCCCGTTAATCCAAAGGGTGCAATACCTGTCTAATTACCCGGTATTCAATGAAAATTCAGCTGATTCATTAGATAAGTGATTATGAATCTAATCTTGAATGGAAACCAAATCCCTTTGCATAAGTAGCCTGCTACACAGACTTGCTTATAAGACACCAATTCACTTTTCTCTAAATTGATCAAAAGGCTTAGATAAGAGGGAGATTAACCATCTTTCTAATGGCTTACTTCAGCTTCTTGGAAAGACAAAGCTATTGGTAATCTGTTATCGAGGATAAGGTGGATTTTTGATGGCTAAAATATATTGCTAGTAAATCTTGGGGGGGGGAATGAGATTCCAAGTAAAATAAACTGTTTTAATAAACTCTTAAAATGTAACCAGGATGTAAATCACAAGCAAGGCAAGAATTCTGTTCTGTCCTCTTAACAACAACTTCTATCCTTTCTGAAGAAATAAGGTTTTTTTAATTAAAGTTATACATGCTATAGATTGCACAGTTACAGGAAACCAATTATTCCTGAGCTTTCTTAATATGGACTTGAGCTGAATACATGGAGCTGGAGTGAAAGACTTCAAGTATAGAGACGTCACTGTAGATCTAGCAGTGTTTTTAACCCAAATCTTTGCTGGAGACGAAGTTAGCTCCCAAATTCTATTTAAGGAAACTGCCTTCTATTGAAAAAGTGGAATATTCAGCTAGCTACATTTTGGTGGCACTTTTTCTGAACAGAGTGTCAGAATTTTTGCAGTTGGATGGCAGCCGATAGCGTCTGGATTTCTCCCAAGAAAGAATGAAGTTTCACTACTTGCCTTCCCCTGGAGCTCCACATGCCTCCAGACATAAAGAGGAAAAAAACAAACAAACAAAAAATACAACAACTAATTTTTGCCTTTCTCAAGATACAAACAGTTGCTGCCTGGAGCCTTTTGCTACCAATATATTTGTTGGAATACAAAGCTGAATGCAGCATTCTAAACTGAAGTTGCAGAATCCACCAATTGATTTGAGTGTGAAATAGCTTCTTTTCCTGAGGAAAATCTCTTTTATTCAGAAGAAAAGTCATGAAGACCCAAAAAGTTCATAAACTCAGCCTAACCCACAGAATAACTTTGCAGATAAAAGCTATCAGAAGATGGAGGGAAACAAAAACAAATACAACACAAAAATAAAGAATAAAAAAAATAGAAATCCTGCAGGAAAGCAACACAGAATCCTCTTGGGCTTTGTAATTGAGAATGAAGCAAAGGAGTATTTCTGCACCTCCAGGTAAAAAAAACAAACATGTTATATTCATATATGTTTATATACATTCTATATACATAGCAAAAGGTAGAACAACTGCATTTTCTTTGTTTCGACCAAGAAATATCCTTCCAAGACAGTAAGTCCAAAGGGAAAGGAAAAAGAATTCTACCAGTCCTTCTTTAAGAACTAGTAGATAATAGTGGACTTCATAGTTCCATACATGTGGAACTAACAGCTGCATACATCTATACCAGTGCATTCTGTTGGGCCAAGGAAGGTTCCCAAGAACAGGACTAAAATCTGCATACATAGTATCTGTTCCAACTAGCACTCTTCCCCAGAAACTCTTGGGAACACGCAGCAGTCACCGTGTTCTAGGAACTATTCCCAGTACGTAGCTTTCAGACAGCCACCCAGTTTTACAGGCTAGGACAGTTCACTCACACAGATGTGTGCTGTTCCATGTGATGAACTTCAGTGACTGGGAACATTCAGTTTACTAACAGAGAAGCGGGCATTTTTGTCTGTAAGATGTTATTCTCAAATCTCTTCTGCCTACATCTGCTCTTGCACCTCTTTTGGCGTACTTTACAGATACTGTGTCTTGCTGTTCTGAGACAATCTCCTTCCAAATAGTGAAAATGGCAGGGAAAAAAAAAAGAGAAATTTCAGAAAAGGTTCAAGTGTGAATGCTTTTTATACTTAAAAAAACACCATCAGGGTGCAAAGGAGGAGGGAAGACATGTCAGAAGCTACCATTTAAAACTGCCCCGTTTGCTTGAAGACTTTGGCCAAATCAATCTGATTCTTTGCAGGGCTCTTGCTTCAAAGGAAGCTAATGCTCTAATCAAACAACTGCATAGTGAGATCAAAGGGCAAGAACAATTAGTTGCTAATAAGGATCGCCAAGCACAGAATATATACATGCACACTACATACATACTTCACAAACTAGTCTAAACTCAACTACATAAGACTACCTTGTATCTTTTCAGTTATTTGCCAGAATCATCTTCACAGCAGAATCAACGTTTTCCATTGACATCTCAGTGTCAATGCAATTATTAAAAACTACATTTTGGAGAAAACTTCAGAGATGTGAACATTCAGCTTAAAAGAAAGACTAGATTTTGTACAACATCTTCTGAGAGTAAATACCCTATATGGTAAAGAAATATCATTTTACTCAGATAAGTCTCCAAGAATTACTCAGCACTGTAGAACAATTACTTAATTTTACAACAGAAAAGTTTAGAAATGTATAACTTACTTTCAAGAAACAAGAGTAAATCAATTACAAAAGTAATGCTTTTATACAACCTTGATGGAGTTGTCACATTGACCGCTTTAAAAAAGCAACTTAAGATAAAAATAAGAGACGTCACCTAAAATAAAATTATAAATCAAAGTATGATGGAGATCTGTCGCTTTTCCACAGATGTTTTGATGAACTTTACAAGTGAAATATTTCAAATGGCAAACTTAGCTTTGTATTCCAAGGTAGCACAACCCTCTTTGCTAGTGGATAGCAAATATGTTTACCTAGTTTAGCTTATTAAGAGCACTGACGTAATATACATAAGCCAATATTCTACAGATTCATAAAAATATCTCTTATCATTCTCACATTTGATCCATTTTGCATAAAGAGATCTGATCATTTCTGAGACATTAGTAGACTGTCAGAACTTGCACTAATATAAGATTAAAGCATATATACTTTTAGTAGTATATAAAAACTTGCAGTGTCAATTCACACCATCTAGACATATTCAGTGTCCCTTGCAAAGATGAATGGAACTACCTACACTAAGCTAGCATTCAGAAAAGAACAATCCATCACAATACGTTTGTGTTCTTATTGTTCTTATTGTACTTCTGTAATTGCTGCTGCCTGTAGAGAGATCTATGTGTATCATCACAAATGGTTATTTACTCCACTGGAATGGTGAAAAAGCAATGAACTGTGGACAATAATCACAGCATCATAATGCTTCTTCTCTACTCAAATGCTTTACTACCTGCATAACCAAATAAAACATTGCTTTTGTCCACAAACCAGGTAAGAATTAAATCAATTTCACCTACCTTTGTAAACCCGATCCTTCTACAGTAATTCCTGGAGGGCACGCACCTTGATCCTCCTTATATTCAGGAGGTAGTGCAAACAAGTGCAAGGTACTGACCTCAAACAGGCAAGATGCACAAGTACAAAAATTCTAAGATGTTAGAAAGTATTCTGTAAGACAAGGTGATTGCATTGGATTGAGTACCAAACCTTATGTTGGATTCAGAAGACAAAGAAATATAATTCAGTTTATTATTATTTTTTTTCTGCTTTAAGATTTGCTGTATTTCTTCAGAAAGATAACATAAGAATATAGAAAAATGTTATAGCAAAAGCTATAACCTTGAGAGAGCCCATAGTAGCTATTTGTACTACAAGCAAAATCTTAAAGACCAGGAAGATGGGGGGAAAAAAAAAACCAAACCAAACCAAAACAAAACAGAAGAACTAACACAAGCACTGATAAATTGCCATGGCTAGGGACAGGCAAGGGAGATATCAAGAGCAAATCTCTCTTCCATGTCTGAGAGAGATCTGCTGCCACCTATTTTATCTTTATAATATGGTAGAGAACTGCCCCCGACTGCACTACAAAAGGAAATCTAGATCTTCAGAGATATTTAGGTACTTAACTCACAAAAATGTCAATGGAAATTAGACGCAAGTATCAATGAGCGCTGAACATCAGAAACAAGGCCACAGAATGTCACTTCAGCTGATCAATATACGTTGTGCTGCAAATTATCCACTAACTCCATTGCCAGGATAACTGAAAGGTCAAACCAACACATTTCATGTCTCACCACCATTCATAAAAGCAAACGATTGCTTCTTGCTTTCTTATTTAATCATTGTTTGTAACAGTTTATCAACAGTTATGTAAAAAAATAGAGCGTCAAGATGAAAATGTGAGAATGAAAACATTCTCAGATTCAAGCTATTTTCCAAGTTTTATTATTTTCCCTAGTACAGAAAGTTTTCACTAGACCACTTAGTTTACATTTGAATTGCATCTAGTGACATAAAACATCTGATAAGTAGGTCCTTAAGTTGTCTTACAGATTCAAGTTGACAAGCATAGATGGTTAATTTCATGTGAAGACGTAGACATCATCATAAAATCTGGTGAAAGGAAGATCTATTCCCCTACGCACACCTAGACAAAAACCTCCATAATCTAGTCTTAGAGTATCCTATTTTGGTTCCACAAGCTGAAATTATACCAGCTTGACATAACAGTTATGCATCAGGCTGTCAGAATGTGTGTGGCCACCACTCTCTGAAATAACAGTGAATATAAATGTACAAATAGCCACACACCAAGAGATTAACTGAATAGGAAGCAGCAGACTGAGTAGTAACAGAGAAATAAGAGTTTTTAAGACGTCACAATGTCCAACTTCAGCAAGACTTGTGAGCAGTATTTACATAGTTCCTGTATCCTACTTGATAAAGTAGCATCAACAGAATCCCTATTAAATAACTATCAAGTACTACTAAGAACAGGCTCTTAAGAGAGCCACCCTAGGGCCTCTCTCACTCTGTCTTCAAACCTATCCCCCAAAGAATATAACTGTTCTGAGATGGAAAAAGAGGACATTTACAACTGAGTGCATAATTTATAGAATAGGATGCACTAAGGAATTAGAGAAGTGCACATTTAAGTTACTGTTAAGGCTTGTCTAGTGCTACAGCCAGTTGAAACTGATGAACCGAGGGTATTCAGTCTCCACAGATAGCAAATCCAAATAAACCCATTGCTGTGTGCAGGTACCAATGAAAGATTTCAACCCAAGGATGTAGCTTAGGAATACAAGACTTCAGTCATGATTCCTAGAAAGCTGTAAAGGGCAAGTTCCTGAACGAGTATCATTCTGTGCTGAGTTCAAGGAAAGAAGCTTCCTCTGTACAGAAACTGCTGCTATTCCTGCAAAAGGCTGCAAATCACCTCAGAGCCTGTGCACCACTCCTACTGTCACTCAGAAGTCACTCAAGCCACGCAAACAGCATCACTCCATGACAGAAGCTTGCTACTCCAGGCACAAAAAGCATGACAGAAAAGCTCTGTCTGTTACACAGCACGAAGTGTAGGACACAAACGCTCGCACCTGAGCCAGAAAGCCTATATGATACATCACAGTGCTCAGAGAATATTAACAGCTCTAAATGCAGTCCCAGCCATCCCACTACTGTGTTACCCATAAGAACTTCTGCTTTTCATTCGCACACTGAACACTCCAACACTGCAGGTGCTTTTTCACTCCAGCTGCCCATTTGATGACTTTAAGGGCCCTACAAAGACTTTAAATTCACAGTAGTATGTTCACTTCAGACTTTGGACATTCCCAGTGGGCTAATCAAAAATTCCAGAAGAAGGCTGAAACTTCTTAAACGTGTAACAATTTTTATAATGGTTAAGATCATCTTTCTTAATCTGAATTTGAACTTTTGTTCAAAATCAAATATTTGCTCAAGTCTAAATGAGTCTTTGCTATTAGGAATAGGTAATAGAAACAAACTTCAGCCTCACAATATTGCTGCAAAAGCTCAACTACTCATTAGAAAAACAATACTTATCACTTAATTTTTCTTAAACGTTATCTCAAAAAAGTTGGTGGTTTTTTTTTTGTTCAAAAAGATGACCACATAAATCAGGATACAAAATGAGCATTAATTATTTTCCAGTATACTGAAACAATAGACTTTTATTTGAAGCATTATACAGCAACATAAGGCTTTTGAAAGTGCAAACTTGCCCTGACTCTCCTATCTCCTGATGGCCCACCAAGCTGCCATCTCACCTCCACCAAGACAGGACAGGGAGGGTCGGCGACGGCAGCTGGAATTCTGCATGCCTCCCTTTTCCTGCAGCCCTAAGGAAGTCAGCTGCTGCTGGCTGCTGCCATCCAAGGCCTCCACGGCCCCACGACTCATTCACATCAACACCGCACCTAACTTTCTGCCTAAGAAAGCATTTCAATTAATTCTGCCACAAAGTGCACATAAAAGCTCCAGAGATGGAAAACTGAGCAACTACTTAACGCAACTTTCTAGAGGAATTTGAACTTATCAAAGTTGCTCTCACTTAAGAGGAAGCAAATTAAATAGAAATCGAGGCCTCTAATGATTTCATATTGTAGATGCTTTGGTGTACTCCTCAACAAGTAGCATTCTCTATGAGGCCATGCTTCCATGACAAAACCCAGAAACAGGTAAACAGACTTTTTTGTAACTTCTTTCCTCTCCAGCGGGGAGTGAGGCTGAAAGACTAAATCTTTAATATCACAGGTACTAAGTACTTTTGGAGGAGGGGAAAAAACTTACTTATTTTTTAAATAGGCAACTTCTTTTTAAATATGGATGCAGGAGTCTAACTTTAGCTGTCTATGTTTTCACATTTCTGATCTCAGGTAGAGAAAGTGGAGCACTAATCTAGTCTCTTGACTTCAAGGTTATCATTCATTGAGGTCAATGACTCCATCTCTGAAAAGCAGAACTTCCACTTTCCGTATGATAAATGTTGCTTTTCAGTAAGCAGTAGTGTTCAGCTCACCACTGACTGCTTTCTCACAATTGCTGGCAGAAAACTAACAGCCAGAAAGACAGCACAAACAACTCCTGCTGGGGGAGTTACCTATGTAAAAATAGTGGTTAACCCTAAAAGCATTCCGATTCATGCAAAGCACTATCTGTATTTAAAACTAATACTGCTAATAAGCAACCCTGTCTCTTACATTATTTTCTCGGCGTCTTCCTTTTAGAGGATGAAATGTTCAGTCAAGACCTGAACAGCCAAGAAAAAAAATGCACGCCTGCAAGGATACAGTTAAGCATGTGACAAAACTACTGACAGAATCAGTCCAACTGGAATGAAAGCACAGAACCAGCTCATGCTGCACTTCAGTACAGAATTATATCATGGGCCAAACATTTGCCCCTTTTTAATCCAATTCTGGTTTTATGCCAACACCACATACATCTCACAAAAGAGACTCCAGGTATGCAATTACCTAAGTGGAAGCACAGATAACGCATCCATCATTTCTACAAAATTCAGCAAAATACAGGTATGTGATAAAAAGGTGATGCCCTAATAAGTTCTGGAATTTCCTGGTAAATGTTAAAATAGCTCTGAACAAACTACAGCAGATCTACCGAACTGTCTCTGAGGTAACGTGGAACAGATGAACTTCAAAATGCAGAGCAGTGATATTGGACCTGGTTTTCTTCTGACTACGCAACAACAGGGTTTGGGAGTTCTTTTTGTGATCTTGTTTTTGTTTCACTCATTTGTTTTTCTAGTCACACAAAGCATTCTTTAAAACAGCTATAAATTCAATGAAATCTGTAGTAAGAATATTATGAACATGAGACAAGACCCAACTCTTAGTTTTCATTCCACTCTTACGTAAAACTAACACCCAATTACTTGCAACCCAACCTAAGAGCTTCCCAAAAGTCTTTACTCTGCATTTGTTACATCTTAATAAGCAATGCAACCGGGGGAAAAAAATGCAATAATATAAGTACTTACTATTTACACAGTTCTGGTACTACTGTTATTGAGTAGTATACCACAGGGCTTTTTTCCTTTTCCAAACATGAACAATATTTTTGTGAAGTTAAGAACAACGTGATCATTTCCAATGTTTTTTCAAACTTGAATATAGCATTTTCACATTTTTGATCACTTGCTTGGCTCTCAGAACCTCTAATGTGTTCAGCATCTTTTCAAAATGAACAGAAGAGTTAGATACAACTATTATTTTGATGTTTTCTACATGCAAATTCACCCATGAAAGACTGAACATGTTCAAATATGAAGTTAATACACGATGAATTCTTAGTGCACAACTGAAGATAAAATAAACATTCTAAACTTCTTTTTAATAAGTTTTACCTTCTCAAACCTCTGGATAAGTTCAAGTACATACAAAAACGGCATAGAATACTATAAAAAAAAAAAAACTATTGAAGACATATTTGATAACAGCTCCCCTACTTCCATGCTGCTCTCAGAGTTCAGAACAGTGCTGTTTAATGGCTCTATGGAAGGTCTAGATCAGCATGAAATCCTTCTTGTGTTTTAATGCAGAACTCATCGTCATCAAAAAGCAGTTCCTGACACGCAGTCACTTTTCTTTCCCTTCTACTTTCAAGAACAATACTTCGCCAACATTAACTGCTACCAGTTACTCAGTATGTGGCATGAAGGACAGGATCCTTCTGAACACTTACTTCAAGTTTAGTAGATCTACACAGGTCCCTTACACACACAACTGAAATGTGAGTCTTCTTGCAAAGGTCAAGAAAAAAGGCTCCTCAGAAACTTAAGGATCAGACGGTTAATTATTCCTAGTTACATATTACTACATCACAGCTAACAAGAAAAAAGCAATGCCTCAGCCCGAAAGTTATTTGTTTTAAATTCAATCATCCTTATAAAGGTAACCTCCACCTCCCCACATCCCCCCCCCAAAAAAAGAGAGGGGAGCAACAACAGTAAAAACAACCACAGTGTCCTACTCTGCTTAGCAGGTGCAGGACAAGATGTAGCAATCAACTGCAAAACACACACTTCCAAACAAGATCAATCCCTCTTGTGACTACACAAACACAATCCCAAATTTCATGTCACTTTCCAGAGAGAGAAAGTGATGCTCAATGAGCCAAAGATTTGTTTTTGTTTTTGTTTTTCACCCTATACAGGCTCCCATTCTTTAGCCAAAGGTAGCTTAGAAATTATCAAGCATCTCTGAAACCCCAGATGAGTCACTCTCGGAAGCCAAGTTGTGTTAAGAAAGTAAAAGGAATCATCCTCAGTAACCACAAAACCTTTCAATTTCTGGCCTGAGCTCTCACGAGCTACTTTGAACTTGAGACTGGTATCAGCAGAGTCATCATATGACTCCTGATGTTACTGTATTAGAGAATAATTACAGTATATTTTTCTCATTTTAAGGTATACAAATCACGTTTATTCTCAGAACCTCAGCATACAAATATTGGCTCTCCCAATAAACAGAAAATTGCGAACAAATCTTAGTCATCCGATTTCCAATTGGACTTACCAGAGGTCCAAAAGTTTTGGTAAGATACTACTGTTTTTTACTCTGTATTTATCATGAGACTTCTAAACAAAGAGTTTGGGCTTTAAAAGATGGAATTACTAATTAAAACATCGTATTTAAAAATCCTGTATACATTTCTATTCTTTAAGCTTGTAATTCACAAGCTCATCATCATCAGAAACCCTGACCAACACTTGAAAGTGTATGTATAAAAATACCAAACTTAATTCTCTAAAACAGTATAAGGTACTCAAGTTACTATTTTGTACTGTCATACCTCCATTCAATTGTGGCATGAATGCTTTTAAACTTTCAAACCACTGTCTCAATACTTAAGTTGGGCTATATTTTCATCTATACAGCAATAAGCAAATGACCTAGAAACTAATCAGTTGCTATGACTGTCTACTTGACAGAGCTCCACAAATTTTAAAGGACATGAAGATTCAATTTTAAGACTTTAAATGCTATTCCTCTTCATATACATACTTAAATGTAGAGCAAATGAAATATCAACTCTTTAGAACATTTTTCCTTCCTCTTCTTCTTTGCCACACTGCGTTTTGTAATTCTTTAGGCCGTTTTACTTGAGCTATCAACATACAACTTACACACATTCAACTGAAATGAACAAATGCTTACTTTTCACAGAATGAAATATCCACTTACAGCATCTTGGCCTTAATCCAACATACTCCATGTAAATATACCCCGTAAAGCTGTTTAAGCATGAACAGCTGATGCGACTGAAAACTGTCAATCAAGAGATGATCTGCACGCATACGTAAATGTATCTAGCTTCTTTCCCAGCCTCAAGGATTCATAGATTTTAAAGCAGAGCCAGCAAATGAAAGACTTGTCACAGGCCTCCAAATATAAGCAATGCATACTTCTGTGACTTAAATAAGGGTACGTGGGTATAAACCGCACCAATCCTTTTGTAAAACCTAACTTGTATTCTACTTCTGATTATCATGATTTTTCATATCAAAATGGCAAACAAAACAGTACCACTACAGATAAGTGATTTACTCAGCAAGTACACTTGGGACTTAAGTTATTTAGTTTGGGGAAAAAAATGGGAGAACTTCCTAAAACATAAATTCTAGGAATGTCTAATGAGTTGAAGATGTTCAAAGATTTTACCCTTTTCTTGAGAAATTTTACAGTAGCTGAACATAAGGATGTGATTAGGCATAATGAACTCCAAGTTTTTTGTTTGGTATGATCTTTTTCATTTGGATCCATAACAGCTAACAGAAGATTGAAATAGGACATCGCTAATCAGGTGACATATATCTGTTGGTAATTGGGCATCATTAAAATGGAGTAATAACAAGCAAGAAAAGACTAAAACCACTACACTTACTGAATATTCTTACGAGCAAACTCTTGTTTCATAAAACTTTGAACACAATATTTCCATTCAGAGAAACCACTTTTTTTCCTGGTCAGTTATAAAAAGTTCCAAAGGGCAAAGAAATATATTTAAAAAATTCTGCAGGTTCTTAAATATTCTACTAAGTTTGGAATGACAATTTTGGAGTTATAGAGAAAGGAACGGAAACAAAAAATAGATCAAGAACATCCAAATTTCCTCTTATGAAAGCTCTTGAAAATAAGCTCACCTGTATGCATCGTCTTCTTTCAAGTCTCATATCATCCTGTGGGGTTGTGGGGACATGGGGAGTCCAGCAGGAAACAACACTGCAAAAATTAAGAACGAAAGAAATGTCAATAAAACCAATAAGATATCTCAATTGTCAACCTCTATTCCGCTGGGTTCGCATGTTTAGTTCAGCCCTAGGTCTCAGGTGGAGCCACAGATGTAAGCCTAGGAAGTTCCAACAGAAAATGAAGTTCCCCAACATTAAAAGCAGAGGTGAACATTATCAAATCCTTCGGACAAAACTTCAAGGATTGACTTAAACTTTCAACTTGTCATTCAACATTTCTGAAAAATCAAGGTCATCAAAAAAGTTCTCAAATCTCCCAAACTAAAACTCAGAACAAAGTTTATAAAAACAGTGGGATTTTACCAAACCAACAGGCTAAAGAAATGTAAGTGCACACAAATCCATAAGGTAGAACTCTATTTTCTCCTCATATGACATTCATTTAGGTTCACCTTAAACACCATTAATAATGCTTGGAACAATAAAATTATAACTTTCTACAGAACAAGGAGATATAAAAGGTTTTTATAAGCCCATCAAAAGGACTGTGGAGATTATGTAACGGAAAAAAAAGAGAACAATAAAACCACCATATAAACAACCCCTGGTCAAAGCAGTTCTCAATTATTTGCTTTTCACATGTTTTGAAATGCAATATCATCATCATGTAGAACCTAAGCAAATATCAAAAACTTTTACTAATAACTGAGAATTTTAGCTAACTACTCAATCAGATTATCCAGTCTAGATTATTTCTAATTACCTGATATATGTAACTCCAGTAAAGTGTTTCTAGCCTAAAATGCACTCAGATAGTGCAAGTGAAAAATGTTGCAGTTCATATTTATTTCTTGATCAACTGTGTAAGTACTGCACCTACCATGGGCTCAGCTACCTGTTCTACCACCACACCACAGAAGTTAGACAGAAGCTAAAGGAGGTGGTGGTAAGACAACACTGTTGCAGTGGTTGCATTGTTATTTGGTGAGTAGGTGATTTTTTGCTGTCACTTCTCCCAGCAAGAGAAAGGGGCAAACAAAAACTTACCATCTCCCATCATAAATCAACACCTTAGTCTTTCAAAAGTGAAATTCCACAGACACATCAAATGTCACTGTCAACCACAGTAGCTGTGACCTTGGCAAGGCCAATAAGTACTGTCTAAGGCAGGCACGTCCAACCCATGGGCCACACGTGGCCTGGCCCAGCTCGCAGCGCAGCCACACTCCCTGCCCTGTGCCATCATGGCGGCAATTCCCAGCATGTTCCCTCAGCACCAACCAAACACTGGTGCATTATGAACCCCATCTTGGCCGAAACCAGGGTTCAGAGTGCAGTACAGTGCCAGCTCAAGTGATGGCAAATAAGTTCATGTGTTTTGATACATTGGCCTGTGAACAGCAAAAAATATGCAGTCATGCTTTCAGTTTTGATAAAGGAACAGGTTCCAAACTTGTCAAAAACTAATCAGTGTTTTATTTGCAACTGCATTTTCAGTCAACATAAATACACTCCTTGTGAATTTTCAAATGAAATGTATAGGGCTGCAATTCAAGATTTGATCATGTCTCTTTACCAGATTTTCATAAGCCCTCTCCTACCAGAGAGAAATATCCCTTGCTTCACCATCACACCTTACTCTCGTCATTGCTTTTAGTTGTTCACAAGTGTATGTACTGCCATCTTCAAGGATGAAGCACAGGAAGAGTAAAATTTCATCAAAAATCTCTACTGAACACCTTGAGAACTCAGTAAGAATTGCAATCGCTGCCATTGAATCAGACTCACGTGCTAGTTTCACAAAAACAAGGTCACATATCCCACTAGTTTTATGGTATCGTGGCTCTCTTTTTTATATGTTTTAATAAAAAAATAAAAAATAAAAGTTTTGTTACTTTACATACATTATATTGTATATTTTATGACAACTCCTCCAAAAATAATACCTCCTATTTTATCATTTTGGCCCACAACAGCAGAGGCCGATGTCAGTGGTATGGCAGTAGAGGTTGAACCAAAAACTACATGTTGTTGCCATGTGACAGATAGCAGCAGAGGGGCAGTCTGACGCAATGGTGTCTAACATGGAAGTGCATGTGAAGAAAAGGTGTGTCTCAGAATTCCTCCACGTGGAAAAGATTGCATCCACTGACATTTATCAACACTTGCTGGAAAAAAAAAAAACAAACAGTGTTTTGTAGCTGAGAATTTGCTCTATAAAATAGCGTTATTGTGCTCTTTGTATCAGTTTTTATTTCCCTGGAAATAAACAGGAGGCATTATTTTGCGGCAACCTGCTACACGTGCACAGCCCAAGACAATTCCCTTTCATTCACTTCCCCCCAACATCTAATCTAAATCTTTCCTCCTTTAGTTTAAAACCATTCCCCCTTGTCCTATCACTATCTGCCCAAGTAAGAAGTTGATTTCCCTCACATTTATAAATTCCTGCTAAATAACGAGGTCTCCCTGCAATTCTCTCTTCTTCATACTGAACAAGCCCAGCCCCCTCATCCTATCTTCATAGGAGGGGTGCTCCAGCCCTCTGATCATCTTTGTGGCTCCTCCTTTGGACCCTCCTCAAAAGCTCCACGTCCTTCCTGTACTGGGGCCCCAGACCTGGATGCAGCACTCCAGATGGGGCCTCATGAAGACAGAGTAGAGGGGGACAACCACTTCCCTGTCCTTGCTGGCCACTCTTCTTCTGATGGAGCCCAGGATACCGTTGGCCTTCCGGGCTGCAAGCACACACTGCTGGCTCATGTTAAGTTTTTCATCTACCAGGACCCCCTTAAGTCTTTCTCAGCAGGACTGCTCTCAAGGAATTCTTCACCCAGTCTGTATACATAGCTAGGATTGTCCCCATCCAAGTGCAACACTTTGCACCTTACTTTGTTGAACCTCATTAGGTTCACATGGGCCCACCTTCTGAGTTTATCAAGGTCCCTCTTAATGGAATCCCTTCCTTCTGCAATTGTTTCAAACACTGATAGTTTCAATACTGTCCATTTAGTTCAAACTATCAACAAACATAGCCTGAACAAAGTTAGCTGATTTTCAGCCAAAACAGATTGTAAAGCATTCATACAGTGTCTTCTATCAGTTCTACAATGGGATGGTGAGCTCCAAAAGAAGCCCAGCAGCAGATCTCCAGTGCTTTACTACAGCCTAGCATATTACCAAACTGACGGCAACACTAGCAACATACAGCAGGGTTGTCATGGCCAAACAGATTCACAGAGTGACAGAATCATGGAATATCCCAAGCTGGAAAGGACCCACAAGGATCACAAAGTAGTCCCGGCTCCACACAGGACTACCAACAACTAAGCCATATGTCTGGGAGCGCTGTCCAAACACTTCTTGACCTTCAGCAGCTTGGTGCCTTGAAGGCTTTCCTGGGGAGCCTGTCTCAGTGCCAAACAACTGTCTGGTTAAGAACCTTTTCCTAATACCCTATCTGCACCTGCCCTGAGGCAGCCTCATGCTTTTCCCTGGGGTTTTGTTACTGTCACCAGAGAGAGAGCAGTGCCTGTCTCCATTCTTTTTCTGAGGAAGCTGAGGACTGCAATGGTCACCTCTCAGCCTTCTCTTCTCTGGGCTGAACAAACTAAGGGACCTCAGCCACTCTTCATAAACTTGTCGTGCAAACTTTTTATTATGAACTACGAGAAAAGGAAATCATTTGATAAGAACATGTCCAGTGAACAGAGAATTTCAAGCTATAGCTACACAACTTCAAATCACACATAGTTCATTTTGTCACAGCAATAACACAACTTTATACATACAGGAAGCACTGCCTTTTGCTGACAGTCTATTACTCTAGAATGCTTTTAGTTCACTTTTGATACTAACTCAAAGTATCCACCTTGCAAAGGATTCGTAAAGATATAAAAAAAAAAAAAAAAAGGAAAAACCAAACTGGAAAGGTATCACAAGGAGACCCAAATCATTTTCTTCAAGATTAATTTAAAGCTACAGGCAATAAGGAAAAGTTGTTGAAGTAACTGCGAAGTCATTGCCAGCTCACAGAAGGGAACAAGTACATCCACCCACTTCGTAGCTCACCAGCAGAATGTACCCATCACAAACCAGTGCATTTCCCCAACCTGCTTACAAGCACAAAACAATTCCCACATTCTGAAGAGCCAGATGACTATTGTGGAAGTGCAGAACGATGAGGAGCAGAAGGCAGCTGTCATCATAGTGCAATACTCTAGGAACTGACCCACAATCTAAAAAGTAATTTTAAAACATTAGCCAAAACCAAAAATAATTAATTAGATTGTGTGATATCAGTATCATAGACACAACACCAAAGGGTAACATTTTACACTCTATTTTATCCTTTATAAAAAAGATACAACCTAATAGCACATAACTGCCGCACATTTAAATTCAGTTATTGAGTGTCTTCTATAGTGTCTCTGCATTGCTGAGTTCTTAAAGCCAAAAGGCCTTTTACACAGCCATTACAAGCCCATAAATCAATGATGAGAATAAGCAAGAACAAATCCCACTCATCACACAACCTGCAAGACCATTACTAGATTACTGAAGGAAAATAATAACAATGTTTATTGGGCTTCAAGAATCCAGCTTGGCCTACTTATCGGTACATGAAAGATGCAACTTGGAATTAAAGGATGGAGAAAGGAAGAGATGACAAGAAAGGTGTTAAAAAGCAAATTATTTAAAGTGGTATAGCAAAAGAAGAAAAGTGAAGTACTTCACTTAAAGAAAGCAGTTCTTAGAAATCAATTGTGTATGAAACTACCATGCTAAAACTGTACTTCAAGTTTTTATTTCCTATTTTACTTGCTGTTGCTTTCTAGTCTTCACCTGTCCTTACCAAAACAATGCTCCTCCTTTGATCTCTTCAAAATACAGATGGGATTACCTACCTTTCCAAAGCACTTCCACATTCATTAATAATTTTAAGTGTAGAGTTCACCTTTACTACAACACGCTTAGTTAAATTACTCAAAGATGCTGAGTATATCTTATACCAGATTATACTCTACCATTGTAAAGATGGGAACTATGAAAAAATATAAAGCTTGTGTCTTTGACTTTTCTTAATTCCATAAGCTGAGGTTGCCTGTTAACATTTTTAAGGTCACTGTGTATTATTCCACCATACTCCTTAACAGCATTTCCTCCCTCTTTCAAGACACTCAATAGTCAACTTACTTGCCAGTAGGCTCACTGTAAAGCAAAGTTGGTTTCAGAATCATCTTACATACGAAAACCTAATGAAGTGCAAAAAACATCAGTAACATCTCTCAAGAGGTTTCATCATCCTTCCCCTTCTTTCTTTTTTTGTGTGTTTGCCTGGATATCAAACTAGATCATGAGTTCTTGCAAATGGGGACAATTTTATAACATAAGAATACAAGTGGAATCCAGTTCAGCAGGATCTATAGGTAGCAGAGCTTAAGAGTCTTTTATACATATATTATTTGATAAACCTGAAATAGTCATAATATATTTAGTTTATAAAATTGATATTAAAGCATCTACAGTTAAAAGACTGTTCCATACAAAACAAATATGCGAAGTGTTAAAGGCAACAAACACAAATACCTTTAAAATAAAGGCCACAATCTCACCACAACTTGGGTTTAATTTTAAGCATCTGTGTAGCATTCCTTCACAACAAATTTAAATCAGAGTTTTCAGAATATCAACAACAGAACACATAAGAGTGCGAATTAAAAGAAAAGTCTGCTGGGTAGGATTTTACTTTTTACATGTTACTAATTAAGATCTTGTACACAGATTTATTTTCCTTATTTGGTTATTGCTGGGCTGTTATAAGATTTTGTATGGCACTTTTAGTGAAGAATTGAAAGACTGTGCTAACTAAACACAACTACATTCTGACATCTCCTTTTTCCTCTGTGAAGAGGTTATTGAGTATTACTTTAGAAGTCAGAAGAAGTACCACAGAAATCTCTGACATTCACTCCTGTAAGAGGTGAAGAGAATTCAGGTCACTGGCCTTCAGTAAATGCAAAGCCTGTTGCTAGAAACATAAAATATAAATACTTACTTTAAAAGCAAAAAAATATATTTATTTACTGGTAAAATTATCCTGAACTATATAATTACTGAAATGATTGAGATGATTAACATGTTGGGATGTAATGGAGAAAGACACATATACGGCTATACAATAACAATTTATTAAGCTTTTGTTAACCTGCATCTCAACAGCCTACTCTTAAAGCACGCGTGGGCAACAAGTGATGCTGCTCAATATAAGACGTACTGAGGAAAAAATTCAACAAAATGAACAGAATTGATAAATTATTTAAAATATTGCACAACAAAATGTGAACTAAAATCAACACTCATTTTTAATAAAAAATAAATTCCATAGAGCATTAGCTATTATCAGCTTCTAGGGCCGGTTCCCAGAGACACACGATTGAGGAACTCCCAAACCACTGTCCTTACAGCACCCAGCACATACATTGCATTTTGTTACTAAGTAAAAATCCCGTCAGTTAGACAAACCGATGCACATCTGGTCAAACACATAAGATGATGTGTGGCACAAACTGGAACACAGGAGGCTCTGTCTGAGCACCAGGCAGCACTTCTGTGTTGTACAGGTGACAGAGCACTGGCACAGGCTGCCCAGAAGCCATGGAGTCGCCTCCTTTGGGATCCTTCCAAACCCAACTGAACGTGGTCCTGGGCACCTTGCTCTGGGTGTCCCTGCTGGAGCTGGGGTTGGGCTAGATGGACCTAGGGACCCCTTCCCAACTCGGTCAGTATGGGGTTCTGTGAAATCTTGTGAAATTATAGTGACTACAGGAAAGGTATGGTAATGCAATTTAATTGCTGTGCACTGTTGAAGTATAAATAGCGCAGTCTGGATGCTATCTCCAGTCCTTCAGACATCAACACGGATCCTCAGTTAAGAAGTTATCTTCTGATATCTTTAATGTGTTAATTAGAAAAAAAAGTCCAACAGCTGCAGTGTTACGGGAAGAGACCTTTATGGTACACGGCTGGCTTTCAAGCCAGTATGAGAAGGTCACAACAATGCAAACCTAGTTTATACTAAACTTCATTAACACAGCATTTGTGCCAAGAACTTGTGTTATCCTTTTTTTTTACTACCAAAGAGTTTTCAATGCACACTGCTGAACCAGATTAGTTTCTAGATAAACATTTTTGATTAGACGCTTGTGAAGCGATTACATCCAAACCAAAACATACGTACCATCCTTATTCTTGTATACTGTACTGCTATGATTGTCAGTGCTCTAAAAAGCACTAGTTCCTCTAAAGAGAAAATGCTGTGAATGACTAGTTTCACTCATGCTAAATTTACACTGCGTGATGCAAGAAGCCATCCTTTAAGTGTGAAAGCATGTGCAAACAGCTTTACTGAAATCACAAAGTTTCTCACCCAAATTCAAATCTGGCAAAGGCAGAACTACAGTTGCAGTTCAGCAAGAATTTCTTTTCCATAGCGGTACTGCTTTAGCAGTCTGCATCCTCTCCACTGCTACCTGCTTGGATGAGAGAGTGCTACTATTACAGAATCAACTCAGCAAACAGCAACGATGCAGGTGGAAAACAAGGTGCAGCAGGAGGAAAAAAAGACCATCATTTTTAACCCAATTCTCTAACCAGTTCTCTAACCCGATTTACTAAAGATGCACAGTACAACTGCAGCAGCAACCTGCCAGCAGGAACAAACAGCTGGGACAGAAAGGGGTTTCCTAAGCCAGCACTGCTGACAATATACTAAACGCTGAAGTGCACCTAATGTTATTACAGGAAGACCTAGAATGGTGTCACATCAGGTGAGACTTCAGACTGCAAAATGGATCTCCAAAACAGCTGATTTATAACATGCATATGATTTGTTTTTTTAGCCCAACCTCTTTATGAAAATAAAGGCATAACTCACTCTTCTAAAAAATGCACTCTTTTCCTTGAACTGAATGGAGCAAACCTTACAGCTGACCCATAGAGCCAGACAACTTAGGGTTTTTCTTTACAGAAATTGTTTGTGCAAACTGTGGAATAAAGCCTATTTTAGGGAGCGTTAAAGTGACACAAAACAGGAGAGAAGAAAAAAGAGAAGAGAAAAAAAACACACACTGAAGTTCAATTACATTAAATTAATTTAGATAATTTGTATATGCTTATTTCCTTACTCTTTTTCTAGAATCACAAACCTATAATACTTATCACTTTACTGACCATATAAGGAACCACAGAGTGGGAAGTTACTTTTTCTACCTATTTAATACTGTCAAGCAAAGTGGACGTTGTTAAATTTAACTGTTTTAGAACAGCTAAGTCATGCCACTATTTACATTCCCCTCCCTCATCCAAAAGCAAAGAGATGCTACAGCAGGAGCTGCCCATCCCCAGCAGTGTCACTGAAACATTCACAGTAGTTTGATGTCATCGAATTCCTACAAGCACATACTTTCTTCTTCATGTTAACACATACTTCCCACCTATAACTCCCTTAAAAGGTGACATCTTATATGCAGGAATGAATGAATTTCTCTTAGAAATAGAGTCATTTTAATTAACAAGTTACTCATGAAATAAAACAGTAGTGTGTGACCGAAGTCGTAATTCAAAGCAGAGTATCTATGAGGACTATAAACTAGTTTAGCCCATTTAATTTGCTCTCAGAGTTGTGAAATGCTTCTCAGAGCAGAGATTTTTGCATAGATGTCCTCAAAAACATCGACTGTTTCACTTACAAAAACTCTCTCTGCTCCTTGTAGTTGAGAAAATAACTTCAAAACTGAAAAGTAAAACACACGCCGCTAGATATTTTCATTCATCAGTTCAGAACCTTAGGTCTAAAATAAGCGTTTCAAGACAGTGTACTATTCTTCTTGTCTACTGATCATTAACTTCCATTTTCTCTCATCCTTCTATTTAAAAAACAGACTACCTACTTCTTAGAGACTTAACCAGAGAGGAGTTGCTCAGATGCATCAACTTCAACTTAACCTATCCTAGAGCTGGGACAACAAGTAACACATACTGGAATGCTTTTACCTCTCAAAATCTGCATGAACTCAGACACACAATATACAAACAAAAATATTATGATACATTCAACATAGTCCAGCTTTGAAAGTGAGCCATCCTTATCAAAAATCACAGAATCATAGAATCGCTCAGGTTGGGAAAGACCTTAAAGATCATCCAGTCCAACCACAACCTAACCATCCTATCCTAACTCTAACAACCCTCTGCTAAATCATGTCCCTGAGCACCACATCCAAGCGGTTTCTAAACACATCCAGGGATGGTGACTCAACCACCTCCCTGGGGAGCCTATTCCAGTGCTTAACAACCCTTTCTGTAAAGAAGTGTTTCCTGATATCCAACCTAAACTCATGTGTTGCTTGGTTTTGACATAATTTGTTCCTTGTTTTAACTTTTTTTTTTTCCTTTTTCCTTTCTACTTCTGCCCTGAAGCATGAAAAACTCCCCACCATGCCACAGTGTACATGTAACGGGATATAGAAATTAATTCAGAGGTTATCACCATGTTTTAATAAACATTCCTGTAATAGAATTGGTTAAAAATAGAGACAAAGTAGAATAACTACTGTAAAATCACAACAAGCTCTGTTAAAAAATTCTTTATATACTTAAGAAATTATCTGTACAGCATGTCTAAATGAAATAAGAGTATTTCTCCACTTCAGCACACAGTTTTTGACCTTAATTTCAAAGGCAATCTGAAGTTATACATTTCAAGTACACTTGTAACAACCTACATGTTGGCTGCCCTGATCTGATACTGTAAGACCTTCTGTCTTGAAGGCCTCCAAAATATTTTACTACATGGAGATAAGCCCACCAATAGCATCTGAAATAAAAGCAGACAAACAAACCAACTGTAGTTCTGTACGTAGATAGTGCTTTTATAAGACTTTGGTTAAGTGGTTTGTTCAAGCAATATACAGGCTTGTGATCTTTTTAAATACTCTTTAAACTTTATAAATGCACCATGGTGTAACTGCTGGCCAACCGATCCCCATACAGCAGCTCCCATTGACAGCTGCAATGCCACAATCTAATTTTACGTTTCATTATCTTGGAGATTCAGACTGTATATGTATACATACAGCTAGGTGCTCTTTCTTCATATGTTAGACATATGCCTGGATCTTAAAACAGACTTTATCTCCAGAGTCCCTGCATCTTCATATCACATTTCTGATAGAAAAGTGATAATAAAGAATTAGTGCTGATACACTTTCCACTTTAATACACTATTTACCTTCTCAAGTTCCAGTTTAGGCTGGAAAACTGGAGCTTGTATATTTTTGCCTTGTATAACAAGAAACTTAATGAAAGTATTTAGCTCTCAAAGATCAGAATTTTCCTTAATGTATCTGTCAAACTTCATCCCTTTAGATGGGTTTTCCCAGGGATGCTTGCTCAGGTATGTTTCTGAGACACTTGAACTAAAAGAAACAGAAAAAGGAAGAGATTTCTTCAGTTAAAAATACATTTTACCCATCCTGGAAGTCCCACAGAACTCAATGTAAAACTCTAAAATAAATTTTTAGCACTTAAAAAAAAAAATCAATCAACAAGTTATACATATCTTAAGCCTTCCCAACAAGGCTACAGTTCACACCTTCATTCTGATGGCAAATCCACTACTGACTGTGAGAAAGATTACAATGACCATTATTTAGAGCACAGTTAGTTAAGAAGGCCGACATTAGATGAGAGAGTGGCCTCAGCTCTTAACTCTCTCTTTTTTAATTTCTTTTTTTCTTCTCTCAAGAAAATAAACGAGACAGTTTGTCTTATCATCAGGGTGATGATTTTTATGCAGGACAAGTTCTGAAGCTTCACATTTATATTAAAAGAGTTAAACTCAGTACTTCACGAACAAGGTAGACACTGCCTCTCCACAAGGAGGGCAGGGACTGATTAACAGGTTGACAATAGAAACCAAAGCAGTTTTGGCTCACAAATATAAAAGTAACTTTAAACACGTTCTTCAAAAGGGAAGGATATCTGATTTCTTTTTGCACAACTCAACCTCAGCACCTTACTGTTCTTTCTAGAAATCCCAAGAATAGTACTGAAACAGAAATGAAATAGTCATTTTGCTTTTCCCCTCCATTCACTCAAGTCACAGAACTTGAAGTTACATTAAGTTTGTGGACAACACTACACTGAGAGGAACTGCTGACTCCCTCAAGGGTACAGAGGCCTTGCAGAGAGATCTCAGCAGGCCAGAGGGATGGGCAATTACCAACAGGATGAAGTTTAACAAGAGCAAGCGCCTGTGACAGGGAAACCCTGGGTCTATGTACAGACTGGGGAACAAGACACTAGAGAACAGCCCCACAGAAGCGATCTGGGGGGTTCCGGTTGGCGGCAAGTTGAACATGAGTCAACAGTGTGGAAGCCAAAAGGGTCAACAAAAAGTCAGTTAAAAAGGAGTTAAAGCGCTGTGGTCAGGACAAGGAAGCATCCCACTCCGCTCTGCACTGTGCAGCCTTGCCTTGAGCCCTGCATGCAAAATATAAGGATATAAAACTACCAGAGATTGCCCAAGGGAGGACTACAAAGATGGGGAAGGCTCTGAGGGCAAGGTGTGTGAAGAGTGGCTGAGGCCCCTCGGTGTGCTCAGCTCAGAGCAGTGGAGCTGAGGGGAGGGAGGCATCATGGCGGCTGCAGCTCCTCACAGGGAGTGGAGGGGCAGCGCTGAGCTCTGCTCTCTGTGACAGCGATAGGGCCCGAAGGAACGGCATGGAGCTGTGTCAGGGGAGGGGCAGCTGGGGGTTAGGGAAAGGGTCTGCACCAGAGGGCGGTGGGCATGGAACGGGCTGCCCAGGGCAGTGGGCATGGCTCCCAGTGCCGGAGTTCAAGGAGCACTTGAACACTGCTCACAGACACAAGGTGCAAATTTCGGGTGGTCCTGTGTGAAGGCCAGAGCTGGACTTGATCTTTGTGGATTCCTTCCAAACTAGAATATTCTACGACTCTAAAAAGAGGGGGAATCCCTCATTTCTGAAACTACACATATCATGACTGCTCTTTCAGCTCCAGCTTGGAAATCTAAAAACAAGCTCCATCACCTGCCAGTCACGTCAGTACAGACAAACCATATTTAAAAATCTTTTTCAATATGCTTTCAAATAGCAGTTCAAATGAAGTTCAATAGCTTTGAAAATAAATTAACAGTGGTCAAGCTCAGGCGCCATGACAACCAGATGCATTCAAAAATTATAACGAATAAACTGAGTTATTTCATTAAAATAAGAATTCTTAAGCTGCAGTTCCACAAAAACCAAAGCTTTTGATTTGGATTCAGTGGTTACATTCACATCCCCGCCCTCCTTATCCTCAGCCATTCAGTGCTGGCCCATCTCTTGCACCACTTCTGGCACCTGCCCCAGTCTTGTTGAGTCATTTCCGCAATTTAGCATGATGTAAAATAGTCACCTTTTTTGATAAGTTTCCTGCTGACTCTACACACATCAGAGCCCGAACTTTCAGCTTAAAAATCTACACAGGAAATAAAAACCTAACAGACCTCTTTAGTACATGCGAACAGCTAATACATTTATACTCTGCATACTAATACTTGATCAGGGAAAATTTCATTTGTATTTTTGCATCAAGCCTCTGATGTTCTGAACCTCTGAAACTGACAGCTCATAAGTCAGGACCACAAGTCCAGGAACTCAGTAGAGGATGTGAGCAGCCAAGCTGTAGAACTGGGCTGGGATAAGAGATGGGGTGTTCTACTCACAGAGGGAGAACATCATCGTTGGTGTTGTGTGATACGAAACAGAACTGTGATACTTGCCTAAAAGCTCATCATCTAAACAAATCAAGTTTGTGCACAGAAAAACAAAAGTGGAGAGCTCACAAACTTCATCTGTCTATAATTACGTTCACGGCATACACTATGAATACAGTATAGGAGAAGTAAAGAACAGGCTAGGTAAAGCATTTCAGGTAATACTTGCCAAACTGCCACAAAGCAGCTCGAAAACCATAGTTAACACCTGATGTGATATCAATAGTTACAGACCCTACCTCTACTTCAGGAACACAAGTGATATGTTTACCGTCTTTTCTATATATAGTTCTTGTCTGTCATAATAGTCTACATAAATAAACTTGAAGAAATAAATTTAATCAGGCATGCCAACCACAAACTTCTCTGATAGCAAAATGAGAAAAAAAGGAAGACTTCATCACAGCATCCATACTACTCAGCTTTTGGTGAACCAGCCTGAATACCTACAGAGACATCCACAATATGCCTTAAGTTCTAACTCAGGCTCAGTATCACCAATGCAACAATAAAGGAAGCAAAATTGCTTCTATTTTGGATTACTGCAACATTAGGGAATGTTCCGTTAATCGGGAACGTTATTCCCGCCATACTAGAGATACCAAGTTAGAGGAGCTAAAGAGAAACCCTGTTTCCAGAACTGAAGATACCTTTAGCATAAACACCACAGCATCTATTTCTTACAAACTGTACCCCATGCATACACTCAAATATATTTCAAAAAATATCAGAGTACTTGTAATTTTGCCATATAAATTAACAACACAGAAACAAATAATTTATCAAAGTCCTTCAGAAAATTAATTTTATTATAAAAATTACTTAGTATTAAAGCTCTTAGCAAATAACTGACGGGTAAGTTGCAAATACTCTTACTTTCTACACACACTCCCTACATTTTATTCACACGTCAGTGAGCACTCCTAACTTGGTGGTTGTCCTCTGTTTGCACAATTCACATGATATCTTTGCACAATAAAACATTATCCAGGAGTCATTTCCTATAAAAGGCATAAGTGCTGCTTGAATCCCAGAGTTTTTCTTTTTTCCTCTTCCTTTAAGGTAGATGAGCACAGTTGCCACTAGATTGGACGGCCATGTTTCCTTTTCTTGCCCTGTCCCATGATTCTTCGATTCTTTCTCATACAACAGTACAGATTAAATGGGTCTTGTGGACAGTCACCAAGAACATGTAAAACGTCAAGTGCTTACATGTTCTCACTCGAAGCAAAAAATGAGTTTGTATTCTTTTTGCACGAAGAACATGCTAAAGTGAGGTCCATTTATAGCTCATGCAGGTTCTCTAACAACTGAGGTCTCAATGATGAAACTCCCAACACCCTCTGCACGCCCTCTGTTTAAACACCCTCAGTTTTAAACAATTCCCACAGATTTCTAAAATAGCTCAGATGCCTAACTCCAGAATAAAGTTACGAGACAGAACCAATTCTGTCACAGGCATCTTAAAGAAGAACGCCATTTACAAAATAGCTCTTAAATCAGAAGAGATCTCTTCCAGTGATAGCTTGGACAGTTTCTCAAAGAGCGTATGAGCTATTAATGCTCTGTCCTGGAAAACACACCATTGGGTACTTAGAGCACAATTTTGGATCTACAGGTGAAATTATGCCTTTCAGCTGAGACGATCCAACAGGCTGCCAGTGGCAGGGAAAGCAGCCCCTCTCCCTCTTTCTCAGGTGCACAGTTATATGCCCTATTCCTTGTGAAAGCTTTACTGTTTATTCACACTATGGTAAAACAAGATAACACAACAAGCCAATCAAAAACTCTTCACATCTTCGTCAGGTTCATTTCCTGCTCCAGTTCAGCAAAAGGGAAGAAAAACTTAAAGCCAGAACAAAAGATGTTAGTTCAATTTATGCCCCATTACCTAACTTCACACAAGTTGCATGGCTTCACAAGCTGACGAAACTCATGGCTCCTACTCAAAAGAAAGGCCCACGTCACAGGCTAGACTCGTCTTCCTGGCGCTCTTCCACCTCATGATGAAACAGTTTAGGTAGCTAAACTAGAAGTGAAGTTCTTACCTTTGTTTATATCATTAGGCTGTTGCACTTAGCTTCTTAAACTAGCCCAGCATGAAGAAGTAAAGCAAAGGTGCTAACAAAGAGCAACTGCAAGTAATGTAGGACCAAGGGAAAAAGCAGACACAGTTCCTTTCAATCTAATTTAGGCTGCTGTCAAATCAGCTCCATCATATAACCTATTCTAACTTCTGATTGCTGGATCCCCTTAACACCCAGGCACCAAAGAGGTAGGTGCTGCCACAAAGACAGCTCCGAGCCCATCAGAGGATGTAGCTGAATTCCTCTCCCTCTCCTAAGTCAGCTTTGAAAGTAGGAAGTTACCTCATGAGTGTGATACATGAGTTACAGTGATCTCCCATGCCTAAAACATCACAAGGCACTCCAAAACTATGGTAAAAAGAAGGCTAAGTAAGTCAACAAAAAAAAAAATGCACAAATGGGTTTTCCCTTCTTTGTTCCTTCAGTGTAATGAATAAATAAAGACGAATAAATAAATGATTCCAAATTTACCTCACATCATTCATTCCATAACTACAGCCCCGTTTATTAGAATACAGACCACTGCCAGCTCCAATATTTAAGAAAATACTAATCATACTAACAATTATTTTCAACTTAACATAATTCAGTATGGTTAAATTCCATCTGCAGTTCCTTTACCATGGCCTTATTCCCCAGTTAAGGAATCACTGACCTAGAAAACTCTCATTGAGGAAGGAGATGAATTAACAAACTTCAGTAAATTGTCACGTAATCTACTGATGAGGTCAAAATACTTATTTTTCAGATCTAAAACTCTGAGGTCTCGTTTTATTATTTTGTTGTGGCCTCCATCCCTTCCAATAAACACAGTTCTGATATATCCGAAGGATATACTACAATGGTTACAGGCAGCAAATACTTGGTGAATTTTAACTGATACGACAAGCCATTAAGAAGAATTCGAACACCCCATTCAAGTAATATATGCATAAGTATATATGTATAGAAAGAAAAGCCAGTACAGACAATGAGTACACGTGGGTAACATGGGTAACAAAAACTTTACTGGGCTACATTTATTATAGACATTAATCTAATATTCACGGTAGCTCCATGTCCCTGTAAAATATGATTGCGGGTAGCTCACTGAAGACTCCAGAATGCTTGTTGGGCCAGATAAAAATCATTCCTGCTATTAAAAAAAACAAACAACCACAGTTAAGCTCAGAGCATATTCATTATAATCTAATTAAACTTTCTTTGAATTTCAGCCAGTAATTCTTCACCAAGCCCTCACCTTTCAGTCAAGCTATGGAATACCCCAAAAAGACCTAATCATTTAAAAGTTTTCAAAGATCAAGAAACTGCAATACCCTTTCATCATATCTAAAGAATTGCCAATTAGCATTAAAACAGTATTGTTTCCTACCTACTGATATCAAAAACAAGGACTTTCCAGTATGGAGAATGTTTTATGAATCTAGCAAAAGTCGCAGTGACCTCACCATAAGGTAGCAACTTCTCTCCCTTCCTCTCTTTCCCCCCCTCTCTCATTCTCCCGCTCACTCCTCCTCTTCCCCTCTCTCAACTCACAATAAATGTGAGAGTTTGCTTTTGCTCAGATGACAGCAAAAGAAGGCTAAGTCAAGGAAGAAGGAGCACACGGGAGGGCCATGGGGGGCATTCTGCCCACATTCCTCCCTTTCGCAATCCTCACTGCTCTAACACCAGTTGATCCAGAAGAAAACTAACTTCAATCAGGCCTGCTAACCTGGTTTCACAAACAAGAACAACATTATTTGAATAAATATGTAAAATTTTAGTATAATAAAGGTTTAAAGAATTCAGAAACTTGTAATTTTTTAATAACTTTTTAAATTATTGTCCTGAAAAATTGTCCTGAACGTGTAGACCAAGCTTAGTCTGTCAACTTGAGATAATGTTGATTTGAACCCCTTTTTTGGTGTGGTCGCTATGAAGATGATGTATAGAATTTATTTTTTAATGTTCTTCGATAGCAGCCATAAGACAAAAGCCCACAGAAAAAAATCTCTCATCAATATAAAAGCCCAGCAAAACTCTCACAGAGGCCCTCCAGATGAAATTTGTTGAATTACGCTTTTCTGAAGTCCAAACACCAAATAGAAGCTGTTGAAACTTTGGGATTATTTACGGCACTATTCAGGAACTCCAGCAGTTCCAGCATCCAAATACTGAGCAGAAATTGATGAAGCTAATGCTCTCCACGGCACTAACATTGACAGAATTATCCATTTACGTCACTCTAAAAGACATACTAAGATTTTACATCTTTCTGATTATTTAATAGTATCTCCACAAAGGTCAGAAGTTGCAAACATTTTGTGCAGAGGAGTGTGGTTTGCTGAAGCACAGAATAATAACAATAATTGAGAGGGAGAAAGAACCTGAGTAAGAGTAGAAGCAAAAAAGACAGCACAGAATAAGCAGAATAATAAACCCAAAGGAATTCCAGGAAAATGTGAAGTAAGGTTTTACAAGAAGTGCAATGGATTGTTGAAGAAGGAAGGGGGATGTCAGTCACTCAACACTGAGGTATCTAAATCATTGTTTGACTGAGGAACCTCAACTAATCCTCGAAACTGAGCAATGCGGCGTTGTTTATTTTATGCAAGAAGTCTTCTGCCATGAAAAAACATGCATAAAACAAGCACAAGGAACTCAGTTTACTTAAAAGTAGACTGGAACAAAACCAAGAGCAGAAGAGAAAACGGATGGGGTTAAAAAAAAGACGAGACAAATCACCGAAGAGGCATAACAGTTATGAGTAATACTTTTATTTATTAAACAAGTAGGAACCAAACTAGCATTTCTAAAGAACTACTGCAATCCAGAATAGTGTTTGCTTATTAGTGTGTACATCCTGATAGTAGGATGCTTTCTACCCTGAGTTAGAGCAGTTGCCCTAACAAAACAAATATGTGCAAGCTCAGAGAGTTTTAGTGCTTCCTCATGTAAGAATGCAAAAGTTAAGATGTTGTACACCAGAGTTAGTGTGCAGAAAGCACGCCTTGCATACAGCAGACTTCAGGTCCAGTCCACCTAAGAAAAGCAAAGGAGATGGGATGACGTTTTTTTTCCCCGTTACATACAACTGTATTATCTGATCTTCCAAGTTTCTATTTGAATTAACTTTGGATTATTAAGATGCAGATGAAATCACACAGCTCAGATATTAAGGAATCGATACTCTTACCTGTTTTCTCAACTAACAGGTGAATGGTTAGCAACAAGATTTCAATAACTCAAACAAGAATATAAGAAATCAGAATACACAGAGTGAAACAACAGCATAATCCCAGCGGCTCGGGTCACGTATTTAAGAGGACAAGCAAGCATGGAATTTCCAAAGGAACTGTTTGTTTGAATACATAATCAGAACCTTTTATAACAACAGGAGAAACATTTTTTCATGTCTCCAGTGGAACCAAAAAACCCAAGCTTCTTTACTCCCCAATTTCACTTTGACATCAATAAGTTAGGCTCAGACTCTATACAGAGAGCTGAAAATACAAATTTTATTAGGACATTAACTTCAGTTCATCTTTCAGTTTGTCCAAGTAGGAACAATCCATATTTTGTGTGCACTTACCTATTATATGGCAGTATAGAATTCAAGTAAAGAATTTGGAAGGGCATGAGACTGAGAAGAAATCAATATGCTGCATTGCTTTGTGATAATATTTGGGAAAAAAAAGTAAATAAAATTTAAAACTTTTGGTTTCTCAGGAGCTTTTCTCTAAAAGTTGAAGTGTTACTTCCTTTCCAAAGTGCTGTTCTCACCAGAAGCAAGTGAAAACAAAAAGAGAAAGCAAGAAGGATGAGAGAACACTGAGTGAGCAAGAAAAAGAGGACCTTAAGAGAGAAGCACTAAAAAAAGGATGCAAGATGATAAGGGCATAAGCACAAGTCAGAAAAGAAAAAGGACTAAGTGAGAGGGAGAAAGAACCTGAGTAAGAGTAGAAGCAAAAAAGACTGCAAGAAAACAGCTGAAATAACAAAGTAGTCAGGAGAGTTAGAGCAAGAACTTGTTATCAAGAAAGGCTGTTAGTTTTCATGCATGCTAGAGCACACGCAAGCAGGACAGCATCAGAGTGGGAATAAGCACGTCAGTTTGAGATAGCAAGCAAAAGTTGGAGAGGAAGAGTGCAAGAGAAGCGGGGCGGGAAGGGCGGGTAGCGTGCGTGTGCGTGTCTGTCTGTGTGTCAGAGCAGCGATTTACTACAGGAGGGGTGGCAAAAATTCCTCAGCATGATGCTCTCCATTAAGTAACAGAGCTATCAGAGCCAGTTAACCAACCCCTGCCACTCTTAGGCACCCTGCTCCTGTCCACCCACACAACCCGTTCCATTATCTTGTCAAATGTCTCAGCAGCAGCACAGTATACTGGGCCTAGGAACCGATCTGACTGAAAAGTAACCTGATTCTCCACCTCCACACACACCCAAATGTTATATATATAAAATTATGTATTTCAGCCAACTCAGTTTCCAAGTCTGATTCACTGGTTGGTCTTACAAACAGCTGTGCCAACACAAAGCAGGTGGGAACAAGCAGCCAGAATCCAAAGAGAGGGGGAACTGCTTAAGCTGCAGTTGCCTTCAGAGAACTGCTTGTTGCACACTTTGCCTTAGAAACTACTCTCAATAATCTAACCCAAAGTGCTTCAGTGGCAGTACATATTACAGCAGGATCAGTTTGCTAACACTTATGCCATAAAAACAACGCATATTGCACCATTAGATTTAAGTACTGTTCATGTCCCACAGCCCTTCTAAATTAAACCTTAAAACAAGGAGATGTGCTTTTCATAGTTTTGCTTCTTTTTATCTGTTATTTCAGATTTTGTATAGGTACACTTTGAGGGAGAGCAACGTAGGAGAGGAAAGTGGGGAGATAATCAATAGTCTGTGCTTTCCTCTGAATGTGCTGTTCTTCACAGCACTGTCCTTCAGCATTCTCTGAACACTGAAATAATGCACCACTGTACTGTCTTGTTCCATGCCAGAAGACTCAACTGATCCAGATGAGAAAGTATTCCTAATTTTACCCAAATTTACAGTATAGTACCAAAAGACCAATAGTTTCAATCTTTATCAGCTCCTGTCACTTGATTGATTCCTCCTCTCTGCCACCACTACTAAGCAATGCCCCAAGACGAGACAAGTCTGCTCAGCTGAAACTGGAACAGGTTATTACTGTGGAAGAGTCGTGACTAAGACACAAAGCCAACTCTGCCTCCCAAAAGCCAGCCAAACCAGAGCATACAGAAGCGTGGTCTACACAACTATTATACACCTGCACAAGTCACCCACCGTTCTCCAGACTGTTCACTCTCAAGCGGCCGACCCACAAAACCAAGAACTCACTCCTGTCAAAGGCAGCAGTAACCTGTTAGGTCAAGTAACAGAGATGGCATGTCCTGTGCTAATAAGATGTTCCCATCATAAAAACTGTGCAAACACCATGTATGCCTCTTTCTCCTACGTGAAAGAAGTTTTATAAGTTTCATAAAATCAAAGACTAAGAAGTTAGATGTTTAAATTAAGGTGGGCACATTATACAGCTGTCTGATTTTGCAATGCAATCTACTTCCATAGTCGAATGCCGTTGTGTTCAGTGAACAGACAGACATGAGGAGAGTGGCACACAGAAAACAAAGTTACACGGTAGGTGCCAGCTATACGGTAAATGATACTATTACTGAAACACTCCACCGGTTCTTCCAGAAATTGAAGGATGTGTACCAAATAGGGCAAGAGGCAAAGTAAAATCAATTGAATTATTTTTCTTAAAACGCACAACCTCCTTTCAAGAAAAAAATGAGTTCCAAGTCTAACGCTATCCAATTTCCCAACAGATCCTAAGTTCCAGGAGCAGACCACTATCTGGAAATGCTGAGTCACTCTCCAGCCTTAAAAGACTGCTTCTGTGAGTTACAAAGCACTCAGAATAAAAACTCAAGACAAATGCAACTGTAACTACTTAGCATCCTGCTATTCAGAGGTAAGACGCCTAAACTCCTAACCTCAGCTCCACCCTTTGCATCACAGTATAACTTTAAGGCAAGTCACTTTACCTTCATTTTGTTTTCATTTCCCTTGCTAAAAAATACCTGTTACTAAGCTGCTTATCTCAGCAAGGCAAAAACTGCTTTCTGTACAAGCAAGACAGAAAGAAAAAAAGTTGAAGGTTTTCCTTGCATCAGTTTTGGTATTAATTTTCCTGTGTATTAGATCCTAATCACTTAAGAAGCATCTCTTCCACATGACGCTAAAAAAATCTGAATGGAACAAGAATGAATCAAGACACTACAAGCAAGAAGTGCTCTTCCCATTTCTGGGGAAGAGTTTTTGACTCAGTTTGGGAATCTTTATGGAAAGAGTTGAGCCAAAGACAGCTCCACAGATGCTCACACAATTAAAGCATAAGGAGAAATACCATAATTACAACACATGGGATACAATGCGCGCCTGCTTCTTCAAATGCACAAAGAACCTGGCACTGCCACAGTGGAAGCTCATAGGTTCTATAATGACTAACACGTAACTTAGAAATTATATTCTGAGCCCACTGTACGCTTGCTAAAAATGCAACTCGAGCTCGTCTCACCTCATACCACAGAACTCAAGTTGTTTTGTTTCATGCAAACAAAATTCTCCTCTAACATACGAAGATTAAAGTTAAGATCAAAGAAGTAGCCGTAGTCCAGAGAAAGAGAATGAAAGCAAAGCATATAAAGAGCTGCATATAGGAAAATATAGAGGACAAACTTTTCATATACGGAAGTCTAAAATCTAAACTCTTCACTCATATTCAAACTCTTGTATAGGAATAATTACATTATTCTCACACCTCAATGAAGTCTGGTAGGAACCACAATACTCAAAATCTTAAGAAAAGAGTGAGGCCAATAGTATTGGTAACACAGTTTCAGGTGTATAGGCCTAAGAGGATACTTTCGAAGGAAAAAAACAAGTTGTGATAAAGATACATAAAATGATAACACAAGGAAGGTCAATTAAGTCCACTCTCTTTCATAAGAGATTTATCTCCTCAGATGTATTTTAAACAAGCATCAAGAAAGTTGGAGATCTTTTTCTTTCCATCTGCTACTTAAATAAAAGCCGCACGCCCCACAGATTCTTAGTTTATAGGAAAACAAATCAGACGGATCGCTGATCTTCTCTAATGCTAAGTGCAAAGCACCACATGTATCCAGTGACAGATTCAAAAGACCTGTTAAAATTGTGACTATATTACATACATCCATCCCTTTCCCTCATATGCAGAACACTGAGACGAATGTTCCTGTATGTGCCTTCATATTTCACTTCCATGCGAGCAGCAGCAAAACTGAAACAAACATATTTTAAAATACTTCAGTTGACTTAGAAGAGCAAATTTTTTTTTAATGAATTTTGCATAATAGACAATGATTTCCAAACACAGTACTTGAAACTTCGGAACTAAAGGTTGACTTTTCGTGAGCTTGACTGGCTGATGTGACTCCATAGAGATACCTATGTGAAGGTTCTGACGGGCAGAAAGACTGAAAGTTGACTCAAATGGAATGAATATGGAGTCCGCGAATCACAGCTGTGTCAAATACACAAGGGAAAACGCCATTTACCAAAGCCTACAAAGCCAGGAAAGAAACCCTCTCGTAAGGGCATCAGACATCATCCATGACTCCCACTCATATCTCCAGGTTATTAAAATTTAGACCATGATTAAGCTTCTGTGCAACAGCAGCAGACTATCAACCTACAATCACTCACAGACTTCTGTATTTGCATGAAGAAACAGTGACCAAACCACAAACGTGTGCGTTTGCACAGCACCATAATCAAAACGCCATACAGAAGAACATCTGGAACAAACAGGTATGCCTCTTCAAGTCATGAAATCACATGAAGAAAGTAATATTAACTTTCTGTTGCACAGTACAAAACAAAATGGAAATCTAATCCCAGCCTCCAAGTAGTACAACAATGCAAAACCAAACAGTTTTAACTACACCCTTATGCTACAACATTCAACCATAGTTTTTAACACAGTATCACATGTACTTTTTCCAGCCAGCCTTCAATGTAAATGCATCATTTATGACGCTGTCTCTAGTAGACACAGCTGACAGAAGACGTTACTCACTTAGAAACTAGGCTTGTACCACACTGTGTATATTACAAATAATAAGCCATCAGGGAAAGTTTGAGGAGATGTAAGGGTCATTCAGTATGAAGCTGCACTAACTGCGTTGTGAAGTGCCCTCTCCCCAGAGCTGCACCTACCAGCACTTCTGATTTCGGAGGAGAGAAAAACGTGTGGTAAGTCTGTAGCCTTAGCATACACAGAACTTGACTTGAGCAAAAATCTGACTTGAGTGGGAAGACACAGACATGTTGATGTTCAACATTTGTGGTAACGCTCATTTTCCCGCATAAGGCCTGCCATAAAAATCCCAGCTTTTGAAGCACTCTGTGACACTGACAGGAAAGTCACCCTAAATACAAGAAACACAGGACTCTAAGCTTATGAACAACTTACACTCAACTGTGCTATCCCAGAGGCATGATCTACTACCTGTAGGATGTAATCTCTGCAGAAAGGGAATCTCCCAAGATCTTCCAGCAACAATCACTTCTTGCAACATTAGCAAAGACGTCAATACATTTTAAACACTAACTTGCAATTTTTGGCAGACCATTAAATTAATGTCTCCCTATCCACAAATTAGAAAGAATAACAGTAAGAAATCAGAACCAGACATGATCCAGGAGAGTTACTAAGAGCTTTCCAGATCAATTGGATTTTTAAAGAGAGTGCATTAAAAACTTATTTGCTTGCAATCAAACACACAACCTACACGTACTGCATTTATAAATCTTGTAAAATCATATTTTAAAATGAGAATATATACAGTTATGTATTTATAAGGCAATACTGTTTCTTCTGTAAAGGAAGTGGATGCACTCTGATCGGCTCCTCAGCACAGATCCACTGGCAAAGAGAATCAAAAGCAATCAGTAATTGACATAGCTCACTGTAACACAAACGAAGATTTGAGCACGCAGAGGTGAACAGGAATCCAAAATGACAACCTGTGTTTGAAGCCAGGAAGCCAAACACTGATGAGCAATAGGTTTTCAGGTCACTGGGATTTAAAAGTTTCTTTTAAAAGTTTTACAGACGTGTTGGATTCAATCACTAAAATATATTTACTCCTGCTTATGCCAGCTGTCATCGTACTAGTTGGATTTTTTGAGGAACTCAACAAAATTCACCCTGAATGTTTTCAACTATGTTTTGAAAGAATAACTCTGCCATCAGAAACCAATTTGTACATTTCCATTACTCTTGTTTCACTATCCAAACAGTTATTAAAGCGACAGAGGAAACTTTTCAACACATAGACATATTAATACATTATTAACCTTTCCTTTAACTGACTCAAAACTCAGTTTACCTTTATTTGCCTCTGGGGAAAAAGAAAAAAAAAAAGAAAAATAGAGAGCTTTCGAACTTCATGTAACACATAAATTGAAAGCTTAGTTTCTCACAGCTGGAACAAAACACTGACACTTAACAGAGTTGATTTCACTTTCAGTTACACAGTTTCGCTTTCAGGTACTAAGTGCTACAGATCCCAGAAACAATGCAAGGAGTCTGCAAACCAGTAAGTGCTAGCTTATGCTATTTTAATTACAAAAACATTTTCACTGCTTTTGAATTTAAGAAATGCTATATTCACAGAAGAAATCAAACTGATTACATCTGTCACACAAGTCGACTGCAGCAGCTACTACCTAGACTTCATAGGCTCCACGGTATTTATACTGCATGGACTTAGGAAAGCTGACTGGGAACAGTCTCCTGGGTCTGCCAAGCCCTCCAGTTGGGAAGGGAAGGGAGCTAAAATCCAAATACAGCTGAGGTAGGTATGTGCTGAAGACCCATCCTAAAGTAAAAAATACATTTGTACTAGCAAAAGCAATTGAGCTGTTTTTTCATACATGTTTGATAAAACAGAATCAAAAGCAGAATTTTATATATCTTTCTTCCACGTAAAGGGAAAAGATAATGTAGGGATATCAACTGCAAACTGTTAGACACAACTGGTGATTGGGTCACTGCAATTCTATGGGCATACTGAGTCAACTCAAAGAGATTACTAATTAACTGTACATATCAAATACATCTTTCTGGAAGGAACAATTGTTTCTAAAGATGTTGGTTTTCTTTCCCCCCCCCCAGTGTTTTTAAAATATGAATAGACCATAATTCCCAGAACTTTCCTCTTGAAGGATCCACCAAAGTGAGGAAGGAAAATGAGAGCGTTCCTCTTTCCAAAGTGTTCTTGACTTTCTTCACCAGTCTTGAGTTTACAAGGAAAGGTGTGTTCGTTCAGAAAGGTTTCCATATTATTTCAAATGGTCTCGGGTCAAAAAAGAAGTCTCACTAATCAGACAAGTCTAGTTAGCGGAACAGTTACTACACATTAGGGGGGAAAAAAGTTTCTTAAACTCTTGCTGGAAAAGGAAAAGAAGTGAAATTGTAAAGTAAGTTAACAAATAATCTATTGTATTCAGTTATAAAGACAAAAGCAGCAATTCTCTGTAAATAATCCTATTCTACAATGACAAGATCTATTTACAAAAGGATTTCAGTAGTGATACGAGTGTTCCACGCTTCCATAAAACAAAGGTATCAGGAAAGCTTTTGACTTCACTTTAGAAAATAGTTATCCAAATGGCATTAAAAACGACTTCAGAAAGACTAACCAAGAACATCAGCTTAACAACTTTAACCCTGACTACAGGACTACAGGTTGGAAAGCACCTGAAATAAGGACACTTTAAGAGGAACACTGAATAGAGAATCTAATTATAGCCACAGAACTTGCTTCTTTGCTAAGAGTCACCACCCATTTCAGTTCAGATAAAACTACAAAATGCCATCACAGCAAATAAGGGATAGTTCTTCGTGCGTTTTATTAACTGGTCTTCTTGCACACAATCACACAAGTAGGTGTTTCACACACATTAGCATAACCTATTTGGGACTTTCACAAGCACTAACTTATTTGAACTAAAATGACAGAAAACTCATAGTAAACTCATTAAGGCAAAGCCTAAAAATACAGTTAACCCAGACCCATTTCCTTCCAAGGCCCTACTGGAATCAAGATGTGACATACATGTTAGCAGCTATGTCCTAGTTAAACGTAACTTTAAAACCTTAGTTTTCACTTGATGCCAGTCATGTTTTTCTCCACTGCATAAACCATCTACCAGTATGCTGGAAGTTATTTACGGTTATCATATGCTAACTCCTAGTCTGTTCAAAGCCCACATGCTTTAAAAATTGATAAATTCCTAATTACTACATCCTTATTTTACACAAGTGAAATAGAGAACACATGACTGCGATTAGGTAAAATTATCCTTGTTGCTGCTTCTCCGTAACTGTCCAACACCAAGGGAAGGGATTCCAATGACAAATTCCAAATTCACCTGAGTAGTGATTCAGGAACTGGAATATTGCAACAAACTTTCTCACCTATTGGCCTGGAAACAGTATTAAACTACCCTAATGTGCGCACAGACAACAATTTAAGAGAAGGGATTGCACCCTTTTTGTGATTTAAGAAGACCGTGCTATTGGACAGCTCAGTCAAATGTTCAGGAAATATGACTGAAACTCAATAAGCTCCATAAACTTTGATACAATTTGTAATTCGAAGAACAAACGTAAATCCAATATATGTGCTCTACTTCAGACCATGAATGAAAAGGCTCTGGTTCTAAATGTTTTGTATAAGCAAAAAACATTAAGCACAGCCTACAAAAGTAGTCTACATATACACACACACTGAGTTCACAAGATACAGGTAGATAATAGTTACAAATACTAGCTCGTATTCAGAGTTATTTTCAGTGTTATTATTCTAATTCCATAAAGTATAATTAATTTTCCAAAAATATCCAACCTACAGAAGTTGGGGGGAGTACAGATAAGGAGAAGCGAGTTCTACCAAAACTTCTTCGGGCTATGTTATTCCAACGTGGTAAGTTACATTCTGCTCAGTTACTCACAGATAATAAAGTACCACTACAAACAAAACATTAGTTTATTTATCCTCAGACATCACTGATAAATTCTTCAGCTCTACCAATACAATGACCAAACAAGCTGTTAACTTATCCAGATCCCCTACAACGCTTAAAGCCATGTAAGAGCTACTGTGCGCACTTACTGGCAAAAGTTACCTGCATGCTCCCATTGGGACTAGAACAGTAGGTAGTCCAAAACATTCCTGTCGATTTATTTCATAGTCAGATATTCTGCCTTTGCTAATTTCAATTTTAAAGAACAATGAATGTTTATTTCCACCGATGACTACGAAGTAACAGGAGAACTAAGTAACAGCAGCAATCTAGACACATGATCAAAGGACCCCTACATGGCCTTTGGGCAGACTAAACTCTAAACTTCAAAGCTGACCGAAACTCAAAAATGCACCAATTTCAAAATTCCAAATTACAGCACTTTTAATTGTGTTTCCTGATTTTGTGGCAATAGGAGGGAATGCCACCCCGGAGAAAGAACCCCCTATACATCAGAAGAGGTCTCTGGCACCTCCAGCAGCACAAAGCTCCATTCCTACCGGGCTGCAGCCAGCTGCTGACACCCCGCAGGTCCCCGTGCGCTACTCAGCCGCCGCTCCCCGCGCTCCCCAGCGCAGCCCAATGACAGCGGCCTCCCGCAGGTACTCCTGCCCCGGCCTCAACTCGCCCCGACACCCGCAGAAGGTGCAGGCAGGGCCACCACAACAGGTGCCCGCCGCGCTGACGGCCCCGCTCCTGCCACCCTCCTCTCCCCGCTCTCAGGCCGGGCCGAGACCCCGCTCCCGCCCACCGCAGGGCGTTGCGCATCAAAGCGAGAGTAACCGGGCGAACTCCCTTCCTTCATCCCCGCTCCCGGGGCCCGGCTCGCTCGCAGCCCGGTAGCTTCTCCCGGACACCGACGGGAAAAGGGCCGCAGAGGCCGCTGCCGCTGCCCCGGCCTGTCCCATTAGGGGGCGGCGGAGGGGAGAGCGGGGAGGAAGGGCAGCCCCGAAGCCCGCAGCGGCTCCGCGCCCCGCCAGCGCCGGGCAGCGGCCCGCCGGGCCCCGCGCTCTCCCCGCCGCCTCTCTCTAAGATGGCAGCGGCGCTGCCCCCTGCGCTGCGCCCCCTTCGACCGCGCCGGGCCGGGAGGTGGCACCCGCCGGTCCCGCTGCGCAGCTCCCCGCCGCCGGCTCACTCACCGTGCGAGCCCCGCGCTCCGGCCCGGCTCCTCCCGGCGGCGGCCTCTCCTCTCCTTTCCTCTCCTGCTGGTGCGGCGGGCAGAGCGAGGAACGAGCGCTTCTTCTTCTTCCCCCGGCCTCGGCCCGGGGCCCCGGCGCGGCGGCGCCTCCCTCTTGCGCGCTCCGCAGTCCGTCCGGCCGCCCC
>JACDJE010000074.1:301582-608483 GCA_016647715.1 Pavo muticus
CCTCAGGAAGCACCCAAGCGGGACAGGAAGCAAGCAGAGACAAGAAGGTGCTTTCTGAAATAAATAACAGCACAACTGGAAAATGTGCTGAGGAAAGAAAAAGCTTCTGGTGTTAAAAATAACCTCTGTAGGGGAAAAAAAAAAAAAAAAAAGGCGAACCGACAAAATGGCGGCGGGGCGAGCTCGTCGCTGTGGCAACTGTCCGTCAGGGCGCCCTGCTGCCCCACCCCGCCCGGCCGGGCGGGAGGGGGGGAGACGGCGCTGACGTGGGGAGGGAAAGAGCGAGCGACGGGTAAAGGGCGGGGCTGCCGTCGCCTGGCAACCGCTGCTTCCCCGCCCTCCCCGGGGCCTCGGTGACGCTGTGACGCTGTCCGTGCGGCCGCGCCGCTGCCGGCCGGGATGGCCCCGGCTCGCCGGGCCCCGTGGCGGGAGGGAGAGGCGCGGGGGCGGCTGAGGGGGTGCCTCCTGCCACAACGGTGGCGCCTCCCCGGCCTGCAGGGGGCGCCGGCAGCGCGAAGGGGGCGTGGGTTGTGGCGCCCTCCGGCGGGTCGTAGTGGTGTGTCTCAGGGCTCAGGCGGGCAGAGCTCCTTCCCGCTTTAAAAAATACCTGTTCTGCTCATATAAAAGGTGCTGAGGAGCTGGCTCTGTCGTGCGCGCTGTGAAGGGAGCCACGGGTTCCTGAGGGAAGGCTGCTTCCCTATGGGCTGGTGCATACAGCCACCCTAAACATGCACTGGGGTTTGGTTTGTTAGTTTCTCGTTTGTTTCTGCAATGCTCACAAAGATCAGAAAGTAGAGGATGGCCCTTATCTTACGTTTTAGGTCTAACCTGTGATAGTTTTTTTTTAGCTCCCGGACAGCCTCCTTGAGGAAATGAGGGCACGTTGCTCATATCTGTTCCCTTAGCTTTTATTCCCACACTAACATTTTTTTTGCAGCAGAGAAGGTGGCAATCAATGGCCAAAGATAGGCAGATAGGTGTAGCAGCAGCTAAGTATTACATCCCCCAAATATCATTGCGTTACAAATGCAGTATCACAAGCAGTTCATAGAATCACAGAATACCCTAGCTGGAAGAGATAGGTTAGCATTTCACTGTCACACTTTAAAACAGGAGTTTGTGTTATATTTCTTAAGAATAAGAAGACAGGCTCATAAGGAATACCTGGTTGGATTTCTCTTCCAAAAAGACAAACCACCCCAGAAAACTCAATATTTGAGGTCAAAAAGAACAACAATAAATGAAACACTTCAAGGGGGAAAAGAAGAGGAAAAACCTACTTAAAAAGAAAAAAAAATGGGGAGAAAACAGGGAGGAATAAGATTTGAGAGAAAAAAAAAATTTACAACAGACTTGAGAAATACAATAGATGTAGAGGAAAGCACAACAATATAAAAGTTTTCTTAGTTCAGTAGGTGAAAGGCAGCACAGTATGCAGCACCCAAAACGCTGAATTACAGTACCCTAATGAGACAGAAATGTACCTTAGAGTCAAATCTGGTGACTGTTCTGCCTCTCTTACTGCCTGTCTTGTCAACATGCTGAGAAATACAATCCTTCCTGTCTTCCTCTATTTTGCTGGCGTACACTTACATCTATGCTGTCAACAGAGAAGACTTAGGACCAGTGCAGAAATGGTTGCAAGTGGAACTCAGGATCCGAAAGTTCCTGAAGGTGCAGGACTATCACAGAAAGTATGCTGTAGAAACAAGGGGGTTGCCAGAATGGTGACTTATTGCTACTAGGGGAAAAAAAATGCATATGTTATCATCCAAAGGAAGAACCATATGATATGGCACAAACATGAATGTAAAGTCATAAATAAATATTCATGTTTCTATTTACTCTCCCTTTTATCAAGGAAATAAAATGGAGATCAGTGAATTGGTGGAAAAGCTGAAAATTACATTTCTCTCATGCTTTGAAGCTTGAACATAGTAAAGTTTAAAGATCCGTTAGTTGTTTTATAGTTGTTTTATAGTTGTTTCTGGTAGTGGACACTACTGTACAGGAGACAATACTGAAGTGGATGGACTACTGTTAGCATGGACTAACATGAACTGGCTGAAGAGCTGTGATTCTTTAATAATTTTGGAAGCCAAGTGACACGTACTGTTAGTGGATGGACTACATGGAGCTCTCTCCAGCCACCAGTTCTGCTTTTTTATTTGTTGCTTCATTTGTTTGACTCTGATTATGGGCACAGTCTACTAGTCTACATGCGATGCCAGATTTACCTATCTTGGTTCACAGATGTTGGAAGCAGCAAGTACTTTCAAAACCTTCCTCACTTTGTATGGATTACCAGGGCTTCATTACTCTACTCAAGCAACTAGTATTTTAAAATAGCATTTTAGTTATTCAACCAAGCATTCTGCCATAGACTTAAAGCAGTATAGCTGTGTCAGCAGACATCTGTGTGGACTTCTGAACGCACATTATATCAGTAAGACTATTTCTACTGTTTCTGGGGTGAAAAAGTTTTCCTAGTTAGGGAGCTAAGTACTTCCCAAGTCTATAGAAGTTGCTCAGTATGTTATTGGCCTGGTTCCATATCTTTCTCCTGCTTCAGACTATGGATGTACTTTGTTTGTTTGTTTTTTAACCACACATCTCCTGATAGTGGAATTTGATCATGGGTATTATGTCCAACTTTTTATAGTCTTGATACATTGAGTAGAGGGGTCCATTTTCCTCTCCAACGTAGGCTCTGGAAGTCTTAATTCCCTAATCCAAAACTTAAAGAGCCCTCATACCATGCAGTTTTTCCTTTGGAATGCATGCATTTCTGTTAGAACTCTAGGCTTCCTTCCTATCAGTCATGGGAGCTCTGACTTTTCCAGGGTTTAATATTTGTACTTTGAATATGTACTTCAGTCTAGAAGATGTTTTTTGCCAGCAGCAACTCAAGTAATCCTTGGTATCCTACACATCTTCTGCAAGAGTGTCTTAGCCCAGCAGACCGAGCTTAGAAGATCTTCAGAAAGGATTTCTTCAGAATGTGGGAAAAAGATTGTCAGCTGTTCTGTTAACCTGTGTTTCTCAGGCAAAGCCACAATATAGCTCAGTCACTTTAGTGCTAGGCCGCAGTCTGAAGTTGAGTCCCAAAAGAAGAGCTTCTTTCTGGGTTACATCATTAGCACTTCAGAGAACTCCACAGCAGCTCTCAGACAGACTTAATTCTAAATCAAACCATCATCTGGAATGAGCAGCTTGTGTTTCGCCTGTCAAAAAGGTGCTGCTAAGTAACTAATGTGGTCCATCTCTTTTTAGGCCAGAGAGGTTGCCATAGTAACTTGTCTGAATGCAGATAGATATGCTTTTGAGTCATCATCAGAGCCTAGCTTTGATAGTACAGGGTTTGGATTGACAGTGAGTACTGCATGTTGTGTAGGTTGGCACGCCTCTGGACCAGAAGGTCCTGGAATTGCTGCTGTTGCTGCAGGATGAGGCTTGCTGCAAAAAAAAACCCATTGTGTAGCTCCTTGAATTTTCTCTAATATTCTCTTGAATGGTTGTTAGGTATTCCTTGCTTTCCTCACTCTGTAAATAGGAAGGCTAGAGATCTCTTTTCTAAATATGACAAGTTCCTCACTCCAATTTCAAAGTCCTTCCCCAGAACAATGGAGTTCTGGGGGAGAAGTCTCTAGGAAAGAGGCTGTGTTACTTCAGAGAAAAAGTGTAATTTAAAGTTGTACCGTATAACTTCTCTTGAAACCACTTTCCATGACACATAAATTTGTATGAGTGCAGAAGAGTTTTCCATCAAAATCAGGCATCTTGAAGAACTGTGATTCTTTAATAATTTTGAAAGTCAAGTGACACAGTCTCAAGAACGTCCCATCTGGGAATTCCTCTGCGTCTTCAATTTCCAGCTTCTAGAGAGATGTGTTTTCCTTGTGTTTGGAAACACACAAAAGACATTCTGTTAATTTAATCATAACACTTCACTCACATCTAAAAGGGTTAGTATGACATAAGGCCCATCCCTTTAAAATTTTGTATTTGGTTCTGCTGATTGTAACATAGTTCAGTTGACTGTACTTACACCTACCCACTGTAAAGCTTTGCTTCTCTGTAGAAAATTCCTCTAGGAGTAAAAAAAAAAAAAGGTCCTAAATCCTTGTAAAATCAGGTCCTTCTTTGGCAGCTTCTGCTAAAGCTTGTCCAGTGACGGAAAATACAGTTTCCTTACCCTGCAGTTGTGTGGCAGTAGAATGTATGTCTTTGCTGGCTAAAATGAAAATTTTGTTCTAGATGTCAGGAGAAAGTTCTTTCTGGAGAGATATTGTGCTCCTTCTGGAGGGATATTGTCTTTGAAATGCTGATGCAAGGTATCTGCAGTGTCCTGACTTCACAATCCTGTTCATGGAATTTCTTAGAAGCATGATCTGCTACATGGCCTACATGTCCATAATACCTCTTGCTAGCTAAGGAAAAGAAATTGTAGCAAGTTTTAAATTACATTTCTCTAAACTTGCTACATATGGCATTTCACCATACTAAGAAATCACTCTTCAAACAGTGGAAACCACAATGCTTGGTTATCTGTCCCTTTTTCCTTCCAGATACTCTATCCCCTCCCAGTCCAAGATTTTATCTCAGGGTTCCAGATTTCCTGTGTACCTCCCTGTGAATGACCCCAGAGCTTCAGCATGTGACTCTTTTGAGCAAAGGCGACTGTGAACTAGGATTTATTCGGTTATATGGGTGTAGTTTGGCCAGATGGCACACCAACCAGAAGCATTAACATTTAAGATTGTGGTTCAGCTTTTCTGATAGTGAGAAATGATTAACTAACTGGCCAGGATCGATCATCTCACCAAATTTTTACTAACTTTATGTTTCTTTTATGTGAGATCTCTGCCACAAAAGAGTCATCTGTGAATCTGTGATCATTACTAGGAGTTAAAAAATTATGATGAGGGATGGGCTGAGGGACCAATCGAGAGGAAGTTAACTCAGCCTTATAAAACCAGAATAAAATGAATTTGTTCTTTTTACTACGCATGTAAAATAAATCAGCTGAGTATACATTATTTTCCTATAACATACGTTTCAGAATCAGTTCCTTGGCTATCCACGCTGTTTTGGCCCTGGAGCATATTCGGTGGCATCACAAATGTAGGCTAATTGCTATGTGGGCCAGCACTCCATTTTTTGTAGGGCATGCTTTTTAGAGGCCTGCAATTTCACCTCAGCAAGTTATTCCAGGGAAACTGGCAAGACAAGGAGGGTTGATATTGACCTTATGCTGTGAATGCCCTGGCCCACCTCATGATCACTACTGCATGCCAGTAGTGAGGCCAACCAGGCCTGTGGTGTCAAGTCCCACAGGGACTGTGCTGCCAGAATGGAGTTACTAAAATAGCACATCGGCTGCCGGGCAGGGTTTTTCTGCTGCTGTGAAGATATCCCATAAGTATTCCTTCTGAAGGTTCCCCAGGCTGTCTGTGACAGTCTGGGGAGGGCAGAATGTCACCAGCATCTGTGGGGGAAACACGCAAGGGGCCACTAATCCGAGACTGGCATGGGAAGAATAACATCATACAAACAATTTAGTGCAAGCAGGTCATCCAGCCTCCTTTCCATGTAGACAAGACAGGTCTCAGTTCCCTCTGGAGGTACAAAAGTGGGGGGGTGAGTCCACAAGTTCACCAGATGGTTAGCAGTGAGTTATGCTGATATGAGAAGCCTCAGGGGAGACCCCATTGCTCCCTTCACTCACCTGAAAGGAGGTTGTAGTGAGGTGGGGGTTGGCCTCTTAACCCAGGTAACAGTGATAGGATGAGAGGGAATAGCTTTAAGTTGTGCAAGGGGAGGTTCGGGCTGAATATTAGGAACCATTTCTTCTCAGCAAGAGCGGTGAGGCAGTGGCACAGGCTGCCCAGGGAGGTGGTGGAGTCCCTGGAGGTGTTCAAGAGCAGTGTGGATGTGGCACTGAGGGACGTGGTCAGTGGGGCATGGTGGGGGTGGGCTGACGGTTGGACGGGGTGATCTTAGAGGTCTTTCCAACCTTAACGATTCTATGGTTCTATTGTTCTATATGGCTCTGTTCTCTAGAAAGTTTTCCATCCCTACTCTTTTTAAAAAGGCCATGGGGTTGTCTGTCTTCTTGTGTCAGAGTTAGTGACTTCCACCCTAAATTTAGTTGTGCTGGAACTCTGATGTTCAATTACCAGCCAGTTGTACTTCCAGTATGAGAAAGGAAAAAAGAAAATAGGTTGAACAAATGATTGCATTCAGTCTCAGGAAATGACGAAAACCTACAAGGAATGCAGCCCACCAGAAACAAACCTGGGCTAATGCATGTTCTTTCCTCATCACCTGAAGTCAAGAGGTCTGATTGTTCATTTATTTAGTACAAATATGTTTGTACTTTAAAAACTTTAGCAAAAAGTTGTTAGAATTAGGGTAGTATGGTGTATGGGAACTGTTGAATCACGGCCTGAACCTCTGATTGACCACCTGAGGCAAGCACTGAGTCAGCCGTGGGAGCACAGGTAAAGGCAATTCTCCTGTGTGACCGGAAGGGGTGGAGCCAGGCTGCACCTCTCCTAGACCCCATTTAAGGGCTGACTGCCACTGAGGAAGGATTTCTCTCTGGAGATTGTTCCTTGTGGAGTTTCCTGCAAGCCTACAGCACTGGTGAGTACTTTCATTTGTATTTGATTATCTTTTCCTACATGATAATCTTGCTAAGCCTAACTTCTCTGTATACTTATTGATCATCTAATACTTTACAACATCTGTATACCTATTAACCTTACACACGGTTAGGTTGTAGTTGGACTTGATGATCTTTAAAGTCTTTTCCAACCTGAGCAATTCTGTGATTCTATGAAAAAATGATTTGAATTGCATTCAAATCAGCATGAGAAAACCTGAGATCAACCAGATTTTGACAATATATTCTGGCTAAGAATTGGCCCATGAGCATTACAGAACAGATGTCTGGGCTGTTCCTTGTTAGTGGTTTTTCCTCTGCAGGATCAAGTGTTTTTTTATTATGGTCAATTCCAGGCTTTGCACATTGAGTAAGTCTATGACAACACAATATATATGACTAGTAGGCTAGCATTCTTCAGCTATTTGGAACTTGTGTAGTCACATGGGTTTGTTTAGGATGTGTTTATGTATCAACAAAGTCGTAGCTACTGATTGCCTAAAAATGGTAGAGTGTTATTAACATCAACATGTTTGGAGTGCATTTCTGCATAAAATCTTAGCTTTACTTTAAATATCTGTCTAAAGCTGCATTTTGGTATCTAGCCCATCTTAGCCCCTCCACTGTTACTTCTATCACGCATATGTAAATAGTACCGATCCTGCTCAGCTCACCTTTATCTGCTGAGATACTCCCTTCTCTATCACCAGTAATAACTGTGGAAGGTGATACGGTTATATATGAGAAAAATATTTTATACTGGGAATGATGGAGTACTGGCAAGTGCTGTTATGCACATAACTGAAGATGAGATGTGTTGCTGGCATGACTGGGAGCAGAGGAGTAAGGACTTCTATTACTGTTTTGTTTGTCTTTGGGTGTTTGTATTTACATTGGCAGTCTTGTAAACAGTATTTAAAAGTTACCCCCCAAAAATCTGGCAGTTTTAAATAGTAGCACAGACTATGTAAAGGTGGCAAGCCTGTAGAGGTGTGAAAGCACGTCCAAAAAATATTTCATTCATCAGTAGCTGCTGATGAAACTTACTATGACAGCAGTTGCACAAAACTACGTCTCTGCTTCTATACTCTGTGTTAAGTGCACTGCCCGTAAATTCTTTCCTTTCTGGAGAATAAAATTAGCATAAATCCAGATAGCTAATATCTTTATGCATAAGGCCTATCAAGTTTATGAATGCGCAGGCTATCATGCTTATGAGTGCACACATCATCAAGTTTATAAGCTTTAGCACATAACTGTTATGTTCATAGCACATAAACTTTATCTCTTGGTATATAAAACTCAGTTATGAAAAACAAAAGGTAAAAAAACTACTTCAAATCCATTTTTTCACCCTTCCAACCTACATGTCATAGAACAGCTTGTCACAGTAAGCCTGAACCAATTTTTGCATATAATTGACAGTGGGTTGCTTTTTTTTGTAAGGTATTACCCCATTTATGTGAGATTGGACTTCTGTAGCAAGATTTCATAATTTAACTTAATTGAACATAATTGAAATTTAATTCGAATTTAGAAATTATAATAAAGATAAATGGAAAGCACATAGAAAATTCAGTGTCTGAACTAACTTGTGAATGGTCATTTCAAAATCCCACTGCAGAGGAACTCACAAATACATTCATTTTTAAAAGTTGTTGTTTTTTTACACAACTTCATCTTGTATTAATCAAGATGAGTCTGCAGTAATATAAATAATAATATAAATATATAGTGTATATATATATAAATAAACATAAAAATAATGTAACTCATTTTTTAAGTTTATTCTAGGTACACCACTATTCAATGTAAAACCCATGTTTGACACTTAGAGGTCTAAATGAATCTTCTTCTGAAGAACTAGAATACATAGGTTGCTCCAGAAGTAATGCCTCCTACTTATTTCCACGGAAACTACAACAGATGCTAAGAGCACAATAACATTGTTTGATAGAGCAGATTCCCAGTTATAAAATACTATTTTTTCAACATAGCTTTACATTTTTGCCAGTGATGAGCAAGAGCCTGCGTGCTGCGCTTGTGAAAATCTGCAACAGCAGAAGCGACCTACTGTTGCTGTCACCACTGCTGAAATGTACCACCCACCCCTCACTGTGCTCATATCCACTATTTGATCTCCATAAACGTTCAGCAGGTGTTGATGAATGTCAGAGTTCCATTTTTTCCACATGAAGACATTCTATGAAACATCTTTGATTCATTAGCACTTCCATGTTTGACACCATTTAGACAGACTGCCCTTCTGCTGCCCCTGTCACATAGAAACAAAATGTAATGGGATATTGGTGGGAAGGTTCAACCTCTACTGCCACACTATCAACGTGCTCCTCTGACATCATGGGCCAACATAATAAGGTAGGAGGCATTATTTTCAGAGCAGCCTTTGTGTATTCATTTAATAAAATATCAATTACACAGAGCCAATTATGAGAGACAGACAAAACCAGTGCTTAGATTTACATGAGTACTTTATATCTGGAATGGGCACAGTGTACACTTTCATACACAAAACAGAGTACAGAATACCATGTTACTTAGGTCTTCTGTTTTATAATTAACTCTCCCTTCCTAGTACTTAGCTGTTCTAAATGCTGCTCTTAATTGCTGGGTTAATGCCTGTGACCACTGAATAGAACAACATCACCCCACAGCTGCACCAAAAAGCTGGCTAACCTGGTCAAGTGTTTAAGAGGATAAAGTAAGATGTCATACTTGAGCTGTACTGTGGGAAGTGGCCCAGCGTGCTATTAGCACAACATAGTGACGTTGGCTCAACAGCTAGCCCTAAAAGAGCAGGTACTTCTCTACCTCTGATTGCCCCTACCTGAAGTGAAGGCATGGTGAGGCCTTGGTGTCTGTGTAGGAGCTCACATGAGAGAAGCCACTGGAGGCTTGTGGCCTTTACTGTAGTTAACCTGCTGTTTTATACCAGCCCACATAGTCATTTTGAACAGTATACTTCTGGGTCTGATTCAGAGTTGAGAATTGTATGCTCATTATTAAATTAGGCAGAGTCCTAATACTGCAAAATACCATAGGCTATATCTAAGATGTAAAAGCAAGGACTGATAGGACTAACCTGGCAAGCACACCAAGAGCAGCAAGAGGCTCAAGGCTAATCTTACTGTTATTTCTTTTGCTGAAACTGAAACTCCTGTTTTTATCATCTGGCCTACACTCCAAAGATATTTCTTCCCCTATTTGTACCTATCCTCTTGCCTACAGTAACCCTGCTTCTTATCCTTCCATGTTCAGCCTAATATATTTCTCCACTAGACCTCAGCAGCAGAAATGCTAAAGAGACAAAGGAAATGATTCTGTGCATCTGCAGGGAGAACTAGGTGCCACCAAATGCTGGAACGAGCAATGCCAGTTAGCCCACTGCCTTATTAGTTGGAGAAGAAGGAACTCGGGAATTTATCAGTGTAAAGTTCCTACAGTGCACAGACAACCACAATTCTTCAGATGTTCATCATTTCGGCTGGGGAGGATAATAAGAAGGGTTGAGTCCTAGCACGAGAACCAAGTCCCTGTTTCAAATAGGTTCAATAAGCCTGACACTGAATGTAATCAATTTGTGTATGTCATGTAATCACTGAGACCAAACTGTGAGTGTGTGATACAGAGCCATCGTCTGCATATGTGGATGACATCAGATGTCTTGGACACACTGTACTTGCATGCATGGCGTTCGGAGCCTTGAGCATCCATAACAGGAAAGGAACAGAAACTTCTCTCACATGAGGGCAGCACCTATATTGATTATTAAGAGCTGTTTTTAGTGTTTTGAGTTAAAAGACTAAGGATATTACAGAAATTTAAAATAATATACGTGTATGTCCTTCTAACTTCATTCTGAGAAATGGCTGAAGCCTTTCTGGCATTTTTTTCTTTCTCTCCAGAACATTCAGGCTGAGGCAAACATACGACTAATCCTTGTTTGTTTGTTTTCCATTGTTTATAGTTTTGCCAAGCTTCAACAGCCTGGAAGAAGTTTTGAATCCTGGGTGTTCCTTCAGGCTTGATTTTTTTTGTTTGTTTTTGAGAGGGAGAGGTTGGGGTTAGCTTGGGGAAGGTAATATTTCAGTTTTGGAAACTTACAAGCAACTGCAGACAAAATGTCAGTTTAAAAGGCTGAGAACAGCAGCAAAACTATTCCAATCCTAGGTTTTCACAAGAAGGAATTTTTGCTGTCCTTTTCATGTTGCTTTTTAGAACAATAAGACCAGTGTATTATAAATTACGGTAAATAACCCAGCTCAGTGTTGTTAATTCTTGCCCAAATCCCACATAGCTCTAGGTGTCATCTGCTGCTTAGCCAAAGATAGTATATGGTTTTGTTGCACCCAATGCACAAGTGTCACTGTACATGTCTACAGAAGGAAAAAAAAAAAGCATAACAGTTTCTTCAGAATTAGGGAAAGTTTCCAGGCATTTGTTGTTCTTTTTCCCAGAGTATCACAAACTGCAGAAAACAGGGCTTTCAGCAAAGCTTCCTGTTTTATCACAGAATTCTGTAGTGACTGAGCCACAGTTAGTTTGGAGAGAACAGGTGTGAAGTCTCCACTCCTTCAGAACCAACAGAAGCAACCTGTAGTTCTGATATGATGCACAAAATACCCCTTCTTTTACATGTTTCCTTTTATGGCTAATAGTAAGAATAAATACATCAAATAAAATTATTTGTGAATTAGCCATATTCCTATTGAAGCGTCAAGATCTGTTGTCTGATACAGATTTTATATATGTGTGGTACACAGATCACAGTTTGGCAGCTTAATCTTCTAAATACAGTCACCTTTCCAGTCCCCTCTTGGATAGGAGAAGTCTGGAGTCACTGCCTCCAAAATGGCACAGCACTTGCAACAGAAATGTCAATTATAGTTTGAACAGTTAAAACCAAAAGTCCTTTAAGGCCATTGTTAAGTTGTGTAAGGGAACTTTGCAATCAGAGTCATCGGTATTGTAGCAGCTCAATATTCATATAGCTCTACAAACAATTTTAGCTATATGTCACCTGGAATGAATAGTGCTTTTTATTGCGTCAATATAGATATTTCAGTTTTAAATACTTGCACCACCAAAATACTGAATTTATTTTCTTCAGACTTAGATTCCAAATGTATTATTTTGCATTATGTTTGTGTGATATTTGAATCAGAGACTAATGGAAATATATTTTCCTACATGTTATGTAAGTAAAAAAATGTTTTCCCTTAAGTTTCCCTATAACTTTTGAGTTGAAACAAAATGCACAAAGCTTTACTGCAAAAAGATTTTTAAGTGATGAAAAAGGGAGATAAAGAAGAACATTCAACTGTAACTTTAGCTAATACAGTTCAATGCAGCAAGCATTAGAATCTGGTGAATGTGCAAACAGTGGAGGTAAGATGAGCGTTTCCTATACAGTCAGCTTTCAAGTTACCTTTATGCAACTGAATAAAAAGGTTTAAATTTAAGCTGAATCGTATGTCCTACCATACATCTAAAAGATGTTCTGTGTATGCAAATACAAAGGGAGGAAATTACATTTCCTTTCCCTCATGCAACAGTCATGCACCCTCTTGCATTTTTGTCTCCCACAGTTGCACTCTTGTCTTTTCTGTTTCTCATAATGGCAGTGCCCATCTGAATAATACAATGTTCTGAACAATCCGTGGAGATCTTCAACATCCTTCTCCAGAGAGAAACTGAAGTGGCCTCTTGTCCTGTAAGGAGATAGCCTTTCTTCTACTATGTGTTCTTTCTTTCTTATTCTTGCCTTCAAAGTTAATACTCTTCCTCTGCAGACTGACGTGACTTTGGAGATAACAACTGTCCCAGAGATCACTACCAGAACACACAGACACCAGAGTTCCTTCCCTGTAAAGAGACATTGTTGGTTATTACACATGGGTGACTGACTTTACTGCTTACCTGCTTTTGACACTATTTTTTTCTGCTGTATGGATTAAGATTCTTCCAGAAGCTATCGGTGTTTCTCCTAACCCTTCATAACTCTATATCGTTTCATAATGGTAACTCTTGTGGTGTCTGAATCTTTTCTATGGTGTTTGCATGATGAACTGCTATAATGTGAACTTTAAACTCATCTAGTTTACTATCTGGTTTCCAGCAACAGCCAATAGAGTATATCCAGCTTAAGAATAAGGTCTGTGTGTTGTCTCCAAGCAGTCCAGTGTCCACAAATCTGTGGTTTGGAGGCTTCTGCAGTGTGGATGATGAATGATGTTTCTTCCTTACATTTAATTGAATTTTCTTCTATTAATTTGTCTGGTTGGGTTTTAACTCCTACACCTTTAACATCTTGCAAAGTCTTATAGTATTTTGCAGCAAAGAATTCCACAGCTTAATATCCTGTGAAGAACTCTTCTTTTTGTTCTGAGCATGTTTCCTAACAGCTTCATTCGTATTCTTTGAACTTTTTTTGGAAAAACAGTAACGGTGTCTCACGTTCATCCTTTCTCTACCACAGGTGATTTTATAGACGTCTGTCATGTCTCCCCTCAGTCATCTGTCTTTCAGACTGAAGAGCCTTTAGGTATGTCTCATGCAGAACCATTATGTTCCTTCAGTTGTCCTTATCTAACCTTTTCTGAATCATTTCCATCTATTATGGCCTTTTTGAGATGTAAGGAAAAGGACTGAACATGCTACTCAATGCACAGTGTACTATGGATTGATACAGAGGCGGATGTATTACAATGTTCTCTGTTCCGCTCTTAATTATTTCAACTATTTGATTTACTTTTCTGCACACAGGGGAACACTGAGTAGATGTTTTCAGAGAAATATTCATCAGAACCCAAAGATCCCTTTTGTGAGTGGAGAATCAGCTTACAGTCCACTGTTGTATATACAGTTTTTTCCTGCGTGCACTACTTTGCATTTAACTATGTCACATTTTATCTGTGGTTTTATTATCCAGTCACTCAGTCTTGTGAAGTCTTTCTATAGTTCTTCAGTTCTTCACAGCCATTTTAACTTCATCAAATTTGTCCTCTAACTTTCCTTTACCTGAATAGCTTAATATCATTAGCAATCTGTGATACCTCACTGCTCACTCTCTTTTTCCAGATCATTTATGAATACATTAAGCAGCACAAGTCACAGCACAGGTCCCTGCAGACTCCTCTTGTGATCTTCCTCTTCTAAGAAAACCAACCTTTATTTCTGTTTTAATTCTGCTTCCTCTCTTCTAGCCATTTTTGATCCATTCCCTTTTCTTATTGCATAAAGGTTTTTTTTTCTTTGCTTTTCTCTTTTTTTTTTAATGAAGCTTTGTCTAGGGATCTCACTGCCATTGCCACTGGGAATCCTATAGCCCTTAAACAGGAGTTCTCCTTGTCCACACATGTTAACTCTACCAAAGAATTATAGATCTGCAACATGTGATGTAATGTAACAAAAGCTGTGCTGTGTCTTCCTCAAGATGTTCCATTTATATATGTGTCCATTTCTTCTGTTAAGAAGGATAGATAATACTTATTTGCCCAAACGCACAACACAACAGACTTCTATGTAGCTGCTCGCATCTTCACTGGAGTCATTTCTGAAAATGGCTGGCACATTCCCTACTGAGTTACCAGGGAAAGGGGTTATAAAACCAGGGCCACGCACTTCAGTACTTCAACTCTCAGATGCCTGATTCCTCTTAAAGCTCTCGGATGGAGGCCATCTGGTCCCCACAGTGTCTCACTTCTTTGTTTGTTCCCTAACATCGTCTGCCCCACAGTTAAATTTGAGGTAAATCTGCTGAATTCCTCATAATGAAAAGTGCTGGCATGAGTTTCTCTAAGCTCTTGCACTGTGAAAACAGATGCAAAAACATGAATGTAGTTTTTTTTTCTATGGCCTTGTTTTCTTTAGGTGTTCTTTTTCCAGCTTGAAGGTCTATAGGCCCTACCAAGTCTGTGGCAAGCCTCCTTCTTCAGACACCTAATGGGGAAGGGCTTGGGTTTTCTGTGCTGTGTTTTTAGTTTTCCCATGGCCTTGTAAGTCATTCTGCAAGCTCATTTTTTTTAAATCTCCTTTGTGCTATTGATGTAACAGAATCTATAAATCCATCTATACTTTAAGAAGTGTAATTTCTGTGCTGTCCTTTACCCCATTTTAAAAATATTGCCATCCAAACACTAAGAAAAGTATGCCATTAAAAATGCATGGCATCACTCAACATTTTGCAATGATATCTCATTGCCACCCTAGCTATAACACGTGAAAGGAAAAAGCCATTTTAGGGACCAAGTTCCGTAGTTTTATTTTTAATTTACAAGAAGAAAGCTAAAAAATATCTATTTATTATCTCAGGTAATTCCACAGTCCACAGGTCAGAAGAGTATGGCTGTGAATATCCAGTCACTGGCATTAAGTTGCCTGCCTATTTATGTAATCCCTACCAATTGCAGAAAGAAAGACAACTGGGTAAAAACTAACCCATAAATATGATTTTAGATTTGGAGTTTAAAAAACTAGGCCACAGTAAAAATGTTAACAGTCGAGGTTATTGATATCAGCTACTGACATTGATTTTTGTTACTTTTTCTAGTGTCACACCAGAATTTTTTTAAATGAAAAAGTTCTGTTCCATACAAGTCTCCTTTTTGCAGTGGCCTCAACATAACTATGCAAAAGTTGTTGATTATAAAACCTGATGTAATATGTGAGGTTTATATTGTTAGCAAGAGCATGTGCTTGTTTCCTGGAAAAAAAAAAAAGGTAATCTGTGCTGCTCTGGCTGCTGTGATCAAAGTACTGGGCTTAATAAGCAAAAGAGTAACAAAATTACAAAGTTAGATCAAACTGCTGAGTTGATTGATCCAAGATCTTGTTATGTCCATGAAACTTGTCAGAAAACACATCACGGGCAGTTAGGGAATATCCAGCTCCCAGGTATACTTTGAGCAACAACTTGATGATGTTTAGTGATCGTGGATGTTTCCATAGAGTCGTAGAATATCCTGAGTTGGAAGGGACCCATGAGGATCATTGAGTCCAACTCCTGGCTCCACACAGGACAAATATGCCTCTTGTATGCAAGGGCAATAATGAAAAGAACCTGGGTGGATGACAGAGCTGCTACTTTTGTAATGAATAATGTGTCTGTCAACTTAACAATCAGGAAAAAAACAGTAGTTCTTTTATTCTGAGATAAAAATGTTACATCATTGTACAGAATCTCACAAAACCCATTATTAATGTTATGCTCTACGAAAAATATATATAATCTATTTCTACAGTTTGCTATCTTATTCTAAAGTACTTCTCATTGCCTGACACTATTTTCTTTACCTACAAAACTCTTTCAAAAACAAAATTGAATGTCTGTATCGGATATAAAAACTTGTTTTGTTTTATGCACTGTTGGTTGTCACCCCCCGCATGTTCCATAATGTCATTTTCCGTATTTCCTAACACTTGAGAGAAGAGTAAAGCTTGGTGTAATTTTCACTCAGTTCTAGCCCTTTTTTTTTTAAACAAGCTAATCCCATTTAATCTGTGGCAATTCTGTTAAAAATGATGCATTTTGGTGGAAAGATTGTTACTTGGTCCTTAAAAGCCTTCGAGATTCATAACTAAATATTATCCTGTTTATGGGATTAACTGTGTTTAACTATTTCCTGTTTTTTCAACAGCTCAGCTTCCAGCACTGCTTTGCCTCCTGACACGACAAGTACCCCCACGTTTCCTGTGGCCGATCAGCTTGCAATGTTTTTACCCCTTGTAGAGGAGTTCTCATCATGCTGCCAACTGCAGTTCTCACAAAACAGTTCTGAAGATTTCAGTAGCACAGAATCTCATATTTTTTGCTTCCCAATAGCTGAGTATGGCCCTCTAACTGATAAGTACAATGGACGTACACATACCTCCTTCAACTTTGTCTACTGTTTGCTAGTCTTTGAGCACTTTTTCTTACTTCTTTTAATTTTATCTTTATGCATTATCTGGCTTTCTTTAGTACCTTCTATATGGACTTTTCTTCAACTAAGTTTCATTGATTAGTGTTCTACAGCCTTTTCTTGTCTATATCCATGCACAGTTCTTCTAAGCCTGATAAACCTTAAAGGATAATTTTAAAAGAAAAATAACTGTGCAATGAGAAGCGTTTCAGAAAATGTGGTTAAGATTTGATGTGTATACAGCTCCTATGTGGGATAAAGATTTTTCTTTTTTGTTATCTTCCTTGTTTCTGAAGCATTCAAGAGCCCTACCAAACACTTATGTGATGCGATGAGGGACTTTGGCATGATTTCTGCACCAAAGATAATGAATTTAAATATGCTCCGTGTTGTTTAGTGGATCAGGTACAGCTCTTCTGTGTTACTTAGAAGCAGAGAATGGCTTTTCTGCTCCTGAGGTCTCATTTCTTTTTGGCTTGTCAAGCACATGCTTCCGTAAAGCAAGTAAAAAATATTCAATAAATGAATATTTGTAATAACTCTCTTATTTGCCTTAATAATCTCTCTCAGCAGTGTGTGTTCTATATTCTTCTGATGGCAAGTAGTGAACTTCCAGGTATGATTCTGTATTACCTGCACAACTTCTTCCACTAAATTCTTTAAGTATATTGCTGTTCTCTAGGCAAAGGCAGTTATATTTTTATTTATTTTTATTTCAAGTTACAAAAGCAGTAATATGATGCATATTAATGCATAAATTTCAGCCTTGTGTTGAGGCAAAAAAGAAATCTGATTATTCTGAACAATTTAAACATATTTCTTAAAATAATATTTTAAAGTCAGTTAAAACAAATCATGTGCAATTCTACTGAATTTCATATATTTTTTTTCATTTACTTTCAGTTTAGGTTCAACTTGTACGAGAGATCTTCTAGTTCAGTCCCTGTTCAGGGTCAACAAAACTTAAAAACAATGATAGAAGTTCAAATTCAAGTTTGCGTTTGGCTAATTCTGAAGAATTATGTCCAATATGAATTAAAGCAAAATATGTACCTTAGTTCTTTGTGGGGGAAAAAAACAGGAATGAACAATAAAAATATTTAATCTTATTCTTGTAGCTGAATGCAGCACTGCATGAACCAACATCAGTAACAGTGATATGAATTAAGTAATAAAGAGCTGTCTAGTGACAGTAGCTTCTATGTTCCTAAATCAATTCCTATCTCCTAAATAAAATTATGTTTAAAGAGAGTGGGAAGGAGAATAAAAGAACCACTTTGAGGAACAGAAACATTTAGTATGGTTTTTCTCATTGAAATGCATACACAGAGAGCACTTGAAGTCTGCAGAGTAACCTGACCTTTATAGTTACCAAACCTGTCATTCTTTCACTCTGGAGTCTTACTAGTACCTATGAATACCTAGAAACTGAGGAAAGTAACAAAAAACCCTCCCAGATTCTGCTGTATGGAACAGCAGTGATTCCTGCATCTGTCTCTTGGACAAGACTTTTTTTATCCCCATCGTGGACCACTGCTGCTTGACTCCAAACAATACCAGTTGTTGTCTTCATGTGGCAGGACCTGCCCTCAGGAGGGCGCTTGCTTTGTGCCAGGCACCAGGAGTTGCTGGCTGACAGCCAAGGAGCATTGAGAGGTGCCCTGGCCCCAGAGCCTGTATGCTGCAATGATCCTTCGCGTAGCCCAGTACCCCTTACTCCCTTTTCATCACTCCTGCACTTCCAGATTGGAGATGGTTGGTGTGTATAAAGCTGCAACTCTATGAGATACCTCCCATTGGCTGAACAAAGCCTAAAATTTTCAGTCTCATCATTTCTCCAAATTTGGAATGGATTTTTCAAGTGGACAGAAGAAGTATCCCCTGACAATGAGAGGACTCCCTGCCAAATTTCAAGCCTTTGCTCTAAAGCTTGAATTGTCACTCATTTTGCTGAAATTTTCAAAATAATTCCCTATGAGGTAAATAATGTATTTAGTAGAGAAAATTTATGACTTTGATCAATCAGAAGAAATCAGTTCTTATGAATAAATATAGTTATGGCTGTAACTAGAAGCATGAAAGAAACAAATAATGTAAGAGATGATCACCTGGGGACTCACAATCTTCCCCTCAAAGAGCTGGATTAGACTAATCTGTCGATAAAACTGGTTAAAAGGAGAAAGGAGAATTAAAAGCATTATGTATATAAATAAAAAAATTAAAAATTGTTTTCAGATTCTGGAAATGTGAATTGAGGAGATGAGGATGGTATTTGGCTCCAAACTGGCCAAAGCATCTCTAATTGTTCTAACTAGTATTAACTCAGTCCAGACATTCAGAAACACTGATGACCACATCTGCAGATCTCTTTATTTTAGCCACCAGCCTCACCAGTCCAACAGAATGTACCTTGAATCAGAGACCGCAGTCAAGAAGAAGTTATCATCCAATGCTGGCAAGAAGAATTGCACAAAGAGTGCTTGCTGAACTATTGATACAGAGACCGTATTTGGACACTGCTTCACTGGGAGCCAGGGTGCTCCAGACAGATTTGTTTGTGATGATCCGTGTTGCTAGGCAGGAGGGCAGCTACAGCTTGTACCAACGGGAGCTTTTTCTGGACGTGAGACCTCAGTTCCTAGAAATGAGTAACTGAAGTAGCTTCAAAAGTTTCCTAAGGATGATAAATACTTGATTGTGAAAGCAATGGCAGAAAATCTACATAATCTGAAGATGACTGCACTATCTGGGCAAATACTCTTTTATTTTCAGTTCTTCTTTGTTGGGGTAAAAAATACATAGAAAAAATAAGTCCCTTTTTACCTGTCTCTAAGTGACTAGCAACAGTAACTAGTTATGAAGCACAGTACTAATCCTTTGTAACTAAATAATCCTTTCTCTTAGCACTTAGATTCCGTCTTTGAAACACTCTCAGCAGAATGTTTAATGACAGCTGTCTCCACTTTCCCCAGAACAAAAGATGCTGCTAGTTACAAGTGTGTACTGTTTTGTTGGGTTTTGTTTGTTTGTTTGGCCAAGCTTTCCATAAGCACTTAAGCAGCACAGATGGCATAGTGTTTTGGTGCTCTTCTTCCTTAATACAGCATCACTTTTAGCACTAAAGTGTGCACAGGGGCGAGAGGGGATAGGCTAGAGCCATCTTCTTGGCTTCACATGGCTGGAAGGGCTAAACACAGACTTGGAGCTCTGCACCCTCTTCATGTCACTTGAGTGCTTCCCTCCTGCCATTTCTGGAGCCCGTTCGTGCTCAGGAATGATCTCTGCATGCTGTTGCTAGGACATGGTACCTCCAGATTTGTATTTATTTTTTGAGCTATTTGAAGCTAAGAAAATGTATCTTCTAAATACCAATAACTAAAAAAGGACAATTATTTATACTAAGGCAATAAAATTAAAATAAAGATGACTTCAGAATTCTTTGAATGCTTATTCATTTTCAAATGCCTTTAAGAATTATTTATCAATTTTCACCGACAATAGCAATAAATAACATTAACTAGTAAGCCCAGGTGATGAAAACCAGCCCTAGCATTCAGACTTCAAAGATTCACAATATCACCAATGGGCAGCTCCATGACTCTCTATTCCAGGATACCTAAAGCCTTATTGGAAGACAAGCCCACAGAAAAATGTCTTTCCTTCCACTCATGCACTACATCCATGTCTGCCTGCTCACCATAGCTGCCTCCCCAGAGCAGTGGTCACAGCGTTGAGCATTTGGACAACACTCTCAGACATAGGGTTGGAATTTTGGGTGGTGCTGTGTGGAGCCAGGAGCTGGACTTGTGGATCATTCCAGCTCAGGATATTCTGTGAATGTATGATTCCATCTCCAGATTTTTTTTGTTTAGGATCTCAGTGGTTGCTGTTTTCCCTGCTAGCACTCAGAAAACCTATTGCAACTCCCCTCCACCTCTGCCACCTACAAAATTGTTTAAGAGTGAATGAAAAAGCTCACATCATGTAAGATGAGGAAAGAATGGTGTTGTGTCTCTGAGGTTGGTAAGGTTTGCATTTGCCACATCTCATTTGAATGCTTTGGATTCATATTTTGTAGATTTCCTCTGGGACTGGAGATACCATTGATGGATGAGTCCTGGACCCACTGAAATTGCAGGAATTAACCATCTGTGCTCCACATCTATGGAAGGTTTAACCATTTCCCTCAGAGCTGACACATGGCCATATACATAGAACATCCCAAGTTGGAAGGGACCAATAACGATCACCAAGTTCAGCTTCAGGTTCCACACAGGACCACCCAAAATTCAAACCCTACTTCTGAGAGCACTGTCCAAACTCTCCTTGAACTCCAGCATTCAGGGCCGTGCGCACAGCCCTGGGCAGCCCACTCCATGGCCACCGCCCTCTAGTGCAGACCCTTTCCCTAACCCCCAGCTGCCCCTCCCCTGACGCAGCTCCATGCCATTCCCTCGGGCCCTGTCGCTGCCACAGAGAGCAGAGCTCAGCGCTGCCCCTCTGCTCCCTGTGAGGAGCTGCAGCCGCCATGAGGCCTCCCCTCAGCTCTTCTGCTCTGGGCTGAGCACACCGAGGGGCCTCAGCCGCTCCTCACACACCTTGCCCTCAGACCCTTCCCCATCTTTGTAGCCCTCCTTTGGACACTCTCTAACAGTTTTATGTCCTTTTTGTACTGCGGTGCCCAGAACTGCACACAGTACCCAAGGTGAGGCCACACCAGTGCAGGGTAGAGCCAGACAAATCACTTCATTAGTTGTTAACCTCTAACATCCACCAGATATTTCTCTGCTTCAGATTTTGCGGTTTTTTTTTAACAGATTTTCTCACTTTATATTTTACAAGCCGTTGCCTTCTTAAATTCATAAAACAAATTGCTGAGAATTTCCAGGGCGCAGGCTGCACACATTATGAAATCCAATGTGCTGAATTGTACATGTAACAGAGACAACTCCAGCCCTTATGTATTTATTTACAGGCTCCTTATGTTTTCCTTAAGACTGTAATTCCTTTCAGCGTAACGCAGTTAGCCGGCTCCCCTGGGCGCTGGGCTTCCCCTAGCCGCCCCCGCGCCCAGCTCCCGCCGAGGCGGGCAGTCCCCTCAACAGCGCCACAACGGCTGCACACCCAAAAGCCCGCCCAGGCCGCGCCGAGCCCGACCGTTAGGGCCGCTCCGCGTGCCAGGAAGCGGGCGGGGCGGGGCGGGGCGGGAAGCGGAGTCACGAGCCGAGGGATGATGCGACGGAGCCCCGGATGTTGGCGGCGCTCGCTGCCCCAAGCGCCGCGGGCGGAAGCGGGTGACGGGAGTGGGTTTCCTCCCGCAGGGGCCGCTCCCGTCCCGTCAGGGCGCGATGGGCACGGCGCTGGACATCAAGATCAAGCGGGCCAACAAGGTGTACCGCTGCGGGGTGAGTGCTGTTGTTTGTACCTGACGGGGAGTAATGCCGTCTTAGATACAGTCTTTAGGCAAGAGCAGTTCTACTTCGCTTTTTTCACTGATTGCGTTCTTGTTCTTTTTTTTTTTTTTCTGACCGATTTCTTAATAATTTTACACTAATATTGTTGTTGTATGTGGTAAAGTGATTCTGTGTAGTTCAACTTTTGCAGCTACTTGAAAAATGCTGTGGCTTTTTCAGTCTCTTTTGCATTCCCTTCGAGAGCAGTTGGCTTTGCTCCTTTACAACCACCTGAAAAGGGGATGTGGTGATGTGAGGTCGGCCTCTTCTCCCATGTAACAGCGATAGGACGAGAGGAACGGCCTCAAGTTGCACCAGGGAGGTTTAGGTTGGGTATTAGGAACAATTTCCTCTCAGCAAGAGCGCTGAGGCAGTGGCACAGGCTGCCCAGGGAGGTGGTGGAGTCACTGTTCCTGGAGGTGTTCAAGAGCCGTGTGGATGTGGCACTGAGGGATGTGGGCAGTGGGCATGGTGGGGGTGGGCTACACTCAGTGATCTTAGAGGTCTTTTCCAGCCTTAATGGTTCTGTGATAGCAGTTTGGCTCATACAGCATCTAAGCATGTTTCAGCTTACTGAATGCTTTTAATGCTGGGAAACTGCTTTAAGCAGATTTGAATGGAAGGTTATGGAACATCTGCTCTGCAGTTGTCGAATCATTGAGACAGCAGCATCCGTAAAGCTGAGCTGTCGTTCTGTGAACAACACATCCCTTTGGGTGTGATGTTTTGGTGGTAAATGCTCTTCTCTGTTTCTCAACTTCTCATCATTTTGCTGATGCATGTTATTGTACTGCTGTGTTTCTTTTCAGTTTCTCTGCTTGGCTTCCTTTTGTATCATGCCAAACAGGACTGATTTCCTTAGTACAAGAAAAGGGATATTTCTTCTGTCTTCAGGCTGAAATTAAGTAAGATTTTTACCATTAGTAGATCTGTGTGGTGTGCTTACTGTCACTCAAACTCCACACGAGGAGGTTTATAGTTTTAGTTTATTAATGAGGGCTGAAATTCTGAGATTGAGTGATGTGAAACAGCAGGGAGCTGTGTGCTAGGAGTACAATATGAATTTTTGATGGTAATTTCCTAGGCATTGGAAGGCATTACAAATCTCTCCTTAAGGAATGGAATACGTGCAGCTTTGGGTTGTTTTTTTTTTTTTTTAGAAATGTACTGATTGTTTTGTGTTTCACTGACATCAGCTATGCTAATAATACCTTCAGTCTTTGACAACTTTCAACTGAAAAAATGCTTTCATCAATGCTACTCGAAAATGAGGAGATTCCTGTAGTAAAAACCATAGCTTATTCCAATATAGATGTCTTGCTATTTATATGAAGGCAGTGGAGATATTGGGGCTTGAATCGATCTTTCATTTTCCAAATTCATTTAAGACTGCATTTGGATATGAAAGAAGATGGTCACAGAATCACAGTATTGTAGGCATTAGAAGGGACCTCTGGAGATTATCAAGTCTGGTGATGTTCAAATTGTCCAGTGGTTAGGCCTATTAGGAGATGATAGCACAAAGCTTTCGAAATCATAATTTGCCTGAAATCATGATTAATCCAGCATAACTTCACAGTGCAACTCGCTTTCACAGCCATTCAGTGTCTGCTGTCTTACTTGCAGTGATGGTGTTGCCTGGTGAGCCAGAGGAGGGCAATAGATAGAATTTGGATGGAGTGACTCTTAAATATATATAAGAATAATATCTGTTGAATCGGATATCCCTTCTTGGTTTTCTTATGAACGGCTTCTCAAATAGAATGTAACACAGTGTATGTAACAATCAGTATCAGAATGGACTTGTGCTGGATGCGGAGGAAAAGATGACAGCAGAGAGATGCCCTAACTTTCAGTTCTAGGAAGTTTATGAGATAGCTGTGATTAAAGTATGATAATGTTTGTCTGTGTAGGTAAATGTTTTTGCATAATTAAGCAGATGGGTAGTTAAGGAACCTTTAATGTTCCTCATGCTTGTTTTTGTGCTCATTATAAAAGCAATTGTTTGGTGTGTTGTTTTTTTTTTAGCGGACTGCATTAAAGAGTCTGCTTGCACTCCTGAGTAGGTATGAAGTATTTGCTCAGAGAGCTGATATGTAATATTCTGGTGCGTTTAATTCAATACATGCCTCTTGGTGATTTTATAACTTCTGAGGGTCATTTTGGCTTTAATACCCATCTAAATGGTATAGGCTTGTGACAGTGTAGTTACCTTTTCTATCATCTCCTCACATTGGTTACAATTTCAACATTAAGCCTTTGAAAGTATGTGATGTAGTTGAGTCTGTAGGTTTTCCCTACATCGTGCAGGAATCAATGAGGTTGTGCCTAATGTGATCTCTTTCTTATTTTAAGAAGCAACGGGTGGCCTGTGGAATGGAGTCCGCGTGTAGTGGAACAGCTCCAACAGGGCAGGAAACTGGACAAAACAGATGGAGTCGTGTGGATGAAGAGAAGTCTGAGGAATCTCAGCCTGTGCTTCTAGGTCCTAATAGACTGAAGAAGTGGTAATGGCAGTGGCTGCTGATTCTTCCATTTGAGCTCCGGTTTTGTATTTTATGAGAATGCATGAACTAGTGGGGGATTTTTAGCATCTCTGGTTCTGTTGAGTGTATGCCATTCAGCATCTCTCAGTCTCCTGAAAGCATTTGCTGCGTTTTTGTGTTACCTCCAAGAGGGAAGGGATGAGCAGAAACAGATATGAGAGAGGCCCATATTTAACAAGTTCAGAGGTTCTCGTAGTAGTGAATTCCATATTAATTAAGGCCCTGAAGATGTGGGAGTTTATATAAAAAACTTCTAGGGAGAAATGCTTAAAGATGAATGTTTGTTAACCTTAATGTTATTGCAGAACTCTTATATACTTGTCAGGGGAAAATATTGTTCAAAGTACATAAGAGAAGGCTGGTGAGAGAAGAATGTGTGTGTCCGAAGTAAATAGCTGGCCAGGAAAATTAATAACATCTGAGTAACTTCTCATTTTTTGCTTTTTATAAGGTTAGAGTGGTATGTGTGGTTTTCTGTAGGCTTTCTCCGTGAGGCCAAGACCTCTAAATTTCTCTTTAGTGCTGAAATAGCCATATCATTCAGTCTTCACATTACTGTTCCCTGCTGTCATGGGTTGGGTCAGGTTACTTTTCATCCTGGTACAGTGACCTTGGTTATATTAAATCCAGTTGAATTTGAGCATTTTTCATCATTACGAAACAGTCTTTCTTGCCAAGTTGAAATCTCTTCTCCTCCTATTTTTTTTTAGTGCAAGGCAGTATCGTGGCAATAACTTTGTTATTTTTAATTCCTCTTTTCTTCTATGTTAATTGTTACTTTTTTAACTGGGAGAAAGCAGACATAACATTTATAAAATAGTTGTGCATGGTACAAATCGCTGCTTTCAAAGATAAAAACTTGCTGTGATAATCGGTAAGCCGTTTCTATGTCCATTGTTTATGATCATCAGAAACTGGAGGAAATAGCAAACAAAGACCTTTACTTTTTTCCAGAGTTCAATCTGAGAAAGCTTGGTTTAAACAAGTGACCTTAAAGTGGGGGTAAAGAGCAACAACACATTTGCCACTTCCCGGAGCAAAAAGAGTAATAGGATTGTTAGGGGGCAAGAGAGAAGTGATTGGGGTTTTAAGAACAAAAAGATAAGAAAATAGATCCTAATAGCCTGTTCTGTTATACCAAAGTAAGGCTTACTACAGCAACTAGGAACAGAAGATCAGTGTTCAGGAGACTGCCCCTCCTCCCCCCCCCTTTTTTTTTAATTGAATAGAGAATTCCAAGCCATTGAAGCTAATTTAACAAACTTTGGAATGCTGGAAGAATGAGAGAGGACAGGCACAGCTAATGATGTGTTTTATTTAGCAAATCTAACAGGATGACTGGAATATCTGTGGTAGTTAGCCCAAAATGGATAATTAAAGGAATTGGAGGCTGAAAAATGCAGCTTACAAAGAAGAATGCCACGATTAATGTCAGCGGAAGACTTTTAATGACAAGTGACTCCAAAATATACTTAAGTTAGAATTTGCCTACACAGAAGCTTTTTGTTGTTTCTGACAAAGCAAACTGCTTAGTAAAACTGAACATTGAGGGTGAAACATCTGATGTCCTGTAAGTTGGATATAGCAAGGTTTTCCTATTAAATGCAGTCTCTTTCTCTGTAAAGAATCAGAAGGATGCGTAGTTGAGATCTGGTGGTGGATCAGTTGGGTAGAATAATGCATGTGGCAGAAAATGATGAAGGATATTTAGTAAATGTGACTTAAGTGAACTTAATGGGAAGTCTAAAACTGCCAAATTCATGCCCTTAGTCCTGAAATCAAAGGCTTGTGATGTGGAAAGAGGAACCCCAAGAGAAACTAAAGCGTTCTGTTGGTAACCAACTGACCATGGACTCCCATTTTACCAAACCAATGACAAGCTTAATTCATAAAGATATGGTTAATATAAACTGGAACTGGCTAATTGGTAAGCATTTCTGTACGGTATTCAGTACGATGCCTTCTGCTGCTTTCAACACTTGAACACGTGTGATGGCGGATTTCAGGTGGTCCTGAAAGCCTGCCTTATGCTTTGTTTTGTTTGATTGATTTTGGTGGTGGTGTTTTTTCAGAAGTACCTCTCATATGAAAATAAAATAGGCTGATATTTCTTATCAGCAGGTCTGTCAAATGACTGGCTCCGATCTGAAAGTACATCACATGTAGCTGGAAGCTTTTTGTAGCGCCTTACTGAAGTAAGAAGACCTGACTGTAAGCGGTCAGATTGGCATTGGTATGTGTTTTAACACTGGGAGTAATTCTCAGCAAATCACTTATGGGACGAGACAGTGTGTGCTTTGGGCCTTTGAATCTTTACATCATGTTTAAAGAAACAGATTGGCTGCCTGGTTTAGTCAGAAGTTGCAGTTTGTCTAGGAGTTTAAAGACAATGTTCTGTGACCTGTGTTACGCGCTATTTCTTCCTACTGAACAAAGATCACCCCTAATTATCCTCAGCCAAACTCGGATAGCTCTGCTCAAGAACTGCGGAAATAAGGGATGATGCGGTCGGATTAGATGAAGCAGATGTTCGTTGTAGTTGTGACTTTTCTGTCCAGTTTCATGTGCCTATTTGAGAGGTGAGGAACTGACAACAGAAGACTAAAGAGCTTATTTGGGGATCATTAAGTTGGGACAGTCTTCTCACAGGAATGTTTTGTTCCAGTGTAGAATGCGCTACTCTGTCTGCTTCACAGGATATGGTGTCCTTTCTGTTACTCTTGTTAGGAGAAGGATTCTTTGTAGAAGTGCATTAGCTTTATTCCATTTTGCAAAGTTTTGTCATCATGTGGTGAAGCCGTGAGGAGTTCCAAGTAAATGTGAAGATAGAAAGCGATCAAAAGCAACAGATGATAAGTTACTCCATTGTAGTAAGTGGGGCTTCATTTCAGTGGTGACTTCCTCTATGCCTTTATGGAATCCTTAAGGTTGGAAAAGACCTCTAAGATCACCATCAGCCACCCCCACCATGCCCACTGGCCACATCCCGCAGTGCCACATCCACACTGCTCTGGATCACCTCCAGGGATGGTGACTCCCTGGGCAGCCTGTGCCACTGCCTCAGAGCTCTTGCTGAGAAGAAATTTCTCCTAATACTCAACCTAACCCTCCCCTGGTACAACTTGAGGCCATTCCGTATCACGGTTACCTTGGGAGAAGAGGCCAACTCCATCTCGCTATGACCTCCTTTCAGATGGTTGTAGAGAATGATAAGGTATGTATTAAAGATAAATTAGTCCCTTTCTATATGAATTGAAGACAGTGCTAATTAGTCTAGTGATGCCAAGTAACTTTTTCAAATGTTATGTGTTTGGTTCTGCAAAACTAAGAAGCTTTCTCATAAACAGTGTGCTGACTGTAAGTATTTTACCATCTTGATACGTTTATGATTTGTACTTCTTGGAAGGACAAGTGTACTGAAAGCGTTGTGTTTAGGGAGGGCATGAAAAAGTACAAAGTAGCTCTTAAGAAAAGGCACAGCAGATTTTCCCACCCGTTGTAAAATGGAGATGGAACCTGGTTGCATATAAACGGTTTAGATAAAAATTAAAGCATCTCTTTTGTGATGCTACCCTCTCCCCTGACAAATGACTTCTTTAAGTTGCTTGTTGAAAAGTGATTTCAAGGTTTTTGTTTTAATTTCTTTTTATTTCTTAGGAGATCCTTATTGTTTAAAGAAAAAATCACATTTAATTTTAAGCCATTCTTCTCCCTTCTGCCTTAAATACATACAACCTTCTTGCGTGAAGCTGTGTAGGTGACAGCTCTCTAATAGGTTGTTGCTGTATGATAGGAGTCTGTTCTCATTTACTGAGGCGCTTCATACGTTCAGTGCTGTCCTTGCTTCTTATAGTTCAGCAGTACTCATTTTTCAAATCAATAACCTAATTGCTGGTACTCATTAAAGGCTGTTTGCAAAGCAGTGCAGTATTTAGGTCAGCTTTTCTTCACCGTCCTTTTGTGCTTGTGCCTTCTGTTCCTGGGGTTTCCCAGTTGCTGCAAGTCCTCTTCTCAGATTTGCAGCGTGTCAACCTTCATTGTGATGCTCGATGTTCTGCTGCTACCCTGTTCTGCTTTAAACTGCCTGACCCATTTTCTATATCGTCATGCTGTACCATTAGTAAAGACAAAAGGCTGGCAGCATTCAAGCAGTGTCTGTCAAGTGTACAGAGCTAGACTGGTTCTAACTGGTTGAGCGTGGAGTGGGCAGTCTGAGTTACTGTTTGAATCTGTAGTTTGGTGTGTAGCCTGCAAGCCTGGCGAAGGCACAGAGCTTTATTATCAACCAGGAGAGAAAGTTAGTCCTAAGAAACCTCCAAGTTCTCAAATCCCTTGCTGCTTTTTCCAGACGCGTATGAGTGTTTGGCATGGAATACTGGATTGGAGTGGATTCTCTATTGTAGGAGAGGGGAAGGATGGGGTATGTAAAATGAAATGTCTTGCTGTCCTGCAGTTAATCCTTTTTCAGTGTTAAACCTTCTAAATTAGTACGTAAAAGACGCCATGTTCTTGTGCAGATACATTCTTAGAGGGATAAGTGACCTGTCTCTTGGTTCACACATCTTACCCTTACATTCAGACGCACTTTGAAACTGTTTCCCACATAGTAGGGCATAGGTTTGTGTAGCAGAACATCCATTAAGTGTTTTTGTTGTTGTTGTTGTTGTTGCTGGTTTTTGTTTTTATTAATGTGCTCTGTACAGCTCTTGAGATTAACCTGATCCTCAGCTCAGGCATCTCTTTCACAGCTCTGCTCTCTCTCCCATTCCCTCTGACTGACCATCCCGCTTTTGGTATTTAAATTTCTCCTGAGATTTGGAAATGGAACTTAACTGTTACCAACTGAACTGACGGCTGTTTGTGAGGATATTTTTCATTTGCTGGGAGAGGGAGATCTCAGCGTTGGAACGCAATTGAGACTTGGAATAGTACTGCTGTGAGAAGGAGAATGTTTTTAAAGAAAACAAACTGGAAGTATGACGGTCTGTTCCTCGCACTGTTTTGTTATCAGTATTTGTCTCTTCTAACAGGGTTAGGCTGTACTTTGGGAACAGCTTTGTTGAGTTGTTGGGAAATCAGGTAGAATCATATCATAGAATCATAGAATGGCCTGGGTTGGAAAGGACCACAATGATCATCTAGTTTAACCTCCTGCTATGTGCAGGGTCATCAACCACCAGACCAGGCTGCCCAGAGCCACATCCAGCCTGGCCTTGAATAATGGCAATAACCAGGAATTGCTTTAAACATTTGTTTACGTGTTGTCTTTTCTCCTATTAGGAAATTCTTTCTGGAGTCGTGGTCATAACCAGTAAGGACACGGTCCAGCACCAAGGCATCTCATTGACAATGGAAGGATCTGTAAATCTGCAGCTTAGTGCCAAAAGTGTGGGCGTGTTTGAAGCTTTCTATAATTCTGTCAAGGTAAGAACCTACGCGGGTTGATGTTTTCAGCATGAAACTTTTCTCTGTTTTCTTAGATTTTTCCTTATTGGCGCTCAGGAAGTTACAGTACTTCGTGGTATGTGAATGATAGAAAGCAGAGAAATGCTCAACGTTCTCTCTCCATTTTGGAGAGATTGGGGAGTTTTCTTTAGGGCAGAAATGCAGTAAGATAAATACTAAGGTTACCGGAGGATGCATTGGAGGTGCATCCTACAGTGACAAAGTTTAATTGGACTTCTGTGCCAGGTCAGTGGTTACACCAATAGTTTCTGCAGAGGCCATTGAGGTTGTGTGCTACAGAGCACGATAAGGGTTCCTCTGTGCAGTCTGACACTGCAGTCTAGCAGGTTGAGCGCAGAATCCTGGAAGGCCTCTCTACTGCTCTCCAGGTTTGGAAGTGTTAGGTCTGGAATCTAGCAGGGCAAGTTATCTTGGGCTGCACGCAGATGTGGCTCTATTGATTGAGGGCAAGGTTGCCTATATCTAGAGCCAACGTAGCTGTATTTGTGGAACAGTTTGCCAAAGTTAGCGTAGCTTAAGTGTAGGGTCTTTTAAAGTCTTAATTTGTATCATAGTTACTTTGTTTACAGCATGAGCAATCTGTCCATGAATGATTGAAAAAGAGAAAAACAGAAGAAGCAATAGGATATTTTTGTTCCAGCCTACTAGAGGAAAAATAGAAGTAAAACTGTAGAGAAGTGTAATCTTCAAGCAAAGCTGCAGAGAGCATACTTCTTTGTAGTCATCTTGTACCCTTTTCCTAGGAAACTCAGCATTTATTGATTAGCTTCCTTCTAAGTGAGTAATAAACACTTTATTATGAGCTGGAGGAAAAAAAAGTTCCCTGTATGAGGTTCCCTAAGATGGGCTGAGATCATTTAATCTTTTCTCTTCATCCAGCACTGCTTCTACTGCTTTGTTTCTGCTCATTCGGGTTGATTTCATTTATTGGATTAGTAGATGTAGAGGTCAAGTTTGTTTCTGATATATCAGTTCAATTGATTTGAATTGAATCATCTTACTGATAGGTCAGATGAATGTCTAGTTTGGCACAAAAGAAAGTAATGCCATGTGGAGGAACAAGTTAGGCTGCTTTTAGCACAAGTGAACAGTTAGATTGGTTCAGTCATTCCTCTTTCTCATGTTAAAAACACAGGTTGGAATAAACCTAAATAGAGAAGGTTTAGTTTTATCTCATTAAGTGTCAGAACAATAATTACTCTTTCAGCTCTTGCGGTTTTTATATTCAACGAATACGTGTAAGTAATGGAACAGTAAGATAGAATCATAGAATTGCTCAGGTTGGAAAAGACCTTAAAGATCATCAAGTCCAACCACAACCTAACCATACGACCCGGACTCTAACAACCCTCTGCTAAATCATGTCCCTGAGCACCACATCCAAGCGGTTTCTAAACACATCCAGGGATGGTGACTCAACCACCTCCCTGGGGAGCCTATTCCAGTGCTTAACAACCCTTTCTGTAAAGAAGTGTTTCCTGATATCCAGCCTAAACTTACCCTGTTGCAACTTAAGGCCATTTCCCCTGGTCCTGTCACTAGTGAGAAGATAATGAGGGATTGCATCTCTTATCAGTGAGACACTGAAGCAACTTTAACTGCTTGCACGAAAATGAAATCTTGAATGAAAATAAGATGCTAATAGTAATGCTGTGCTGGATTTTCAGTCTGCTTCTCTGTTGCACACTAGTCCTGCTGCTTTTGCTCTGTTCCATTTGTGTTTGTGTGTGCATATTTCACGACGATTATCAGGCTTTCCTGGTCCAATGCCAAATTTTAGTAATTCTAGAGATAAATTAGCCCTTAAGAGAAGCCTTTAGGGTGAGAAGTGGTGGGCGAGTGGGCAGCAGGGTGGTGGGGAATGGCTGCCTGCTGAACTGGCACGTGTACTTGTTGATTTCTGCAACTCATACTACAGGTCATCCCTTGGAAAATGGAACTTTGCTTTCCAAGGTGCTTGAGACTTTGCTGTTCAGTTCTCTAAATGGGCTTAGTCATTACTTTGATACAACCATTAAATAGATCCTACATCACTTTTCTGATCGAAACGTTGTTAATACTTCCATTCCTTATAAGACTGGAGAACTGCATATGAGGAAAAAATACTTGAAGTTTTGGAAAATTCTTGAAGCCTGTTAGACTTCAGTGATGTTGGTTCTTTTGAAATGATGTAACTGTCACTGTGGTTCAAACTAAATCTTCGTATTTATTTTTGCAGCCTATTCAGATTATTAACAGCACTATTGAAATGGTAAAACCGGGGAAGCTTCCCAGTGGCAAGACAGAAATTCCTTTTGAATTTCCATTGCACGTGAAGGGCAACAAAGTTCTGTATGAGACGTATCATGGTGTCTTTGTTAATATTCAGGTAAGGGAGTCCTACCTGTAAAGAAAGTCTGAGCTTTTGTTACCCGCCGTATCTCTTCTTCCATGGAAACGGAGGATAAAGTTTTCTGTCACAGTGTCTTTAAGTATATTTGTTTTTGTCAGTTTGAAGGATAAGCAGAAAGTTAGAGGTCCTTCTCTTTAAACCAAAGCATGGTGAGAAGCAATACAGGAATCAGTCTTAACTGAATGTCATTTGGGTGCTCAAGCCGTACAAGAGTGTTACTGTATCAGTGAATCAGTCCCTCTATCTCACTGTCCGTTAAATAACATAAGAGACCATTTGAAATGTGATGGGCCTGTAAGCACAAAAATTAGCTTTCGTTTGGGGCATCTGAAATCATATACCTTGTGTCCCCTTCCTACTGCATCACTGCTATATGCATTGCCTACTAATCTGCTGTAAGCAATGCCTTAAATATTAAAATCTGCATTCTGTATGTATATATATACACCCATACAAAGGACTGAAAGTTAACAGATGGAGGAAATCTTAAGTTCTTAAGTAAGTCTCTCTTCTTTCTCTTTGTCATCCCATTCCTGCCAGTATACCCTGCGGTGTGATATGCGACGTTCTCTGCTGGCAAAAGACCTAACTAAGACTTGTGAATTCATTGTCCACTCACTGGTAAGTGCAGTTTGTATTAACTACACAAAGTGGGGGGAGGTTGGCTGTGTGTGTGTGCTTTGTTGGGTCTGATTTGGTTCATTTTATTTTTCATTTTAAGTGAAGTTTGGAGGTAAGGTTAGAAGATCAAGTAAAACAATAAGTAACAGTGTATGTGGTATGTATAAGACATACATAACAACATAAAGTATCCAGAAGAGCTAACGTGTCAGTTTCTCCTGATAAGAGTAACACAGTGCTGGTTTTGTTTTTTTTTCATTTAATGAAGAATTATAAATAGGACTTACACTGCATCTATTCTGGCCTTTAATTTTTAAAACTGAAACAACGCTGTGGTTAGATAAATATTACGTGTTCTTCTAGATGCTGTTGCAGATTATTTGAATGTTTCCTATCCAGAGGTTCCAGGCGCCCACAAGGCCTGCCCTAGAAAAGGGAGTTTGATAGTTGAGAGACAGCACATAATTTCTGTCAATTGAATGCCTAATTGTGACTTAGAGCCTCAAGCCAAAATATCAAAGTGAGGACTGCATCAAATTGGAAAGAAGAAGCTTGTCAGCTTAATCACCTTTATTATATAAGCCCATGGTTGGCGATGTGTTGGATATCCATGCTAACTGCTACATATCCTCCTAACTGTATCCAAACTCTACCGTTTTCATTAACAAACATCTGAAATTTAGGATATTTCTCATTTGCTCAAATAAGTACTTCAGAAATTCTCCTTGCTAGCCTGTAGTTTTTATTTATTTATTTATTTATTTAATTTAATTGCATCCCATTGAGGCTGCTATTACAGTAGTAGCTGTTCCTACAGTAGAAATCCCTACTACCAGGATCCTTCCCAACTGAAGCTCCTGTTACTTTTCTGCTGTGTATCTTGGACAGATATGCACAGGAGCTCCAGTCAGTGACATGGAGACGGTCTTTTTTCTATGTCATTGTGGGATGAGATTTGGCTGTCTCACAATAACTGGTTTACTGCATGTTATGTGGAAGTTCCTTTATCAGATTTTTTTCCTCATTGTAGTTTGTATTGCCTTGTACACACGTTCAGAGCATGTGTTATCAGTACAGATTGTATAGGCCTAACTAAATACCTCTTTTTCCACACAGAGCTTACTAGAACATACTGTTTTGTATCATTCCTTTGAAGTTTTTAACAGCAATTAAAATGTTAGACTCTGTCTTTCTTATGGTGTAATATAGTGGAAATATGCTGTTTTCATTCTGTACTGCCACAGGTTTAGCTAGGTGCTAAAAGGAGGTCTTCTGTTGGCAGGATTGTATTATTTTCCAAAATGTATTATGCTACTTTTTATTAGTTCATCATTGTATTATAAGTAAGCCACAGTTGTCAAAATAGGGAACAAATTATATTGTGCAGTTTCCTGGTTTTATTTCATGTTCCTACCGTGGCACGTCTTAGAACACAAGTCAGTAAATCATGACGAATCTTCCAGTCGGGGTGAATTAATGAGGTTTTACTGAACATGTAATTCTCACTGTCAATGCTCAACGTACCATTTCCCTTAACCTTATTCTTTGCCAGAATTTGTCATCTGTGGGAGAATGCAGTCCATCTTTTTGCTATTATCTTCCATCTTGCAGCTGGGCAGCAGAAGCTGTTTTGAATTCTTAGGTAGTGAGAGTAAGTCCTAACTTAAGAGTTCAAGTTAAGGCCATTGGTATAGCAGTGCTCTACCAACTCCCGGTCACATACAGTTGGGTCTCTCCTGATTGATGCTGTGCTGATCACTTGTTTTAAATATGTAGAATATGTAGGGAAAAGACAGTGTATCTCTCTCTGAGATAAGGATGGGGGGAGAGTATGGTGAATGGTAAATTACATTTGCCTTCCTGATTCAAAGCACAAACTGCATCACAGCCGAGCTCAGGGCCCAGCCAGCCACGTGTGTGAAGACTAACTTCTTGGTTTTGTGATAAGTGATCTAAATATGTGAACAACTACAAAAATGTACCCCTAAAATTATTTCTTCCAATGTGGAAAGTTAACCTGGACCACGTTTTGCTTATTTTACAGTTAAAGAAGCTGAGACTCCACGCCTGTTAAATCAGTGCCAGATTAGATTTCCTCAGCTGAGGATCTCCTTTTGATATGAGGATGGCTTAAGAGGCCTGAGCTGTTCTTGAAAGGGCAGCAGAAGGAGTTCAAAGTGCTCTGAGATAGCAAGAGAGAGGGAAGGTTCTTTAAACATATAAATATTCTTGCTCCATTACTCCAATGTACCCTTATCTTCCCTGCCCAAATTTACAAAGTAATGATAATTTAAGGAAACGTAAAGCATGACATACAAAATGGAATTATTTGTAAATAGAGAAATGGGAAATTGATCTTTTTTTCTATGGCATTCAGTATGTTTCAGAAGATTGGTTGTGTTCTTTTTTTTCCAGGGCATTTCGATTGCTCAAACACGTGGTTGGTTGGTTGGTTGATTTGTTTGTTTTTCGGTGTAGGTGGAGCTTATGCCAAAAACTTAAAAATGGAGATTGTGTTGTGGTTTATTGCAATGGCGAGTGCAAAACAACCACAACTTTGACAGTTCTGTTTCTATAATTCAGATTTGCAATACGCTGTGATTTGTTCAGATAATATCATAATGTTACGTAATAACAAAGGCAGGGAATCTCAGGTCTTTTGTTACACAGATACGTACTTTAAGTATGCAGACAGTCCTGAAAATTAACACAGCCGATTGTTAATTGATGTTAGTATTCAGAGCGTGTGTTTGCGTGCTGTAAATCAATTACAGCTTAACTGTTTCATTACCCTTTAGTCACAGAAAGGGAAACTGACGCCGAGCCCAGTAGACTTCACAATTACTCCTGAAACTTTGCAGAATGTTAAAGAGGTAAGTTGTTTGGGTTTTATTTATTTACTTTTAATTTACTACTTGCATGATTCTGAACAAGAAAAGAATGAATAAATGCTTTGCAGCACGTAATTAGATTTTTCTTTCTTTCTTTTTTTCCTCCTCCCCTCCTGTTTTTATTTTGTAAGGTGATGCTGCCCGTTCTCTTCTGGTAGCGATGATTACAGTTATGTTTGTTTTCCCTCCATCTTCTTAGAGAGCATCACTTCCAAAATTTCTCATCAGAGGCCATCTCAGTTCTACAAACTGTGTCATTACGCAGCCGCTATCAGGGGAGCTGGTAGTGGAGAGTGCAGAAGCTGCAGTCAAAAGTATTGAGCTGCAATTAGTGCGTGTGGAAACCTGTGGTAAGTTTCTCTGTAGTTGGAACATGTATATGCTGCAGTAATTGCCACTTAGACATTCAATATGCAAGACTGTCAGAAACCATACAACTAAAAGGACTGGCAAAAAATAATTTTGCATTTCATGTGGAACAGTTCAAACATTAATTTAAATTCAATCTCCGTGACTTCATTTTGAAGCACTCATGAGAAAACTCACAAATCAGAGGGCAAAAGGCCATGCCCCATTCTCTTCCCTTCCCTGCTCCCAGTAAATCTTCGTATTTGAATTTTGGCCACTGCTTTGCCTTCCCTTCCTCTCCCTCTGAATTTCTTGCTTTCACCAGGGTGTGCGGAAGGTTATGCCAGAGATGCCACAGAGATACAGAATATTCAGATTGCTGATGGGGATGTCTGCAGAGGCCTACCAATTCCTATATACATGGTGTTTCCCAGGTTGTTCACTTGCCCTACCCTGGAAACAACAAACTTCAAAGTGGGTAAGCGGATAGGATCTTATGCTCTGTTTGCATCAGCCATTAAAAATAAGCTGCTAGTTTCACTTCAGCTTCTGGCAGGTAACGGGATGAATCACTGTGCAAGAAAGAACAAGGACGTGTATTGCCTTGTAGATGTTCCATGAACAGGAACCTGTAGTATGCTGTATTCACATAGACTAAGAAAGCAGAGACCACGTGTTTCCAATCAGAAATAGTTAGGATACTATTATGCAAGTTCTAAGAGAATTACATGGCCAGAGTAATCAATGAGTAATTTTTTTTCTGCCAAAAAAAATACTCAGGTGTTGTTCAACACCTGAGTAGTAGCCCAAGAATAAAATGCAAAGATGATCACTTCCTTCTTTCCATCACCTCCTTCCATAGCATCTTTTTTTGTTTCCCCTTCTTCTGCTGCAGACTCAGAAGTATGGCAGACTGCATCTGACTTCATTTTCTTGATCTATACAGGCCCCTTCCTCCAAACTGTATCCAAACTCTACCATTTTCATTAACAAACATCTGAAATTTAGGATATTTCTCATTTGCTCAAATAAGTACTTCAGAAATTCTCCTTGCTAGCCTGTAGTTCTCTTTTTTTTAAATTTAATTGCATCCCTGTAATAGGCTGCTATTACAGTAGAAGTCCCTCCTACCAGGATCCTTCCCAACTGAAGCTCCTGTTACTTTTCTGCTGTGTATCTTGGACAAATATGCACAGGTAGCTTTTCAACTTTGACTACCAGATGACCTCTTCCCCCAAGAGCATTTCTGTACCTGATATGTCCTGTGATTTTCCACTCCCCCCAAAAAAATATTATTCTGGTTTACTTTGGCCATTTCTAACTATTAAAAAACAAATGGCTGCTGTTAATTAATGCCTACTTTTATGCATTTTAAGTCTTAACTGAAGTATGAAGGTGCCCAGAAAGGACAGTTATGTTCAGCGTAATCTCTGCCTTCCATCGTCTGGGAACTCTACTTGTCTTTATATTGTCTCCACTTAGAATTCTTTATAGACCCGATACTGATACTATTTCTGACAATGTAAGATTTTGAGAATTTTTTTCATCATTTGCACGTATATGGGGTTTTGATGTTTAACTTCACTTTCTGTAAGGCTTTAGAATCTTATGTTACATTCTGACTGTGTGGGCAGGTCTATTTTGTAGATGCTTCTAAAAGAAAACACACATGGTTTAGGGTGAGGTTTCTCACACCATTTTAATCTGTAGGTGTTTGATCTCTGACATGCTGGTCAACAGGCATCAATTTTCAGTCACAGGGAAGTGAATCCAGAAGAAACTCAGCTTGTAAGAAGCCAAGGGTCTCAAGAATAGCCCAAGGTCTCAGATGCCTCTGATTTGGTTCTGTCTGGAATACCTTGGCCATAGAAACAGCTTGGCAGAGCCCTCTGACGTGATGCATCTGAGAGCAGGAACTGTCTGCTCTGTTTTTACAGTTACAGTTCAGTTGAATGGATTAATTAATGGAACTATTATTTTTTTTTTTTCCCTTCCTGTAGAGTTTGAAGTGAACATTGTTGTCCTTCTGCATGATGATCATCTAATCACAGAGAACTTCCCACTGAAGCTCTGCAGGATGTAAATAGCCAGAGGAAGAATCACTTAAGGAGTCACTGGAGAAGGATGAAATCATTCAGAGACAAAATAAGATTTTATCTTATCTTGTGTTATTTCAAGTGAAAACTTATCACTTCCTTCTTCCTGATGGCGGTTCTTGGGCTTTCAGTCTATAATACTTCCCAAAGCCTGTGCCTGTCTTACGATAGCCTACATGGATTAACTATCTCGAGAGCCCTGTCAAGTGTTTGATTTCAGCAGCCAGATTTTCTGCAACTTTTTTCTCAGCCAAATTGTGAATGATTTCTTGCATATTTTCACAAGTTATAGAAATATGTAAAGTAAGTTTTTCTGCTTAATTCATCATGTAACACTTGTTCCAAAGTCCTTCAAAGACCTCTTAAACAGAGTCAGTCCTGTTATATATGGTGTATGTATATTTGAGGAGGGGACAGGACTGGGATATATAATACTGAATAGTATCTGTGGAAGTGTACTAAATGGTGCTACCACAGCTCACAGTGTCACGAGATGAATACTGCAAGATGACTGAATTAAGAGATGTGAAATGAGTAATGATGTGAGATAACATCAAGTGTTTTGATTGATATTTTGGTCAAATTAGGAATGAGTCTGCCTTGAAGGAGTGCTTAGAACTGAAGTTACTGCTTCACATGTAACTTCTCCCTGGATATTCCCAGGAATGCCCTTACTTTACGTTTGCTATTTGTGTAAAATAGTGCCAAGAAAGATCAGTCGCAAGTTTTTAGCTTCAAACTGTACTTATTCTGGGCATTTTAACATCATTCCTCTTTACTAGGCTTGTACAGCTCAGCTCTGATGTGAAAAAGGAATGACTGACATGACAAACAGCAGCTCTGCATTGTTGCATAGCCATCTGCTCCAAGTGCAGACTACACCAAGTACTGGAAAAAGTGCCTAAGATACTTTTTTGCTGTGGCACCTTGTGCCCATAGAAGACTATTATTCATGATGTGAGCAACCATTCCAAGGGAAATAGGCCATTTCTTGCTTAAACAGGTGGGTTAATGTTGCCACTTACCAATATAAAAGTACAAATACGAGCACCAGAAAGGAATCTGTGAAAGTAAATATACAACTTTACACTAAGAAATACGTTGAAGTCTTTGTAATCCTAAATCTTAAAGGTTCATATAAACTGGCAAAGTAGGAACCAGATGGGAAAAACCATTCCAGCAAGAAATAGCCTTCCCCAGACAAACAGGTAATGAATTTAGATGTTATTTGAAGTTAACAGAATAGCTGCAATTTTCTTCTAATTGTTAATTGTCCACAACTTTGGTGTGGGATGGAGGCAGGCTGAGTATATAGGGCGTTGCATCAAGTATGAGTATAAAGATGACAACCGAAAAAGAATTAAAAAGAAAATGGCCAAAATCAACTTCCTGTAGCTTTTTCCAGCAGCATTGCTAAGCAAGAGTATGTAGTTCTGAGTTTGGCTGTGATTTGGTATCAGCTCTACTTCAGGAGTAAGCATTTGACATTGTTTTAATGTCTTAGATTTATTTAAAAAAACAACAACACACCTTTGCTGTTCTCTATCCCCTCTCCCGCCCCCCCATTAACTAGAAATAAACACTTTTTTTTTAAGATCAGGAACTAGTAAGTACAGCATGATTTCTGGAAAACAAGAGCCCCGGTTTTCCTGTTTAGATGACTTTAGTCCATGTTTCTAGTCTACAGGAGTGCCACCTGCTGCTCAAACTTAAAGTGGCAGCATCACTTCACACATTCCAAAGTTACATGAAAAGAGGCACTGGCATTCAATCTACCCCTGCCACATTGAGCAGTGGAACTCCTTTAACTGCTGTCTACTAGGTTGCCCCTCTGCCTGTATCGTGTTGTTCCGATGTACTGATGGGCTAAAGAATGGTTCAGGAATCCAGGAGAGACGGCTGAAAAAATCCTGCTACAGAGTAAGCGCTCCTGTTGCTCTCTACGATTTTCTTGCTCTCTAAAAGGCAGCTCTGACTGGAAGCCAAGGATTAATGTGAGACCCTCTGCAATAAACTGCTGACAACTGAGAGCTGGATTAGAAACTAGACTGTTCTCTCAGATGGATACTTCTATTGTTATCGTGGAGCATACATTCCCAACCTTTCCACATACAAAGAAAAAGTCAACAGCATCCTAACGCGACAGGAATAATCATACAGCTGTGAGTCAGGACTCCTACCTTGCCCTGGTCTGGAAATAAACTACCACGTGTGCACTTACCATTGGAGTCTGAGACACCTCATCTCCTTCAAAACAATCTCACATAAAACCAGACCTTGTATATATCTGCTCTAAGGCCTCCTTTTAAAGATGTGAATGACCTACCTCTGGCTGTCAGTAAAACCTGTGGTTTTTGGGAGTTATGAGAAAAGGAGCAGAAATTGAAAAAAAGAAAAGAAACACTACATCCACCTTATTGAGGAACCTGAGATCCTATCTGTGCCGTGAGCACAGGGACAAGATTGGCTGGTAACAAGTGCAAACATATATGTAAATATCAGCTCGATGCTAAGACCCCCACATTAACAGCCAGCGCTGCTTTACCCATTTTCACACCCAACTTACCCTTATCACCTCATGTCAAGCTGTGTTCTGGTTAGAGAACATCATCACCTTGCATACGTGGGGCTGCTCTGCCTGTACTCCCTCCGCACACTGAGAAAACAACGTAAGCTGACAAGGATGCAAGCAGTGTAACGCAGAGCAGAACAGTACCTAATCTTTCAGGCAGCACGGCGCCTTGGCTCTCTAGCGAATAGTACCTTACTCGTCAAGAATTCACAATCAGCAAACATATTTATTACACAAAAAGAACCACCACAGCAGCTGCAGCAGTAATTTTATTTTTGACCCAAGTTCCAGTAAACGTACTGACTTATCAAGAGATGCTCTGAAACTTCAACTGTATACTTACTGACTTGGGGAAACAAATGATCCATTAGACCATAACCTGAAATAGTTGAACATGGCTCGTGCCCAAACAATGGTCAGACTCACCACATTTTGAGTGTGTTTACACCATGCGGCGTACCTTATCTAGCCCTGGCTGTCTGGCTGTCAGAAACAAATTTTACAAGGCAGAAGGCACTCATGGCACACTCAGACTTTTCAAGCAGCAGGACAGCCACTCCTTCAGCTGGTTGTATCCTTCAGCTGGTTGTATCGTGTACCTCACACTGCTGATAAATTGGCATTCGTGCACAGAACACAACTGCATTATACTGCTTCTCCAAGAATAAAAATCCTTTAATGCCAATTTAAACAAATCAGCTCAACGAGGAGGGAAATTTAAGACATATTTTTACATTACAAAATTGAATCATAGTATTCTAAAATCGATGCACGAACAGAAAGAATCACAAGAATACTTAGTGCTTCAAAGTATAGCTAAGAGCCATCATTTAAACAATTTGAATTATCAGCTCCAGATTTACATGGAGAAAAGAGCTGCAGTTACATGAACTATATTCATAACGATCTAAAGAAGCCCGATTTGAATCCTGCAGTTGTTTATACCAGGGCAAGGTGATGGCTTGGTTATTTCAAATTCTGCTAGTCTGTCGCTTGGCCCACCTATATTTATTTTCAGTGTAGTATCAGCTCTAAGGAAAACCCCCTTTTTAGAGGAATTGTGCACAGACAGAACCAGCCTTTGAGAAAAACAGATCGGGGAGTTTCAATCCCTTAACCAAACACCCCACCATCCTCGCGTGGTTCTGGCCTCTGAACTACGTGAGGTACACGCGCTTAAGGCAGCAACCAGGAGAAGCACTGGGTTATGGAGTACACTGTCTTCATTCAGTAAGTGCCGCAGCAGTACCCGTGTCTTACAGCTCAGTGTTAAATACTGCATTAGAACAAATTCTGCTATCATTTCCACTAAAACCAGCGTTCCACCTCTTCCTAGGCATCACGTTTCCGTGCCATGTCGGGATGGTTATTTTCTGCAGCCACTCTGCATCTTACTGAGTGTCAAGTAAAACAAGGTTTAGGCGTATTTGTTGCGTGCAGGGAGCTCAGGAAAGTCTTCAGGTAACAGAACATGGATGCGACAGATAGGGCAGGTGCTTGAATGTTCCTTAAGCCATTTTCTAATGCACTGCAAGAACAGGAAGATTATGTTGAGGAAACAGTCTCAGTCTGGCATAAAGAGTTCAGCATGACTTTCTTAATAACTGCTCCTGACAGGTAAGAGATTTTCCACCCCCTTCTACAGCTCACTATGAAATTTGCGGTTAGAAAACTATTCTCCAGTTCTGATGTTCTGCTCACCAACCTATTTTGCAAGTGAACAAAAAAGCAGTAAACAAATACGGAAATGGGAAAAAGTCATGGACAGAAGTATTGCATTATTCCAGTATAATTTTTTGCCTCCTTACTACATGAAGTTACATGTGCAGCTGTATCACATGTATCAGGTGGCAAATGCAGCTTCATAGCAGTGGCCCCTTCTCTAAGGATGCTGCAAGCAGAAACCTGTAATTTGATTACCAAGACTTGATTATTCTGAATTCAAAGTAAGCTTAAATTCACTCTGATGAGTTACCATCTTGGTTAAGATCTAAAACTGGAAACTTTCCAAAACAGTAAGACTGCATATAGCAAGTCTTGGTGCAAAAAGTATGGAAAGGAAAACAACGTCCTGCCTTTCCTAACTTCAGATACTGAAGGATAAGGAGGAAGAAGAAGCTTTGAAAAAGTAAAACAACTGTATAACTGAACAGAGAGTTAGTCAACATTTGCATCTAAGCCGTAAGAAAAAAAATCCTTACTTCTCTGTGAAAATGATGCCCACATTCCAGTTCACACGAGTCTCTGCTTAACTCATCATGGCATATGGTGCACGGATCATCGCTGGAAGGCTATAATTTTTTTTTTTTTTAATTATTTGAACAAAAAGCAATTAGTAAGTTAGCAACAATTCATCATCACATTCTCTACTTAAGTTTTTGGCCACAAAATGAAGAAGTCCTGATTACTTTTTGTCCAGTAATACTTTGATTATTTCACATCTCATAAAAAAGCACACAATGCAGTGGAGAACTTACTATATAGTCTAGTTTTTTCCATTTAGATTTCAGTGTTGCTCCAGCATTCCCCCACGGCTGGAGATTTGGCTGAGATGGCACCGTGTTTTTAATTGAGGTGCTTTTGTGTGCAGGCCTTGCCTTGGGTGCGCTGGAAACATTTCCTTCTGCAGCTGCTTCCTGACTCTGAGTTCCCGTCTGTCCTGCTGAAGCAGACGATGCTGACTTCATAGGTCTCCCTACAGAAGTTGATGCCTAGACAGGTATTGGATAAGAGTTTTGAGCAAGTTCACAGTTCAAAGCTTGACAGCAGGGAGAAATTTGTATTCTCTTTTTAGACTGTGCTGCATTATTTCCACTGTCAGAGATGCACAGTAGAAATAGCAGCAACTACAACAGACCTCATTTTGCTGGTCCAGAATGAGATCTGTCACTCTGCTTAGAATTTCAGTGGAGCTCAAACTTAATGTATTCCCACTTCTTCTTTGTACATCTTTTATGAATCTAGTAAACTCTGAACTGAAAGAAAAATGACATGATTACTGACGGGTAATACTACAGCTACTATAGGCATATTAGAAAACACCGTAGTTTCCATTTTTGACTCATAGCAGGAGAGCCTGTAAAAGATCCTAACCTCTCAACAGAACTGCAGCAAGCACCTACTTCTAACACCTCTCAATAACTAGGATCTAGCTATCGTATTCATAAAAATAAAATAATACTACTTCTATTTGCTGGCGGCTCTAATTGAGAACATCAAGTCAACACTGGAGGTCAATTCTGATAAGGAGTATCTCAGTGAACAAGGGAAAAAACGTAACGTTATTCTTTTTGTGAAAAAGGAGTGCCCAGTAAGAAATCAAGTCTTTTTGTACTTTATCCATGAAAGTTTAGAACTTCTATTACCAAATAGAGCATTACCTGCTGTAGCCCGGAAATATAGTTTGTAGATGAGCAATAATACTTTCAAATGTGTTGTTTGAATTCATCTGTGTAGCTGAATCACCTTGGTGAGTTTGGTTTGGCTGTATATTCTGAGCATTGCTTCCTGAAACCTTCGACATAGAAGTTAGCGAAACTTTATCAGCGTACGATCCCATCCGAGCTTTGGAGTTTGTTTTCACTGATCCATCACTTGCAGAGCAAACCTTAGAATTTGCATTTGCAGGATTAACTCCAGCCTGGGTATTAAATGAAGCAGTTGTTGGACCTTGCTCTTCAGAACTTGAAACTGCAGGAAGTAAATTAGGGTGTGCAGATGCAGAGGAGTAGAGGACAAGGGCTGGATCACTGACAGCAGGTCTGCTTTGCTTTCTCTACAGAATAAACAGATTCCACAAGAAAAATAGTAATTGAAATAAACTGAGCAGAACTCTTGAGCATTTGCAGCATGAACTGCACTACGTTTTGGTCACAATGAGGAGCTGGAAGGTCATATCTGAACTTTTCTGCCTAGGTGAAAATACCGTACAAAAGTGCCCTTAATTTTGTACTGCACATAGACAACTGGCTTGAAGTAGGATTTAAAAGGGCAGCATGTATGCATTCAACATGTTATGTATTCTGGGCTTACTAAGGAGTGAATGCTGCTGGACAGCTGTGGTATTTGAAGTGTAGTTTGATGCTGGTGTGAGAAATCACTGCTTTAACACAAGTGCCATCAATTTGAAAATACAACATTTACTGCTTTTAATTGTCAATATAAACAATATATAACCCAGTGCAATATTTATTCACTTATTTACTTTAAAAACAAATACATCTGCTAAAGGCATCATGTTGAGAATCCTGGACTTCACATGATCCAGGAAGACTTCTCTTTGCACTAACAACTGTCTTCCATAAATGGAAAGAACTAGTGAGAACTGTTGGTGATATGTGGACGGTTGGACTGGATGATCTTGTAGGTCTTTTTCACCCTTGGTGATTCTATGACTACTACTGTTGTTTCAGAACTTGGCTGCTCCAAGAAGGCTGCCATCTAACACGCACAAGGCCAGGCTGGATGGGGCCCTGGGCAGCCTGACCTAGTATCTGATTTAGTGGTTGGCGACCCTGCCCACGGCAGGGGGTTGGAACTAGATGATCTCTGAGGTCCCTTCCAACCCCAGCCATTCTGTGATTCCTTCGAATGAGAAGAAACAAATGGGAGTACATTTTGGAACAAAGCAACAGTCTACAAAAAGCCTGACTGAGTATTTGCTTGAGAATGTGCTATTTTTTTTTTCCAATCTGCATATAACCAACTTCCAGCTTTGCCAACAGAGCTATGTAGAAGTAACCTGACCTAAATCACTACCTAGTACAGCAGGCTAAATTGGACTTTCATAAATTTTCACATTCTTTAGTACATGGCTTTAGGTTTAGTTTTGTTGATCCTTACAGATTATGTTTCTTATACCACTTTATTAAAAAATGGTAAGAATTACCGATGGAATTAAACAGTCAAGGACAGCAACCATTTTCATCAGGTCTTTTTCATTTGGATTCAGTATTTGCCTCTTAAGGTCTCCCTGACGCTAAAAGAACTACAGATACATTTTCTAAGAAGTTACCCCTCCACCACTACAGTAAAAGGAGGTGCCAAATGCATAACAAGTGGAACAAAAATCACTCTACTTCCAAACTTCTAAAATGATGGTAACCTAAAGAGGGTAACTAAGAATATCTACATATTCTTAAGAGTTCTGTGCCAATAAGGGGAAGAGACCCAAACCTTAGTGGGGAATAAAAGGTATGCCAGAGAACATAAAGGAGTTATTAAGGCCAAGTGTCGGGTCCTGCACTTTGGCCACAATAACCCCATGCAGCGCTACAGGCTTGGGGATGAGTGGTTGGATGATTGTGAAGAGGAAAGGGACCTGGGGGTGTTGGTTGATGCTCAGCTGAACATGAGCCGACAGTGTGCCCAGGTGGCCAAGAGGGCCAAAGGCATCCTGGCCTGCATTAGAAATAGTGTGGCCAGCAGGAGCAGGGAGGTAATCGTCCCCCTGTACTCAGCACTGGTGAGGCCGCACCTCGAGTACTGTGTTCAGTTTTGGGCCCCTCACTGCAAGAAAGACATTGAGGCCCTGGAACGAGTCCAGAGAAGGGCAACGAAACTGGTGAGGGGTCTGGAGCACAAGCTTTATGAGGAGCGGCTGAGGGAGCTGGGATTGTTTAGTCTGGAGAAGAGGAGGCTCAGGGGAGACCTCACTGCACTTTACAACTTCCTGAAGGGAGGCTGTGATGAAAAAGGGTCTGGCCTCTTCTCCCAGGCAAATAATAGGACCCGAGGAAATGGCCAGAAGTTGTACCAAAGGAGGTTTAGGTTGGACATTAGGAGAAACTTTTTCTCTCAGAGGGTGGTCAGGCACTGGAATGGCCTGCCCAGGGAGGTGGTGGAGTCGCCATCCCTGGCAGAGTTCAAGAGGCGACTGGATGAGGAGCTATGAGATATGGTTTAGTAGCTTGTGGTACTAATAGGAATGGGAAGGCGGTTGGACTAGATGATCTTGCAGGTCGTTTCCAACCTTGTGATTCTGTGATTCTGTGGAGTATGAGTCCAGAAAAACTGTAGTGACAATCATAATATACTACAGTTTTGGAACAAAGCCTTGGGTCTAAACTACACCAAAAACAAAGGAAAGAAAGAAAAACATGACTTTATGCAGAGAATACATACTTTCAAGAAAGTTTCTGTTGTGGCATCTGTGATGCGTTTCAGGATTTCGTTTTTGCACGTGCCAGGAATGCATTTTACTTAGCACATAACTCTCCTGTTCTAAAGGATGACTGAACCCTTTTTGCTTTTCTCCAAACTGTCCCAAGGTACAGTAACTCACGAGTGCTATTTGTCTTCATGACTGGGCATCAGCTCTGTGCCCAGCTTTCAATTTTACTTCAGTGAATGGCCAGCAGCCTGATTGCTGCATCATTGCTGCAGCTAGCTTGACTACTTCAGCATGGTCGGGCATCTCCCCAAACCAAGCTGATAAGGAATTAAATGAATACTGACTTACGCTGACTTTGTCCTGGCACCAGGAACTATCACACATTGTTTGGAAGTAACCGACATGATTTGAGCAAAGCATTTGTGGAAGTGCTGACCTATAAGAAAGTACTTTTAATAGCACTTATCTGGGATGTAGTCATTGCAGATTAATTTCCATAAATGGCTACACTGCTTTGAATTCAATACTGCTATGTATTCAAGCTCTCTGTGTACAAGTTCTGTAATGGACAGCCACACTGATGCAAACTTACAGAATTTCTTTTCTGAACATACTGCTATCACACGTAAGATACATACTAAGAAACTGGGAAGAGATGAAAGATCCACAGCTTCTATTTTGGTGAGGCAGTTTCGAACACCATTTTTCACCTTCTCAATTTTTTCTTCATACCCAACCTGTGGAAGGAAAAGAAATTCCTCTCCAAATCAGCATTAAATAAAGCTCTTCTGGTAGTTCAAACAGCAAAATGCAGCAGGCCTTTCACGTGGCTACAATAAGGCTGCCATCTCCCACAGTAGCATTAATCTCTATGAAGTACTTGCACTAATGCCTGAAAACACTTGTGAAACATGTAGCTTCTAAAACTTAACCCAGATGTTCCATACGACTTCCCTTTTAAAAGACAATTTTGTCATTTTTAAAAGAGTTGCATGGACTTTAAAGTTCAAAAAATACAAAAGAACTGCCAGACTTGTCAGCCTGGGATTCAATAATCTTGAACAACGTGTACAAAGGAAAGAATTTTGCCTTTCTAAAACGGAAGATATTCATTGCAACTTAAGAATACTTTATCATCGGGCCTTATAATCAAAACTTTCTTTTGTCATTAAAAGAAATGCAGATTGGCATGTGGAGAAGACATTGGTGTTTTAACAAAGGAATGCAAAATTATTGAAGTTATTTATTCTGTTTTAATTCCCAAAATTCAACTTATCCCTAGTTAAGAGAAATTAAGACTTACCTTTACTTTCTCCATTTGTTTCTTTATATTTGAAATAAATACTTCCCAATAATTAATCTGTGACTTTAAGTCAGGAAGTGCTGAAGCTGAGCTGCTGAAATAATGAAGATTTCCAGTTAAACTCCAACATTCCCATTAATTGGTCTACTTTGGAGAAAAGAAGGCTGAGAGGCAACCGCATTGCTCTCAGCAGCTTTCTGAGGACAGGATGCAGAGAGGGAAGTGCTAGGCTCTTTCTTTGGTCACTGATGATAGGGCACACAGAAAGGCACAAAGCTGCACCATGGGAGGTTCAGAGTGGGCATTAGGAAACATTTCTTTACATGAGGGTGGTCAAACACTGGGACAGGCTTCCTAGAGAGGTGACTGATGCCCCATGCCTGTCAGTAACCAAGAGGCATTTGGACAATGCCTTCAATAACAAGTTTTAACTCTTGGTTAACTCTGACAGCTCTTTGGTTGGTCAGACAGTTGGACTCAATGACCTTTGCAGGTCCCCTCCAACTGAACTATTCAATTATTTTTAAGACCATACCCTAACAGCTTTAGTCACAGTTAAAGACTTACAGCTGTTTTAAGCTAACATCACTTAAATTACTTGCACCTATATCCTATCCAATCTTAGAAGTAGACTCCTCAAATGTAGAATAATATTTTGGGGCAACCTAGGCAGGGAGATGGAACACAGCGTATGTTTTTAAAATATTAATTCCTTGACTCTTGTCAAGGAATTAATGCCCAGCTGTTTTGTTTCATCACTTTTTTATTTACATTGCATCCCTCTTCTAGTGCTACTGGATAGCAGTAACTGGAACGTTCCCAGTAGCCTCATCTTCCCAGGCTAAGAAAGGATTAGAAAAGAAGTTTGCTGCTCACATGTTGGTAATTTAAGCCCAAAATAGAAAACCGGCTTCAGGAAAGTTGCATTTAATATCCTACATATTTCAGGATAGCATTGCTTTGTGAGCAAAACTGACTTGTCTAGTTAAAACGATCATGATTAAACATCCAGTAATTGCTTTTGTTTAACAATGTGTAGTACTGAAATTGCTAGTGTAAACTCTCCATACCTGCTTAGTGACTTCAACATCTTGAGATTTGCTTCTGCTTTGGCAACCATGCCATTTAGTTTGCATAGTTCGCTTTCTTTCCAGTTTTTGAGTACTGATATCTGTAACAAAACAACAGCTTTTTAAGAAGTGCATCAAAAGCATTGCTGACACAATGAATAAAGCCTTGATCCTCTTAAACAACAGTTTGATGATACAGGGTGCAACATACACTCACAACCGAACTTGAAGTAGAATTAAAGGGCATTGGCAGGCCTCTGAGAGGTTAAATAGGTTATATTCACTTCAACTGATTGTAGAATGCGCGCATAGATGTTCCTTCCATTTGCAGCTTAAAAATGCATGTGCATGTGTGTATATACACATTTTAAGTGTTCAAGGCAGCTTTTTAAATGCTGCATGGTTGAAGACCAACATGGACCAACAATCTAATCTTTGTATAAAATCTCACTGCAGGAACAACAGCCTTCAAACCTTTTCTGTGAAGAAAGAATTGTACGTCATACGACGTATTTAAAGTCTTTCCTGTATTAAATGCTATTTTGGCAAAAATACTGATGTTTATCAGTAAACTCCTCCTTTCAGTGAAATAACCAAGTTGCATTCTGACTGCCAGATTATGAAGTACCTATACGTTCCCTAAGTATGACTTATTTTGCGAAGGAAATCCCATCTTCCTATGGTTAATACTCACTGATGAAATGTATTCATAACAGGGCTAAGTATGAAACTGAATTATTAGCTAAACGTTGTTTAAGGCAATACCAGAAGCCCCAAATCCCGTACAGTTGTAATACTGGCCAGTAATAACATACTGATGATCTGCAAAGTTCTGCAGGATAACATAATGAACAGCAGTTGTCAATATTTGATTAAAACTTTTAACGTATTCTTATAAAAATGTCTTAGGTGCTATTTAAAGGGAAATTGTTAGATAAGACTTCACCAGTCATCTTCCCCAGCCATCAGTGCAAGTGATCCAGACTGTAACAGAAGTGTTTCAGGGTTTTTTTTGTTTGTACCTCTGCTTTAACAGCTCTTTTCTCATGCTCCTTGAAGTCATCTTGACTCTTTTTAATAAGTTCTTCCAATTTTACTTTCTCATTAGCAAATTTATTACTGCAAAACAAAAAAGGTTAAATATTTGAGTAACGCAAGAGAGTAGTACTTAAAATTGATGAAATTTTAGAGGTTTTCTACAGCTATTACTTCTCCCTTCCTCAGAACCATTAATCTGCATTTATGTTGTACATGTTGTGTCTGGCATATTATCACATTCTTGCAGCTATACTGCTGGCTCGATGGATATAACTTTGGGATTTCTGAACTAAATTTCACTGTGCAATGTAATAAGTTTACAGGAGCTTGACTCTACAGTCATGTAAGTTTTACTGTTTTGTCTGTTCACATATATAAAAAAACGTATCTATAAATTAAACCTTGAATTCCAGCTACATGCAACTTCTATGAAATATTTAGATAACTATGTAAATTTAGAACTACAAATTTAGATACGTAGTATGTATGTAGTGAACCCAAATTCTAAGGGGTTCTAAAATACAGGTTTGTATTATCAAGGGAAATATCTGACAGTATTTTGGAAAGACAGCTTTTAATTATTGCAAAGCCACCGTCCCTGGAGGTGTTGAAGAAATGTGGAGATACGACACTGAGAGACATGGTCAGTGGGCATGGTAGGGATGCGCTGACAGTTGGACAAGGGGACCTTAGAGGTCTTTTCCAACCTTAATAATTCTATGATTCTAAATATCTAAAAGAAAATAATATTTATTCATGGTAAATAGAAGTAAACTAGCTGAGAATAAGAGATATAAGGTAAAGTGCTTATTTTTTTCTGATCTTTCACCCAGAGTGAAACAGATGACTCTAATAATGGAAAGTCAATAGAAAAATATAAATACTGCTGAGAAGTACAAGAGTTTTTACCTGGTCTCAAGATATGAATTCAAACATGTGTTATACTGCTTCTCCTTCTCATCAATATTCTTTGAATACCTAGAGTAATCAAACATCATTAAGCTTGTTTTGAAAAATGTTCTCTAGCAAATATATGTTCCTCTATGACCACAGTGTCAAATATGCAGCAGTGACAATCTGTACATCCTATATATTAATACTCCAAGTGCACTTAAATATACTCCTAATTAAGAAGCAAATAACCAAGGTAAGTGCTAGCTGATAATTATTCAAAAAAGATTTGGCCCAAGCTATTCATATTAAAGATAATACAATAGCATTCTATGACAGAAGTCTTCTCAAGTCTGCAAAACTGACAGAGAATATTAAAAATACAGAAGGGATTGACATACTTGCTAATTAAGTCAGCTTTATCAGTTATCTGGCAGCTGTTGTAAATGTTTACCCCCCAGAAAAACAAAACTAAAGCAGACATTCATATTTCACACACACTGTTACTGTGAAAAACTTCTAGTTGGCTATACAGCCAGTGATAAAGTTACTTAAAGACTTCTGCAGTGCTTAAAATGCTCTGGGAAAAGCTACATCAAATCACACATAATTTTCCAGTGACGTGATCTCTGAGATGCCTGGACTGTGGTAGACGGCTGAACGAAGCTAGTTCACGTTCCTTCAGAGCCAGGAGAACTACTTGCCAGGGGAATACCTGGGTTTGCTGCACACAGGACTGTGGTAGGATATTACTGATCTAAGTTCCATGGGAGGCTCTGCAGACTTCTGTTACAGGGTGAAGAATGGGTAGAAAACAGAACAGATACATGCAGCTATGTGGCTCCTGCAGTTTTACTTCAAACTGAGAAATAAACGATAAGCCTAGAAAGGAAGGAAATGTGCATCCCAAAATAACCTTCAGAACAGATAAAAAGAGTGAAAGAAAGATGCACATCAGAGTTTAGTTGAGTTGGCTGAGGAGGATCGAGACACGAAAACTGAAATGAATTGAAAATTTAAGACCAATCATACAGCAAAAGCGGAGCACAGCGAGGAAACAACGTTAAGTCATGAAGGAGAAAAGTAACAAAGCAGTGCAGATCTAAAGGATTCTGGAAAACTGGAAGATTCTAAGTAGTGAAGTAGTATTTATTAGGTTATTTAGTATTTATTAGGTTAAGTAACTATACGTATATCCTACTGACAGCAGCTCTAATCCAACAGTTGCATTTAACTTACTTTCAGAACTATATTACCAGAGCAAGAAGTTTGGAGTTTTCATTCTGCATACATCAAAGAATCAGTGGGTATGAAATTTAACACAGTCTATTAGAAACAGCCGTACGTACTGCTGCTTTTGGAAAAAAAAAAAAAAAAAAACAAACAAAAAGGACAATAATGTAAGTCTGTGTTCAAAAATGGTACCTATCATTGGTATCCATATGCTTTTTGGCTGTGTTCCTCATTGTTTTTAAGTTCTCTTGATTTTCCTTTTTCTCCTGTTGCCATTTTTTTACTTTTATTTCCAAAGCTTGATGAAGCCACTCCACTTCTTTCTTAAATATCTAAAAGCAGAAAATAAGAAAACATTTCAGCAAACGGTATTCTATTAAAATGCAAGTTAGAGCAGATTGCTGACACGTGATCAAAAGAAATGCCACTGAAATTTACAGTGACAGCTTCACTTAATTTACTTTTAGGGCAGGTATTTAGCACAAGATTGTCTCCCTGTACTCTGCCCTCATGAGGTCCCATGTGCAAGTACTGCATCCAAGCCTGAGGCCCCCAGCTCAAGGAAGAATGGAGCTGTTGGAGTGGGTTCAGAGGAGGACACGAAGATAATCGGAGGGCTGGAGCATCTCTCCTATGGAGAAAGGTTGAGGCAGCTGGCTAATGCAGGAGAAGAGAAGGCTCCGGGGAAATCTTACAACATTTCAACACACAGAGTGCTTATAAGAAAGATGGAGAGAGACTTTTTACCACGGCCATAGTGTTAGGACAAGGAAAATGGCTTTAAACTAAGAGAGTGGAAATTTAGATTCAATATTAGGAAGAAATTCTTTCCTCAGAGGGCGGTGAGGTGCTGGCACAGCTGCCCAGAGAAGCTGTGGTGCCCCACCCCTGGAGGCGCTCAAGGCCAGGTTGGATGGGGCCCTGGGCAGCCTGAGCTGGTGGGGGGCAGCCCTGCCCACGGCAGGGGGTTGGAACTTGATGACCTTGGAGGTCCCTTCCAACCCAAACCAGTCTGTGATTCTATGAACGTTAAAGCTAGAATTCAGGAGATCCTAAGATGCAGTAAAAGAATTTACTCCAAAAAATACACAGATGAAAGGAAAATACATTAAAGGAATATTGTAGGATAGACCCTCCTCTTTACTAAAGAATAATGCGGGGAGATGGAGAGAATGGCTCGTCTCACCTGATTTATTAATGTAACTGAAAAACTCCCTCTAAATGCAGACAAATGAACAGTTTGTAGCACACTCAGCTTTAACTATAAAATCAATCCAGTCAAAGTGCTAGCAAGCTGATGGGGATGTCTGGAAACTACTCTTGCTCCCAGACATTTTCAAAGAAACAAGTCTGTTAGACTTCCCAACAAATCAATCACTGACCACTGGACGCACTCCTCCTCAAGAAGAGGGAGTGTCAATAGCACAGTGCTTTTTTTTATTCTTTAGTTGAATAAGAACCAGTACCTATCCACTAGATGGATGCAACCAATTTTCTGTGTTCATTTAAGTGAGTTCTTAAGACAACACACAAAGATTTTCAGATTTGCTGAGTAAGACTTCAGAGCAATGAGGACCATCACTCAAGTTTCAAAAAATAAAGTTGACCCATCACAACCAATACTGTCAGCCACTGAAGTTTATCTTTGCTAACCCCACTGTTGTACAGGTAAAAATGTTACCCCTCTCTCTTGAACAGTCTTCTTTATCAGCTCTTCTAAAACACTGATTTCTTCTGAGCTCCGGTTTTGTAATTGTTCATATTTTTCCTGTGCTTCTTTAAGTTGTTCTTTTAATACTTGATGCTCTTTTTCCATACGTAGAATATCTCCCTGAAAATAAATAAGTCGCAGAAAGTAATTCAGAATCTACTATGCAGAATCTACTAGAGCAGCAAACACTCATGACAGTCAGTTAGCTGATATTCAAAATTGTGAGGATTTTTTTTGTGTGTTTTTGTTGTTGTTTTGTTTGGGAGTTTTGTGGTGGTTTTGCTTTTGTCTCTTTGGACAGAGAAATCTGTATAACAGAAATGAACATTCCGTCTGAAAAGAACGGAATATGAAGAGTCTGAAGATCATATTTTCTCATTCTGACAGACACGTAAGGCCACCATTAGTATCAGCCTGAGATGTCTCAGTCTATATCCAATTTAAATCAAACTTACAGATTTTTTTGAGAGGAAGTACTCGGTTTCCCTAGAGCACAGTCCAACATCTGAATGGTTACAGCACAAAGCTCCAAAGATTCCTTTTTGTGGGCCATGGTGAAGTTCATAAAGACATTACAGATTGCAGCCCACCATGAAGGGCGGGAAAAAAAACAAACAAAAGAAAATAACTCCAAATCAAAAATATCTTTTAGAACATCTCATTTTCAGAGAACCTTTATTTTCATGCTACTACGAATTTGGGCACTCCTTTAAACTTTTTCATGAGAAATATGTAGAAATAAATATACAGGTAACTTACTTGTTGCTTCTCAAATGGATGAAAAGGCAAAGTATTAGTTTCCCTATCGGTTACTTCATTATTCACCTAGAATACAAAGAATCATTAACTGATTAGGAAAATCTCCTGTTTACACATGCAACTACTATGCCAGCTCTGTTCTGGAGCTTTTATATCTAACCTACAATTCTACGACTCTAACTACATTATGAAATAGGTTTACCTACAATGTAACAGGGAACTATGCATACATTCCCAAAATAGACTTGAAGCTATAATGAAAGCACTTTTTTTTTCCTAATCATTCCCAGTTTTAATTGACTATGAAGCATTATAATGGGGACAATTCTTACAGTCTTCAAACACAGCTGTGCTCCATTTAGGCACATTCACTCTATTTATATTGTTAAGACAAATGGCAAATCCAGTGTCTGACTGCTCACGGAGCAGCTGTGTTTTGTTGCTCATGATCTATGACACAAATGCATCTCCTTAAAAGCAACTAAACTCAAAGGCCTTTGGAGTTCTTGCTTGTTTTCTTCTAGGATTGCTCATTAAGGACTTACTGAAAGTTTAAAATTTAATCATGCAATATATTGAAAATCCAGTTTATGTTACCATACTAATATGCTATTAAAATCATAGCCAAATAATGGTAAATGCTTTGCCATACCACACACTTCCACAAACACATCTGTTGCATTCTGACCTTTCAAACTCTGCTAACCAGAATTTACTAAATTGAAAACTGTTGTTGTCTTCTGTTGACAATTTGTTACAAGCACTCAAAAACTAAAAAGAAATTCCACTTTAAAAGCCCTGTTAGCCAAGTAACTGAATTCATTTGCCAAGCCAGCAACTGCTCGGGAAAGATTTCAAGTAAGTGAAAACAAAACAAGTCTGGGAAAAAAAAATAAAGGTAACAATGAAACATGTTAACACATTCATAATTTAGAAAGCAATAACAAAAAGATACTATCTCACAGCTATAAGAAGTTATTCTTTCCTTAGTAATGAGAAACAAATTAAGATGAGGAACTTCTCTACAATCATTCTTCTAGCATGTTGGATAATCTACCATAGGAATGGATGTAAAAAACTGCCGTACCTGTAACACTGAAAACCTGGCACAAAGCGCACACAAAGTGCATTCTGTAACAAAAAAAGTGCTAGTGAACACTAAATACTATTATACAATACCCCTTGTATTTGGGTACCTTGAAGTATTATTGCTCTTGAAACTCAATACAACATTTGACCCTTCAGGAAGTCATACAAAAATCATCCCAAAAGGAGCTGTGCCTTCCACAGCTACAGAAACATAATGCAAGATGTCAACGCCATCTTTTGTCACTTACAAGCTTTTAAGCGAGTGTTCCGTTCTAACCTCTTACCTGAATAGCTACCATCCTTGTATGCGGATTGTTTTTCATTACAGGTATACCTCTGCTTTCTTTTTCCTTCTTAATCACCTGTATGTCACGTTCAGCTTCATCTGTTCTATTTGCAACAGCAGAACTGTCCTCATAAAATGTGTTATCCGAGTTCCCCACCAGGCACTGAGGGTCTCTGTATGTTTCTATTTCAGCTGGTATAAAGCTGCTGCTGACATATTTTCTGTCTGAAATTGCTAATTCATCATTATCCTGATGAGCGACACGATCAGCATAAATATACCCAGGTTGCTTGGCAACATTTGACAGGAGAGGCACTGGAGAAGTCACTGGCAATGTTCTTTCACACTGATAACCCCAGGAAGTCTGAGGCAAAAATCCGCTTTGATTCTGAAAATCTTGATAAAATAAAACTTTTGAAAAATAAGGCATATCTTCAACAGGATCAATATCCTGACTAAGCAATGACTGCCATGAAGTAGGCAAAGAGTAGGGCAAATATTGTGGAGTCTCACAGCTTTCTAATGATAAGTCAGTAGATGTTGATATATGAGATTGTTTAGGTTCGAATTCCTTAGCAGCTGGATTTAACTGTATCTTGTTCTGGAAAGAATTTTCTCGCACATCACAGACAATATAATTTCCTTCTTCATTATTTTCAGTCTCATCTCTGTTTTTATTTTCTTTAATAAAAACATCATGCCTTAAGCTAATAAAATTATCCACCATAACGAAGCGATGGGATTTCAGAAGAAAAGATTTCAAACCACCCTCATCTTCTACAATCTTTTGAGCTTCTTCAGGGAAATGTTCATATTCCCCGACTAGCAACTTATTATTTAATTCCATCGGACCGTGCTCTTCCAATATCTGAGAGAAATAGCTTTAAAAAAAAAAGTTTAATTGCTCATTAACAATTTCTCATACAATTCTCAAGTTCTATTTCACATGTATTTACGCAGTAATAAAAAGCAATAAATCTTAGCAATAATGAAGAATGGTCATTTGGAAGACGGCGTTCTATCTAAGCATAAACATTGCCTGTAATACTGGTGCTTCTCCACATCTTACTCAGAAACCTGCAACCACCTGAAAGCATAGTACATATCTTTGTGTACATACCTAAATATAACAGACCATCAGGACTCTAATTCTGGCCTTTATCCAATTATGTTCTTTAATAAGATGTTGCAATTAATACTGCTGTCTCCAAAAAGCCTGTTATTTATGTGAGACGTTACTGCATGAAATCTGCATTCAGTTAAATGAGAATTGAAATGAACAAAGAAAGAAAGTGACAGTCTAAGGAAAATGTGTTTGTTGCCGTCAGATGACAGATACATATAAAATATGCTGTTAGTAAACTGTATCGAGATATACTTTCTACATTGTTATATGCCATAATTCTCTCATTTAGAAATGACTACAATGAGTATCAATGAAACGAACAGTTAAATTCCACCTTCAGGTGTCAGAAATGTCATCCTGCTCACTGGTTCAAAGCTAAATTGCAGTCTGTCATTTGACAGACTTCCTTTATTCCTTACAAGCAGATTCACAAGTTTGAGTTCAAGGCCTCAATTTTTCTGCACTCGTCCAAAATTGCAGAGTTTTTGTGTTTGTAATCGTCAATCACTTCTATGGCAGGCATCAAAGATACTTTAATTCCGATTACTTCTGTCAGTAATTTCTTGGAATACTGTAACATTAATTCTCTAACACAAAGGTACAGAATTTACACGCATTTAAGCTAAAACAGTAAAACCTTTAAACTGCTAACCACAGAAGCGTATACGTACTCATATAAACTTTCACAGGTTTGATTTAGATTATCATCCAGTCTTTGATAGCTGTTACTGTTTGCAATGTCATATACAGATTCAAACTCCTCTAGTTGCCTCCGAAGATATTCTGGGATTATACATGGTTCATAATATGTAAAATCTCTGCAGCATTAAAAAAAAAAAAGACTCAATGTCTCTGAAAATCATTACATTCTTCACATAGACTGAGAAGAGTATTACCGTATGGCAGCTACGCAGATGCTAAGAAATATCCCAATAGCAAACATTTTCTAACAAGTAGAGCATGCACTACTCCCTAAACAGTGAACTGCTAAACTTCTTAAATTGAGAATAACTAGTAACTAATAGTAACTGATGGTAATAAAGCTTAGCTGTCTCCTAGCAGCTCTTCATCTGACAAATTTATCAACTAAATTCTTTCTACAGTAAAGTGGAACAGGAAGAAGATAAGAAGTTACATGAAAGAATAGCTTTTGGCCTAGAAGCCTTACTGAGATGCAACCTGCTCATTATTTGATTACCTCTTAGATCACTAACATCTTAAAAACTCTAGTATCCATCACACCTGTCCCAGAAGCAGAAAAGTAATGGCTCTCTGGAAGCTCAAATGAAAGTTATTTCAAGAAATACTGAGATATGAACCCAGACTTTCTAAGGTGTTTCTAAGCCCATCTTCTCTGGTACCTGCAAAGTACTTTGGAGCTTGGGCAACAGAAGTAAAGGTGCGTGATGATACTTACAATGTATTTTCTTCTATAAATGTATTTTCTTCTTGTGGTGCTGTACTAACTCCACTGGATAATACTAAAACAGACTAATTAAAAACAGATTATTACTTTTCGTCTTGGAAAATGATCTAACGTAATGAGTATGAGTAACTTCCTTACACAGATCCTTGTTCTGTAATTCTATTGTGTTCAGATGCGAGACTCTGAATAGCAAAACCCTCAAGTACAATTATCTGCATGAAGCCACACTGAGAAACTTCTTAATTTTAAATTATTAGCTTCTTCTTCAGAACTTACTTTAGAACATACAATACTGCAATATTCCAACAGTCCAACCTGTCTTTTTTAATTTTTATTTACAGATTTCACCTAAATCCTAGATGCGCTTGATTTTTCGCTGAGTTCTGGTAAGACACACAGCTTCCTTTGATGGCAGAGTTTTGCCTACTGCAGAACACCAATTGAATTTTTAGGGATCTCTTCCTAGAGAAAAGCAATGACCATAATTTTTGTCGTGAAATTTGGGCAGAATTACAAAATTTGCACAGAGGAAATCAAGTTGACTGTATTTAATAAAGCAAGATTCTAGAAAAGCAGGACAAAAGACGGTATGTTTCGGATTCAGTATTATTTCTAGCAAAATCTATAAAACACTGAATGAAGTTTTATCTTAGCACTAAGCACCTGCAACTTCAGTCAGTGAGATGTCCATAAAAGCGATCAGAAAGGCACTTTGAGACAAAACGTCAGGTTTATCTCATGAGGACTGGTAAATAGTTCTTTGTCACATTTGCTATTTACCCTTGGAAAACAAAATGGAGCTGAAATATCATTTATGCAGCGCAGTCTGTGGTTTGTATTCACTGATTATATTTTATCCTATGGGAAATTAAGATCAAAGTGTGAGGACAGCGGACAGACTGAAGTTACTAGCACACAGTTAGAACCCAAGATCTTCATAAATAACTTCTTTTTCAAGTGCAGAATCATCTTTTATACTGACCAATCCAAACTGTAACAAAACAACTAAAACTGTATTAACTGAGTCGTAACATATTTCCACGAGAGGAAAAGAACACTTCAAGGAGGAACTTCCACAAGATATTTACGGAAACCACCTCTATATATCTGATCTCCAGTAACTCTGAAAGAAAACTGTTTATAGTAAGCAGCTAAAAATTACTGACCCGTGAGTCTTTATAGTTCTTCTTTCTGCTTTTGTTTTTAACTTTGATACCATTAGTCTGAAACAGAAAGAGATCAAATTATTACGTAAAACAATAATAATAAAAAGATGATGCATTTCCAAAATCAGTCCGTAAATTTAAAAGTCTTGTATTAAGATTCTGATTCTGGCTTGACCAGGAAGACTTCCAAGGTTAAGCACGCATGCCATCTTTGTCCCTCCCTCCTACGCTCCCAGCTGAACAACACGAAAAGGAACAGAGCTTTGCAAAACCTTTTCCTTTTGTTTCTTTTCATCATTTTGCTCCTTGAACATTGAACAGAATCTAGACAGAACAGTGTACTGTCTTAGTAGTTTGGATGCTTACTCACTACTTGTATCTGAAATTGCATATTTAGGCAGCTGTGAACCTGCGGCAACACAGATTTTTGTAGGAAGAAAAGCAAATAGAACTGTCAGAAGTTTTGGTCACTTCAAATTCTTATTAGGATAAGGAAGAACTAAAATGCCTCTTCACTTTTTAATAAGACTTCATTATAGATTAACATAACTCTACTAACAATAATTTAATTACAGTACTAGAAATCATCATTTTATTTTAGGACATAAATATGGATATGAAATAGAATTCATTGTAGCAGGTTTTATTTAATTCTTGGATTTCTAATTCATCCAATGGAAGAGCAAGGGATTTCGCATCTCATTATGATTTATATTAATTAATAACTCGCAACATTTATTCTGTATCAAAAGCAAATCTAGGTTTTGTACAGATAAACTTATCTGCAGGCTAGAATAGTTCTAATTGAGAGTGCTTCAAACACGTAATTAACTGAAATCACATATTTCTGCCAGTTAGGATTGTAATTAACATACTAACCATAAAGTGATTCAGAATGATATATAGTTCAAGAGTTCTGGGTTTAATCTGAAAAGCATCAGTAGAAGTTGTTCACTACAAGTGCTAAGTATATCTCACTTCAAATTTACTGCACTTATTAGTGGAATGATCTTCTAATTCCATCCTTATAGTTTAATGACATCTGAAAGCAAAGCTGGGTTACACCACCCTCTCATGCGTTGCTTTGGATGCTAACATACACAGTACAGCTAACATCTGAAATTCTTCATATTCTAGTTAAGCACTCACAAGGAAGAATGATGCTTCATGTCAGTTATGGAAACAATGCAGACAGGCAAGTTAGTCTCTGCCTGTAAACCGGGCACACCTTCTTTTTCCTCCCAGTTCCTCTACAGTACTTCTAGAGAGATCTTTTCAACTTAACACCAAACTGCTGTGAACACCACTCCCGCACACAGTGTTTGCCCTGTCAAAAGGGGCAGTGTAACACATTACTGTAGTCTCACTCGCTTTCACTGTAACTCCCTCATCTTCATCCTTGAAATATGCGTACTCTAAAAGCTGTCCTGGTGGTTTAATTGAAGAGAAAACCCTATACAAATACTGACAGAAGAAAAAGAGTATGCAATGCATTACTAAAGGACAGAGGCTATTTTAAAGTCTCAAAGCGTAAGTCTCTGATCAGGTCTAAATGGTGATGTTAAACAACAGAAGAAGTCAAGAAATGCATGTGTCTCATTCATTTTCGCACATTTTTCTCAATACCAAATACATATTTGTTTCTGAGCTTATATCAGAATGGATACTTAGGTTAACATACCAATATATCTTCATCTTCGTGTTTCTTTAATATTATGGTAGGGTTGTCTATAAAAGGATAATAAAATCACATTCATAAACTAGAACATTACTATTTAATGTAATTTACAACTGTGAGCTATCACACTCCATCAAACACCTCTGAAGCATCACATCTCAAAGATTTGTTACAGAATCTTTATGCTTAAAATTAAATACTAATTCTGTATGGACTGCATATACGCATAGACTCATGTGCTGGCATATGATACAAACAGCAGAATGTAGCCCACCACAGAATGCCTTGTTTTTTTTAAGACTATATTGTATTTTAAGCACTGAACACACAAGTTCACATGTATGAGGTTAGCAATTTAGAGACATTTCAGCCTTTTACAGAGTATATCAAATGAGGAGTAAAAAGCAGACAAGATCCAACACTTGTAAGAATGAAGACCTTTGCATACTTACCCGTTTTATCAAAGAATTCATCTAAAGCTTGATGAAGAGATGGAAAATTTTCTCTGTTGTCTTCTAATAGCCATATAAAACAACGAACCTTTTCTAGAGGTGGCTTTAAAAAATAGTCAAGAATTTCTTTGCTTTCAGAACTACTTGACACATAGTCAAATTTACCGCCATACTTCTCATTCCAGAGCGCAGATAAAATAGAAAAGTCAAGTTGTTTTAAAAGTTGTCCATACTGAAGGATAAAGTTCACTGTAGCTCTCAACCCTAAAAGAGCAGAAAAAAGCCATCGTTTCATTTCAGCCTCAGAATTTCTTTTCTTTTAAGTGTGATATTCTTCTTGAAGGAGGAAGGAGGAAAATTAAATATACGGTAGATGAAATGGATTATGTAAAACCTTTTAAATCTTGAAAATGCAAGCTAACACGACAAATTAACTTTATATAAATTTTACTCTCGGTCAGTAACGACTATAACACATCTGAACAAATTCCTTAAAGGACACGGACACACTATAATACAGAATCCTTGTCAAAGTTTTTGGCATTTTAAGTCCATTCTGCAAGCAAACAGAAGCTTTTATCTTCATCCAAGTATAAATTCAACAGCAAACTATACAGCAAGGCAACAATACCAAAGAATACGACAATAAATTTCTTCCAAGTTAAACAATCTGATAAATTCAAATGACAAAAAAAAAAAATCACCATGATCCACTTTCCAGAAACAGATGACATATACAAATATTCTCATTAAAGCCTATTCAGGAATTTTAAGATGTACGAATAAATAAATAAGTATTGTTTATTTCTCTCAAAGCCCTGCATCCATTAGAATGCTTTAGTTTGTCTGAAAAGTTTGTCTCTGCAGAGATAAGAGAGGTTGCTGCTCTTACCAACGGTAGTATCTACTTCTCCAGAAATCCTGCTAATGGTCAAGTAAATGAAAAAGAAGAAAGTTTTACTTCACCCTTTAAAGTTAAGAAAGCAACACTAGGAAATAGGGAGGTTATTTTTTCATCTGTAGATCAAACAATAATAAGCAGGTAAGTTCTTGCGCTACTACATAAACACACAGCTTACCCAAATCATTCAGGTGTTTCATCCACCTCTGTAATTTGGGATCCACTTCTTCCAGCTCACTCAGGACATAGATAAAACCCCTTGTTTTCACTCTGTTTTCTTTCTGAATCAAGTAACCGATGAGCTGCTCCACCACAGCACGTGACATGCTGCTAGTTTTGCAATATGATGTGTAATCCTCTTCGCTGATTACAAACCAGGAAAGTAATTCCTTTAACAGTTTGGAAGCATCACGAACAGCTGTTTTTATCTGCTCAGCATTTTGAATGATACGCTGCAGGACTTGATCACCAGCATAACCTGCATAACCTACAATGGGATTTTAAAAACAAACAACAAAAAGATCTCATCTTGTTATGTAGGTTTGTTTTTTTATGATTGGAAACATCAACTCCAAAGTACAGATAATTTGGACTAAGTGGTTCTTTAATATTAGCTTTTTTACAACACTCAAATCAACAAAATATTTAACTTTTTATATAAGCTTACTTTATCATTATAAATGTGATAGTATACGGTTTTAAATTCAGGATATGGAAACAAAGTAATCCTTAGCACCTCAGCTACATTGCAGAGAGAAAAATATTTTTTACTTGCCAGTAACAGGAACTTCAAGCAATTGCCTACACAAATTTATCTGCACAGGCAGCATGCCAGCCCTGGCACAGGGATAGAACTCCCCAGAGCACCAGTTCCCAGAGCAAAAGCCCATTTCTGAACATCCAAGCGTACATCCAATAGTAAACCTTTGCCCTGACCCTGCCTCTTGTTCTCTGTAGAAAAACAGTGGAGACATTATGTGCTCATATCAGACTTCACCTTCATTATTCTTCAAGACCACACATCTACAGAATGTCACTTTGAGAGCTTAATTGATAGTACCTAGCTTTAAAAGATGTAGACCTGAAAAGATTTTTACAAAAAAAACCTTTAAAAATCAAGGCACTACATATTACATTTAGAATAATTGATTTTTCTAACAAGGATACAATTTCAAGCATACTAAGTACATTTCCTTATATCCAATCTAAATTTACTCTCTTTCATAGAATCATAGAATTCTTTGAGTTGGAAGAGATCCTTAAAGGCCATCTGGTCCAACCCCCCTGCAGTGAACAGGGATACCCTACAGCTCCATCAGGTGCTCAGAGCCCTGTCCAGCCTGATCTTGAGTGTCTCCAGGAATGGGGCATCCACTGCCTCTCTGGGTAACCTGTTCCACTGCCTCACCACTCATACTGTAAAAAAACTTCTTCCTTATATCCAATCTAAATATCCCCTCTTTTAATTTGAAACCATTTCCACTTGTCCTAGAACAGAAGACCCTGCTAAAAAGCCTGTCCCTTCGTTTCTTACAGCCTTCCTTTAGATACTGAAAAGCCCACACTCAGGTCTCATCAGAGCCTTCTTCTCTCCAAGCTGAACAGCCCCAGCTCTCTCAGCCTGTCCTCACAGGAGAGGTGTTCCATCCCCTGCATCATTTTTGTGGCAATCCTCTAGACACATTCCAACAGGTCTATGTCTCTCCTGTGCTGAGGACTCCACATCTGGACACAGTTCTCCAGGTGAGGTCTCACCAGCACAGAGCAGAGGGGCAGGATCACCTCCCTCACCTTACTGGCCATGCTTCTTTGGATGCAGCTCAGGATGTGATTGGCTTTCTGGGCAGTGAGGGTACACTGCTGGCTCACATCCAGCTTGCAACTCACCAGTACTCCCATGTCCTTTTCATCAGGGCTGTGCCCTATCCTTACATCCTCCAGCCTTTACTGATAAGTGCGGGTTGCCATGACCCACGGGCAAGACCTTGCCCTTGGATTTGCTGAACCTCATGAGGTTCTCCTGGGCCCATTGCTTGAGTCTGTCTAGGTCTCTCTGGATGGCATCCTGTCCCTCAGGCATGTCCACTGCACCACACAGCTTGGTGTCATCCACAAACTTGCTGAGGGTGCACTCAATCCCACTGTCAGTGACACTGATGAAGATATTAAAGAGCGTCAGTCCCATTACTGACCCCAGAGGGACAGGGACACCGCCCGTCACTGATCTCCATCCAGACGTTGAGCTGTGGACCACCACTCTCTGGGTATGGTCTCCTAAACAGTTCCTTGTCCATCGCACAGTCCATCTGCCAAATCCATATCTTTCCAATTTGGAGAGCAGGATATTATGGGTGACCTTGTCAAAGGCCTTACTGAAGTCCAGATAGATGATATCACTGATTCTTCCTTTGTCCACTGGCACAGTTATGCCATCATAAAAAGTCTGGTCAGGCAGTATCTGCCTTTGGTGAAGCCATGCTAGTTGTCTCATGTCCCCTTCCTCTCTTTCATGTTCCTTAGCTTAGCATCCAGAAAGATATGCTCCATGGTCTTCCCTAGAACTGAGGTGAGGTTGACAGGTCGATAGCTCCCTGGGTCATCATTTCTACCCTTCTTAAAAACAGGTGTGATATCGCATTCTTTTTTCCAGTCCCCAGGGACTACTACCTTTACTAGAACTGTGTTCTTAGAAGTTTTAAGATCACTGAGGTCAAACCATAAACACACAACTGAATGCTACGCAGTAAATCCAAGGATTAAAAATAAAGATATGCCATAAGAAAGTAGATAACTTAAAAAAAAAAAAAAACAAAAAACAAAACAAAAAACAGCAAAAATGATCTGAACATAATTTTAGAAAACCACAGGAAACAAAAATAGTAACCTATGCTGCTAATGGAAGGGCCACTCTCAAACAAAATGGTTAAAGAAAAAAAAACTTGAAAGACAGCAAGTGAAAGGTTTATATGGAGAAAGTGCCAGGATATGAGCCAGCAGCGCCTCTGTGATTTGCCACTTAACAGGCAGCAAGGCTCTGGAGAACTCCGAGTCTAGTTGAGTATGGGACGAAAATGTGTCCTCTGAGAATCTGATAAGAAATTCCACAATTTCTTACAGCCTTTGCTGCTGCAGACTGCCTCTTCATGAACTAAGGAAATAAGAATAAAAGTCCCTCAAAAGGAACTTAAACAACCGTACAATAACAACTTACAGCTATTTAGAAATTAAAACCAAAACTGAAATAAAAGTAATCCTAAGTGGAAATTCAAGTCCCTAAGGGAAGATTATGCAGTTCTTCAAGGGTGGCGGTGGTGGGAGAAGTATGTTCAATATTAATAATCTGTTCTTCTGTTATCATTTGATTTAGGACACCCAGAACATTACCCATAGTATCTTCTGCTATCTTAACACAACAATCTGTACTTTTACATACCACTGCGATTACGGTATTGAGACGGTTCATTTTGCATCTGATTTTCTTCTATTTTCTGTTTAGAAGAATTCAGTGCATCTTCCCGTGCACGTTTCCTTCGTATTTTTTTTTCTTCTTTCCTTTTTAACTTCCTAAAACTGATAAAAACAATTAAACAGTGAATCTAGTGTTACTTGAGATAAACGTGCCTAACTCCTTTGGTGAATAAACTTCTTCCATGCCTTACAACAGTTATACACTTCCATTCTACTGTAAAATATGATTTGGAAGAGTATAAATATAATCAAGCTACTTTTTATTTGAGTTAGTAAGAGATCACAAACATTCATGAGTCGGGTACGCAATGGGGAGAATTTCCTCAAAATTCCTGAAGACATTTTTACTCTCATTAATAACATCTGAATTAGGACTAAGTACCTGAAATAGACTTTTTTTTTTCCTTAATTTTTACTCAATATTTTGCACCAAACATTAATATTTGGATTTCTTTGACATTTTAAAATGAATTTGGTTTATTCTAGTGGCATGTCTTGTTATTTATAATTTTACTTGAACAAAAAGCATAGAAACAGTTATGTTAAAGGCACATGCATCAACCTTATTAAGTAGCTTTATTATATGCAGTTCTTATTTAGACTTTCTAAGCAATCAGATGAAGTTTGCTAGACAGATCTCTCTCCCACACAGTTAAAATCATGCCGAGTTCTTCCCTTTAGCAAAGAAAGAATGGAACACTTGCAACCTCAGACAGAAAATGAAGGTGGTATTCAAACCCAGATGCACTCAACTTGAAACACTACTTTTAATCAGGACACTCAGTCCACTAGGAAGAATAACACCCACCCACTCTTTTAGCATTCCAATTGTTGAGCATCTTAGTACAAATGAAGGACATACACAGAGAGCCTACAAACCACACTCTTCCCAAACAACGTGTTATTTCACCGCCCACAAATGTCACAATGAGATTAGGTTTGAGTGAGATGGACTTGGAGATGACATTTACACTCAAAAGCTATTGGCTGAAATTGCTGGGAAGTCAGTGGTGCAATGGGCAACATATCCCTCAGTACAGAACGTGTGGTAAATCAGTTTTGTATTAACTCAAATCTCATACATTTGAAAAGAGTCTCCTGTGACCAAAATAAAAATGTTGTTTTTAAAACCTAAGATCACTGGAGAGTTACCAATAATTTCTTCAGCCATACCAATCAATTCTCTCCTGTGATCACTCTGTAAAACGAACGCACAGAGCTACAGGTTTATAAGTTAATTTAAATAATTTTATGATTGGATTGTTAAGTACTTTTACTCAACCTTTTAGTTGATTTAATTGTCTATTGAAAAAAAAAATCAGTTCATTCAAATACATGTTTTCAGAGGCAAAGGGCAAGAACAGCTTTCCAAAGTATTCGTGGTGTTTTATCAATTCTTTAAAAGGCATGAAGTTCAATCCTAGAGAAAACTTTTCCTCAAATTGATTCAACTTACTTTTAAATGTTAGAGAGCTTACCTTGAACACTTCTGTTTAATAATGGCTCTTGGTGGCTCCTTGGGTTTTGTGATTTTTTGTTCAAACTACAAAAAAAGTGACATAATCTTAATTAAATTTGGGTTACAATGCAGCATTGATTTTTCCTGAAACCCAACAATATTTGATGCCTTGGAAAGCAATAAAAAATAATACTACAGAAGTGACTATGCACCCTTGCAAGCTACTCATGCTTCACGAAGGTCTACATGAAAATATCTTCATCAAACATTACAACTCAGTACACAGCAATAGGTTTTTATGCGCAAAAAAGACAGGTGGAAAGGTAGCACAAAGTCAGAAAGTACTGGATACTGTTTATCTGTACTAGTGGACAGGAAGAAAACTTTACACTATCTTTTCTTGCTTCTCACACACCAATGCTGGTCAAGGAAGAAGAATCCATCTCCCCAAGACACTGATGAGGATAAGCACATCATCCCAACAGGAGTATTTCATTTAGTAAGACTAGTACTAAGTTAAACTAATAGAGTTCCTTCGGTGTCACCCAAGCTAAATACAAAACACAGCACCAGTACTCCTCAATGACAGTTGTAACCAAAAACAATAAGGTAACGCCCAGTCCAGCAAGTTAAGAAGACAACAAGCAATTTAAGTTCCTAGTAATGCTCAGATTCTTTAGTGAAGATAATACTTATGAGTTTGCATATTACTTGTGAGTTACATTATCATCTTCACTTTATCTCCTTTACCAGAATAAATATTTTAAAGGTCTTCATATTTTATATAAACTTTTACTTACTTCACATTTTACCAAACCAGAAGAACTGAAAATAACTATTTTTGAAATAAGGCCTGTACAGTCAGGAGTGAAACATAATTCTTGAAGAAAATCCTGCAGGAGAAAAAGATAAACACAAAAACCTGCAAATTCATGCAAATTCTATATTCTCATACAAATTAGAGCTTCTTTATTTGAGGTGACTGAGGTAATTAAAGCTAGCACAGGCTTAGACTCCTACTGGATGAAGAAAGCAAATCACTCACAGCTGTCTAGGCAAGGAATTCCAACCAAAAGGGCCCTAGACCTGTGGCAAATACCTGCTATTCACAAAGCAAAGGCCCTCCTCCAGCTTCAGTTTCAGGAGTCAACTTTAAGACCATTACTTTATGTACTCATACCCTCCCAGAATTTCCTTTTATTTCAGATTGATTGCCAATATAATCTTCCGTATAATTACTTTAGATATAATAAATGTCAAAGTGCTTCTTTAACAGCAAGACTTCAGAAGGAATAAATTTTCTCATGGAAGGACATAAATAACGCAAGAAAAACAGGCTAAGCACATCCAGGCCTTTCTTCTGTAAATGAAAGTAAGCTTTGCCAACACTTCCATATCAGACCATTCAGCAAGAGAATCCTCTTTCCTCTCTTCCTGTCAAATGAGTAGAATATGTAGCTGTAACACCTCACTTATCACAAACAAAAAGAATGTTGTAATACTGACTAGACAAAGAAGAAATAAAATGCTTCTAGTCTAACATAGCTCTTACCTTGTCATTCTTATCACTGTAGTTTGCAGTTTTCAACTTCTTCCAACAGCTGGTATGAAACTCCACTCTACATTGCTGACAGCACGTAATACGTATAAAACCCTAACAGTGGAAAATAATACAAATTTAACATCTTTAAAAACACAGAAGACAGCACACAACTTAACAGAAGATATGACAAAACGCTGTGTTCATAGCTCTCTAATATGGAAGAGGGCTGAAAACAGGAAAATAGAAAGTTTTATTTCCCAAATCCTCTTGAACTAAAACGTACCTTAAAGTCTGGATCTGTAAAAAATATCTGGATTTTGGAGTGGCCATGGCACTGCTGATAGCGACAAACTGCATCCGGTTCTGGAGGGAACTTGCATTCCTCAATGCAATTCTTTAAGAACAACTGAGAAACACAAAGTGAGAGGATAAATTGCACAGAAACCAAGAGAAGATCAATTGTTTTCTTCTAGGGAAATTTGCAGTGAAACAGACTTCTCTTTTTGAACAGCAGCCAACTAATACCAAAAGAACAACTCTCTCATAGTGAAAGCCATGCAAGATTCCCCTTTTTACGCCAAAACGTTCAAAAGTTCATTTGAACTGCTATCAACTAAGTATACTTCCCTGCATGCAGGTTTATACAAGCTTAACAATTCCAATAGCATGTGAATTTATAAGTCTTCAATTACCAAAAATGATAAGCCAGACTATCCCAATATAACATGATGAAAATTGACTGCCTGTTTCTGCCATTTCACACCACCTCTGGGATCCGGGTTGTAACATTAAGTACATTCCCAGGAACAGCTCAGACCTGGCTCTGCAATGGAGCTAATGAGGTCTCCCTCGGCAGTGTGTGAGGTACATTACAGTGGCTTTGTGCAAAGTATGTACAAGTTCCATGGGGTTGGAACTGGCCGGAAATTAATAAAACATTATTAGAAATAAATAAATGCCCAATCACAGCCTCCAGATATTTGTATGACATTCTCCAAGAGTCTCTACAGTAATAATCATAAAAGAAATTTTAAAGCTTTTCAATGCAAAAGAGTACTTTTTAATCCTGTAACCACAGGACAGATTTTTTTCACTCAAACAAGGAATTTTACCATACAGCTCCCAATACAATCACTTACCAAGAACCACAAGTCTCATTTTTAGTTTTAAATACAGATCACTTATATAGTTTTCAACTTCACAATTCTGCTAATTCTAATTTGTTCTCTCTAGCTTTACACTGCATATAGCCTTTAGACCTACCCGAAACAAATTTTAATAATACGCAACTCATGAATAACTTGGAGCAGATTAGAACTACATTACTACATTATTACATAAAAATACCCAAGCACAGAATCTTAAACAGAGACTTTGTGATTTAAATACCATGCTTTCCAAGAGTACAATTTTGCCATCGTAAACAGAGCTCTTCTCTACAAAGACCAGGCTTTGAGTTGACAGTGCTCACGAAAACAAGCACTGCACTGGCTTCTCCTCGTTGAATCTCTCCCTGCTTCTGTTCACCACTTTCTTTGGCCTTTACTTTGTTCCTCAACTCACATTGTCAAGATGACACTCTAGAAGTCACACTACAAAGCTTTGTGAAATATATCCTTTTTGCTTTTTTTCTGGAAAGACCATCTGAGAGAACAGCACTGTTATTTTTGTTTTTAAACATACCTGTAAATTCTCTGTTCGTGTTTCTTCAATGACCTGAGATGTCGTGGGCCAAGTTAATACTCCAGGTACAATCTTACGATTAATCATTGTTTGTGACTTCATAAACTGATTGAGCGCATCTGAAAATCTGAAGTTTGAAACAGGTAAAACGTTCAGATCATACATCAAAGTCTTTTACATGGCTCATAATTCTTTCACCATTCATTCTATGATTTTAGAAAAAAACAGCAGTAACAGTAAGAGTACGTAGAATGTCAGAGCATTAAGTTATCTGGGAGAAAGGGCTATTCTGCATAAAAGAGTCATGGCCTGAGGCAGCGGCTGAATAAAGGGTTCCAGAGCCCAGGCATGGATATTAGGCAGACTGAGAGCCTGCACTGATGTTCAAGGGATCCATGAAGATGGGTATGCTCATCAATCTGGAGAGTGAGGTCATGCATATTTTCACTAGTGACCTTTGATCTCTACCTGCCAGAGAGGAAGCAGAGGATGCTGCTCTCTGTACTCAAGTTTTATCTGCCTTCAGACAGTGTTACATGGTTGCTACTCTGACTGTAGCCTCTATGAGCAGCTGTGTTAATGTGTGCATGTGTGTACCTCTTCAGGACACATGCAGTCTCTCTCTACCAGCCAAAACTGCAAAGGGAAGCAGCAGTCACAACCACACGACTGGGCACAGTCACTTTCTGTGCCTTACAGAGGACTTGGCTACACTGCAGCAGCAGGAAGGAAGAATCCTCACAGAGTCCAGCGCTTCTTGACCAGGCTCATGCAGATATTCCACAAGAAGAGGGTTGAATGTTTGATATTAAACTTACTTATTTGATAAATTTGGCATTGTATTGGGTTTACATAGCAAGGTCTGGGGTTTTGTCTGGCAGAGAAGAGCAGGAAGTGTGTGCAGTAGCATCCAATGTCAATCTACCATAGACAATTCATGAGATCTTGATTTAGTAGAGCAATATACTGAAATCATGACACAAGTATAATACAGTAACTGTAACATACAGGTGAATCATAGTACAATCGTGGTTCCCATTACTGGTCTCTCTGTGCTCACTGTCACAATGCTGGGCGTTCCCAGTTTCCAGGAAGGAATATGTGGGCTGATGCCAGCTCAAGTCTGCTGCTCTCTTCAAAGCTGGTTACTTGTCCAGTTTTTACACACTGGATCAGGCTGAGCCATACATACACTCTTCCCTCTACCGCTCTGGCTAGCTCAGGATTCTATTTGCTGTTTGTCTCAGGGAACTTAATGACTCACTGGTACAGCTGTCTTGGCTAAAACCAAGGTTACTCTTCATCCTCCCTGATCATGCGATAAGTTCAGCTTTCTCTACAGTGCATGCATCCCAAGCTCAGAATTTTCTTTGCCTAAGAGCTTATCTCCACTGCAAAGGCGTGCTGGTCAGTCCAACCTGGGGACTGCTGGATTCAACTGCTTCTATTACATTTTTAACATTAACAAAACTGAAGTTTGTAACAAATCATTCTGATGGTTGAATTTGTTGATTAACAAGGACTAATTACAAAAAAAACAAAGCAAAAATAAACAACCCAGACATGTATTTCTCAAATGAAAAGAGCTTTTGTATCAAATATTGAAATTTTATATTACACTAACCTGTTTTGTCTGAGGTATACTCTTCCAATTCCATAGTATGCCAGACAATCAAACCTTTCTTCCTGGTACTGCACAATTATTCTCTTAAACTGGTCTTCAGCCTTTGTCAATGCCTTGAAAATAAATTTAAGACAAAAATAAGATGCTAAGACAGCAGCTTTCCATTTTTTCCTCTTATTTTTCCTGCAGTATGCAACTTTATGTTCATGCACAAAGGGCTTTAAAAACAAGGGATCTAAAAAGTAACGAGCTTATTGAGCTACAAATGACCCAGATAGTTTTCGACTCACTGAAAGACACTGAATATTTCTAAACAGTACCGGAGGTGGGGGAACTACTTTCTGTTTTGGTGTTTTCAGGAACCAAAAGCATTGTTTCCCTCTTTTTTAAAGAATAGTACATGACCATATTACAAGAAAGATGGAGGAAAATAACTGACCACTTAACTAAAACTAAAGAATCTCACTTGAAACTTCAAAAAGTAATTTTCTTATTTGGTAGTTTAATTTGCCCACAACTATTAAAGACCCAATCCTACAAAACATGACTTTATAATCAGTGATAAAAGCTTTCCTTCCCAACTCATCTTATGTCTGTTAAGACAAAAATGGATGACTAACCATCTGAACTAGAACTTCAAATAAAAGCAAGATAGTGGCTTAATGTCATACCTCGGGCTGTCCTATTCCAAGAAGAGAAGTGGCATGTCCATAGATGATTACAACATAATTAATAACATGAAGATTCAATTGCTGCAAATAGAGTCAAATTATAGAAATAGCACAAAAACACTTGGCTAGTAACGAGTACATTACTGACTACTGTGAATTGAAGATCTACAGCAGGCATAGAAAACTATCATAGTTTCTAACCTCATTAATGTTGCATTTGGCATAAAGAGCGAAGGCTAACTACACCTTTACCTTGGCCATTTGGCAGCCTTAAATACTTCAAAATGATACATCCTGAAATGTCTGCTTTTAGAAATACTACAACCTAGCACGTTGACTACATGTAGTACAATGTATCTTTGCTAGATTTCATGTTTAGAATTGTTTCTTTTTATTTGAAAAACAAAAACAGTAACAGAGAAAAAACAAACACCTTATCTCAGACTTTTTTTCTACCTAATAAGCTAGGTCACAATTCCAGATGGATTGATGCATTAATTGCCTGGTAATGCAATTAGTACAGTCTTGCTCTTGGCACTACGATATGGACAGCTTGAAGTACACATGCAAAGAGATGGTCACATAAAACCTAACACTACAGATCAGTCTTTTTTTAATTGCTTGTTTGATGTTGCCTTTTAAGAAATCCAGGATCACAAATGGCTGAGGGGCAGAATGGCTAGACACGTAGTATTTGCATCAAGGAATTACCTGACAAGGACAATATAAATGCTTTTCACTCTATAACGTAATCAGTAAAGGTTAAGCTAGCAGGGCAGTCATTTCATATTAAATATTTTGGTAGATACTTCTAAAATTTCATCTAGAAATGCACGTGTACACTGAGCATTACAAAGATACATCATACAATCCCATAATTATCCTGTTTTCAGTTTTTCTCATTTTTAAGCTCCTTGACGTACACAGTGTAACATATAACAAGTAGTTAACGTGATGGGCAACAGTTGAATAATAACGATTTATTTTGGAGGAGGGAAAGAATGACACAGTATTGAAAGCATAAAGCTCAATTATCTTAATAAATAAATTAATTCCTCTCAATTTACCTTTAATTCTGAAGGATCGAGAATGTTCAACAATTGTGAGAACATTTGTTCAGCACTGTGACACCTCTGGTCCATCAAGGCTGTATAACCATCATGAACGAGGGATTTAACCACTTCAAGCAACATAGTTGAATCCACCTAAAGTATTTAAGAAAGCAGCTACTCAAAATGAAAACAGCATTTTTTTCCCCTCTTTTTCTTTAGAAACTTCCAAATTCGGTTCAAGCATTATCTTATTACTTTGTATAGCAGAATGCAGATGTTTTCCCCCCCACTTGTACATTCCTTGTGCACAAATATATTTCCAAAAAGCCGAGAATTACTTCTTTCTGCCTACATTTTTTTCTCCATCTACATTACAAGTCAATGCTTGAAGGCTTCAAATTGCATTAGGTTATCAAAATTTCACTACAGCTCCTTCTTGAAATCTGGGGGAGTTTCCAGCAGTAAGACTTTAAATTAATACAAACTATTGAAGAATTAGGAACTTCTGCTCCCTTGATCTACCTAAACACAAAACATAATGCTAGCTTTGGGAAGCAGATCATTGTACTAGTGTGGAAATACTTTTGACTATTTAAGAAGCTCCCCTATCACCTATTCCTGTAATCACAAGCAAAACCAAACAAGAAAAAGTTATCTGGTTTTTAACCATTACAATAACGTTGTAATTAATTGTATTCCTGTGAACTGAATTAACATTTTGGCATGCTAAAACTAATGGATGTCCAGAATGTACTTTCTGGATCATCCATGATATTTGATCATGTTTTGTTTTCATCATGATACCTGGCAAAAAGGACGAGCACAAGGGCTGCTCTGAAAGCAATGCCTCCTATTATGTTGGCACACAACATCAGAGACAAATGGTGGTGGTATGAGCAGCAGAGGGTGAACTTTCCTATCAGTATTCCATTAAATGTTGTTGCCATGTGACAGGTGGCAGCAAAGGGGCACTCTGACAAAATGGCGTCTGACGCAGAAGTGTGTAGAAGCAAAGGTGTGTCACTGAATTCTGGCATGTAGAAAAAACAGCACCCACTGACATTCACTGATGCCTGCTGAACATTGATGGAGACCAAAAAGTGGATGTGAGCACAGTGAGGCAATAGGCGGTGTGTTTCAGCAGTGGCAACAGAAACAGTGGGTCACCTCCACTGGTGCAGATTTTTACAAGTGCAGCATGGAGGCTCTCGTCCATCGGTGGCAAAAACAAATAGTTAATGGTGGTGAGCGTGTTGACAAACAGTGTTTTGTAGCTGAGAATTTGCTCTATCAAGTAGTACTATTTTATTACCTAGAACAAATGTCACAAGGTAATGCTGTCAGACATTGTAATTATGGAACAGAAAAAAATAATTTACTGTTAAGCTAATAACGTATCTACATGAAGTATGAAGCTGATTAAGCTAACTACAAACATTATTTTCGATACTAGTACTACATTAATCTTACAAAAACAGGTATTTTTAAAGGAATAAGAAGGTGCAGTTAGCACCTGCATCTTCTCCTTAATTCACTTTTCTCTTATAATCAGCAAATGACTAATTATGTATGCCCCCATGAATTCATTCAACAGCTCTGGGATACTTGTTATTTGTTGCTGATAAGGCCCAAGAAGGACAATCCTCAGTTTGTGAATTGTATGGAGTTTTGAACAGCTGTTCAACAAAATATTCTGCAAACATTTTCAAATGTACGTATCAAGCACTAAAAAACACTGAGTCCCAATTCTAGGGAGGGCGTTATAAATCCCTGAATGACTCCCAGTGATTTTTATCATTTTTCTTACAAATTAATACACAAGGTTACCAGTTCACTAACTCATGTTTCTAGCTAAGTTATTCTATGAGTAACACAAGAAATTAGTGTAACAAAGCTGTGGGAGATCTTACAGGAGGGCAAGAGATATGATTGTACAGAAGTACCAAGTGAACTTATTTCACTCATCTGTGCTGACACACTCATTCACACACTAAGGAACAGGCATTCAAATGGTCTAAATAGAATGACTTGGGTGTGACACGGGGTATTTTTAAATGCACTGTATCTCTGGGGTTCATCCTGACTGGCAACAATAGATAGATTTTTAATTTGCCATTTGCACTTATAGGAGCAGACACCATTACAGGTCTTTGACCTATTAACTTTGTCTAACTACTCGTAAGTCTTGGATGGAATTAGCAATTTCTCTTTTCTAACTTTCCTCAGCTGAGTATTCCATGGTTCCAGATCTGCTCTCTATCTTCATGCCATTTTGTCTCCTCTTCATCTGAATGAAATATAGGTGGTCTGTAGCAATTAACACTAGCTTCCCTTTTAACACTGCTGTCATGTGCATGCATGAACACCAGAGAACATCTCCATTCATATTTCATTCAAACTAAACTTAATTTTTCTGTAGCAGATTTCTGATTAAGTTCTTTCAGCTGGATGGAAAAAGTCTGATCTAAGATGAACTAATTGCCCAAATAAACTGTGCAGTGTAAGTACAGAGTATTTCGTGGTTATCAGATGGATGGATGCATAAACCCCCTATGATCTCAGCATTAAAAACATGCATTTGATGTGTAACTAGTAAGGTTTTAAGTATTTAAGCATTAAGAAGTAATTCTGAGAGAAGTTATGAAACCACATAGACTCCTCCTGATGCCAAATATAAACAATCTTGCTGCATTTTCCTCAGGGTCACGCACAGAAAAAGAAGTTTTCTTTTTAATAACTAGACAATATTTTCCACAGAGTTTTTCAGCATTGACCATCACTGAGACAGCTGCCTTTTTGGCAAATTAAGGCTGGATAGTGGTGGAAAGGGGAAAGGAGAAGTAAAAAGGGCTACTAGCAATGAGACAGCATAAATTAGTGCAATCATATGATCCTTGTTGCCTCATAAATATCAGGCTAAATGTGAAATGCTAGGTTTTTGAGTGAACTAGGATTTTGGACAGCATTACTAAAAGGCAACAAATCATTTACAGTTAAGGTCATATGCTAATAATTCCCCAAGTTACCTGGTGCACAGTACAGGCGAGTTTATCGTGGATGGTTTTAGACTCTGTCTTCAAATCAAGGTGATCCCTACAAACAAACAGGACAATGGTATTATGAGTTTGTAGACGTACTTTACATGTACCTAAACTTCTGAGAAACAGGAATGTCTGTACTTTTATCACCAACATCACACTAGCCTATATGACAGACATTATCACAGCACACTCTTTCACAACAGCAATAAGAAATATTGGAACATTACAAAGGATTATGACATTATTCAACCTTATGGCCTGGGATTCACTAGGGCTTCAGGGAAGTAGAGGCCTTCTCCATCATTTTAGTCATTTTATTTGATCTTCTCTACCTCATTGTCAGCTGAGCTGCTTTCAGGAAGGCACTGGACCAGGTGACTTTCCAACATCAAAGGTTAAAGTACACTTTGGGCTTCTTTCCCTTTTCCTGAGTACAAGATCCTTTATTCAAGCACAACATCTACTTAAAATCAATTACATGTGGCAGTTTGGCAGGGCACAGGCAAGGAAAACACAGAAGAGAAGAAAGGAGTTCTTTCCAGCTATTCCTTTCTCCTGCTCGAGCACAAAGTCAATGCACAACTGAGGAACAGAGAAAGCATAATGCAGAGGCAAAGTATTGCTTGATACTCTAAATCAAACCCCCAACACCAAGATTGGAACTCAGACCTCAATGTTACTATATTGTCCAATATACATTTAGCTCTGTCCCACATTCAAAGGCATCACTCATCTCCTGGGAAAAATGCTTTAGAGTGTCAAAGGATCCTTGATTATTTTTGAAGCCAAGCAACTTGCTAATTACAGAAGTGGAGATTTGGCTGTAACTGACCACACACCTCCCTTGTTAGGAAATACTGTATTTTCCCAAGTCTAAAACTTTACTGTGCGAGAAGCAATTTTGTAGATAGTTCTATTACTTTAAAGAGGATTTATTCCCATAGTGACTTCTAAAGTTCGGAGCTTTTTTCCCCATTAAACTGAAAGAAGAAACAACTCAGAGGCAAACAAGCTAAATGAAATAAAGGACCTCTCCCATGTCAAAGTTTCAACTGCTCTAGCTGTGGTGGTATTCAAAAAGAGTTACGGAGGGGAAAAAAAAAGAATTATACAAACAAAAGAATATAAAAATACAGATTAAAAGATGATAGGTTTCATGGTGACACTTTAATTCGGACTACAGGTAATCAGGTTCAGCTCCTTTTTTTCCCTAAAGGTTTGGCCTCTTCAAGGTAAGAAATCTACACTTCAAAAAACAACACTTAATGCAAGCTTGCATCAACTTCTCTATGTCAATGTAAACAACTTATTTTGCTGTATCCCTTATGTGAACACATGAAAAATATGAGCTCAAGAAGCATATAACCAAGAAAGTACAGTTAGATGACAATTTGTTTCATTCCACATTCCACATTAAAACACCTACAGTTTTGAACTCTGCACTGTCTTAAGCAGTATGTCATCATTTGCCTCAGTTCTGTTACCAAACAAGTCAGCAGTAATAGTTCTTAACCTTTAACAACCTATTCAGTGAGGAAATACACTGGCAAATGGTATCGCCTATAAATGTAGTAACCTTCCCAGCTTGTTTGGATTATGTCAGCCCTGGTGTTATTGGAAATAATTATTTCTTTTGTTAAACTCTTTTAATTTTTAGAACAAATGGAAGCATGTGTTTGTACATAAAATCTATAGTGCTGTTCATATCAACTGATTTAATACTGGCTCCAAACCATGAGACATATTGATTTACATTCAAGAAAGGTATTCACGTTCTAAAGATTAGGCATCAATGTACTTTATGCCAAGATTCAAGTTCTCTGAAAGTACTAAAGAACTTTTTTAAGTAAAACTTCTTTTCTAATATTAAACAAACTGACTTACAATGCTCTCTTCATGGTCAAATCTCTTATTTTGACTAAGTGCACGAATAATGAGAAAGGTTTAAAAAATGATTTGGTACACAGAACAAATAGTACAAAGAGACCTTGAAAATAAGATACAGCTTGAGTTACACTGTGACATAAGTTTGAATGTAACAATAAGATTGCTATTATCTTCTGTTGCAAAGTGAAGCACATCTATTGGCAGGCTACATCATGTGTCTTGCTTATGGGCAACTCTTTTTTTTTTTTTTTTTAAAGTAGCAGAGATTAAGTTTATGCCTTCTTTTACTAAAGTTGAACTGAGATTTGTAAAATACTTAGTTTTCAAATAAGAATTCAATTTCTTCATGAAGTTTGAATATTGGGAACTTTAATCCGCTGTCTTAACCTGAATTATATCCTGAAGAGGATATAAACAATATAAATAGACAATAGTGTACATTAGGTTTTAATTGAGAAATGTTTTGTCAGTTTTCAGCTATACTTTATTCAGTTACCTTCTTTTCATATAAATCCTTTATTATAAAGGTAAGTGGAATTACCAGCTTTAATTACTTTGCCTGACATTCTACTAGACTCAAATTTTCAGTATGCAGGCATCATACACCAAATGGCATTTCTAGAAGTCCCTTTTCACTAATGTTACGGGAATCACTTTCCAAATCAAGATCTGTTTTAATATTGCCACATTTCAGCAAAGCATTTGACTAGAAGGGCCGCTCTGAAAATACAGCCTCCTATTTTATTATGTTGGCCCACAATGTCAGAGGTAGAAGTTGGTGGTGCAGCAGAAGAAGGCGAACCTTGCTGCCAAAACTGTTACATTTTGTTGCTGTGCAAGAGACAGCAGCAGAGGGGCAATCTGACAAATGGTGTCTGACACAGAAGTGCATCTGAAGCAAAAGTGTGTCACTGAATTCATCCATGTGGAAAAAACAGCACCCCTTGACATTCACTGACACTAGCTGAATGTTGATGGAGACCAAACAGTGGATGTGTGCACAGTGGGGCAGCGGATGGTGCGTTTCAGCAGTGGCAGCAGCAATATGAAGGACTACCCACATTCCAGACAGGCCATGCACAGCTGTCACACCACAAAATGAAGAGCATTTCAGTCAGCTCATCTGTGCAAATTGGCAGATTACAACCAGGAAACTGTCTAAGGAGGTGAAAGTCAGCTTCACTGCACTGGAAAAAATGGTGGTGACACAGGAATGTCACAAAGTTTGCACAAGGCGGGTCCCAAGAATGATCATGTTGGAATGGAAAGAACATTGTATGCACGTTTGTCAGGATCTACTGAACCAATACGATGCTGAAGTAACAGTTTCCTGAATCATATCATTACCGGTGATGAGATGTGGTGTCACCTTCATGAGCTGGAGCCAGAATGACAGTCCACTGAGTGGTGACATCTGAATTCCCCATTGAAGAAAAAGTTCAAGATGCGGCCCTCAGTGGGTAAAGTGATGCGCACTATCTTTTGGGATAGGAAAAGGGTGATCTTTCTGGATTTCCTGGAACCCAGACAAACCATCAACTCTGACCACTACACTGCAACAATGACTAAGCTGAAGACTCCAACCTCCAGAGTCAGGCCAGAGAAGAAAATAACCTTTCTCTTGCAATACGATAATGCCAGGCCCCGTACCTGTTTGAAGACAGTGGAGCATGTGGCCAGTCTTGGCTGGACTGTCCTACCACACCCACCATATAGTCTGGATTTGGTGCCTTTTGACTTCCGTCTGCTTCAGACAATGAAAGATAGGCAACGTTTTCCCTAGCAATAACGCTGTCATAGCAGCTGTGAAACAGTGGGTCACCTCCAATGGTGCAGATTTTTTACAAGCATGGAATGCAGGCTCTCATTCATTGCTGACGAGAATGAATAGCTAATGGTAGTGACCATGTTGAAAACGAGTGTTCTGTAGCTGAGAATTTTCTCTATCAAATAGTGTTATCACGTTCTTTGTATACGTTGCAATTTCCATGGAAACAAATAGGAAGTATTACTTTTGGAGCAACCTACATATTCACTATAATTTATGTCTATACTAGATTTAAGAGATAAAATTTGTCCTTATCCAAGAAAAAGAAAATTAAAAAGCAAAGAACAAGCAGCAAGTCAAAGCTGCTTTAGTCCTTCAAGTGCTTTGTAACTCAATGATAAAAAATAAATAATTTTAGTTCTACTAAATAACTAAAAAAAATTCTTACTGTTTCTTCTCAGGTTCACCAGGTTTGTTCTTTGACCTTCCTTTGTGTTGGTGACTTTGGCCTGTAATGGGAAAAAAAGAGAAGTATTTCAAACACAATGACCACCATATAAAAAAAGAAAAGATACATTTAAAACTCATATTATGCTTAATAAGTAATAGATCTAAAATATTACAATATTCAGAGCTAGTACAACTGAGAAGTTTTTAAAAAACCAAGAGTGTTACAATATAAACTTCATATTATTTTTATTACATAGTAAGTATAGAACTTTACTAACCCTACAAAAGGAAAAGGATATTTCAAATAGAATAATCTTAAGATTCTCTACCGTATGATCTGATTCCAATACTGTAACAGCTACTGAAGCAGACTGCAAGCCAAATAAATCATGTATGCTACACAAAGCCAATGCTGATATTTTTAACTGATAACTACAACTTCTAAAAGGTAATAATGGATCACTTTGGCTGCAAAGTGTCTTTATCCAAGCTTGAGTACATAAATTTTACAGAAAGTCTTCTACTTCAGAAAAACATTTCTAGAGAAGCCCAGTACAAGCCACATTAACATAGAATTCCTAACATATGAGTCACATTGAGATAAACATCCCTGATTCTAACTTACAAATGTTCAACTATGAGAAACCACTGGGTTACAAGAAGAATGAATCTATCATGGTACTGATTAGCTTCTAACTCTGAAACAGTCTCAAGGACTATGCAAAACTCCCACTTACTCTAGAATTTCCAGTATCTGTAGTTAATTAGTTACACTGCTCTACAAAGTAAACAAAAGTTGTTAAGAACAAGGAACAAGAGAAGACGTTTTAATACTTTAATGCAATTGTTCAAAACCAGGAAGTAACTCAACTGTTTTCTCTGGAATTACAACATAACATAAGGCACTTGAATGTGCATCTGCATGCTTGCAATGAAGCCATGAAGTGTTTAATTTTCAAGACTTTTCAGTTAGAACTTTACAAGGCTTTAACAACTCAACAGCTACAGTGAAAAAAAATTCAGTTATGTGGAGAGCTTCCTTCTGATAAACAACCAACTCACAAGCAAGGCAAAAAGTAGAATTTCTGGACCGGCAACCAACAAGCAACTGACAAATTCAGTTACAGAACTGCTGAGCATCACACATTACGCAAGTTCCAAATTACTTACAGTAAGATGAAGGGGGCAGGTTTTTTTTGCTAGTTAAACCTAATTCATTTTACAAGACATACAGGAAACTGTTTCGGCTATATGATGGAAGAAAAGACTGTTCCAGCTATGCTCCTTTTAGGAGATGACTATAGCTTCCTAGCACTGGACAGCATCACACAGACAACACACATTCCAGCACCTGGATTTAAGCTATTAGAGCACTTGAAACCAAACAAAGTATGGCTACCAAATAAATCAAACAATTGTTCAATTACCACCAGTTCAATATGAAAGAGGAGTTAATAATTTCATATATAAAGTTTCAATAATTACCTACTCTTTAAAATGTTTGTGTTTCTCATAAAAGTCTTCTATGCACTTAGATTTTAAATTTATATAGCATATATGTATTTTAAAATACTGAAATACATTGATTACAGAAAAACACAGATCTATCCATTTGACTAATCTCACTCAGGATAGCAAAATGTCTAATACACTCATAGGGACTCTCCCATTGATTTTTCACTGAAAACTACTTCATTACATAAAATCTGAATTAATCCAAACAAAATTCAGATGTCATGAAGACTGAATATGGTCAGAATTATTCTACAAACCATTTACTGAAAGTGACACAGGAGTCTGAACAGGTGTCTGCTGAAACAGTTCATATCCTTTCAAAACTCCAAAGTAACGGTAATAGTCATTATAAATCTTGAAGACATCAAATTTAAGGACATTTGAATGATGAAGAACAATATTTTCAGAGTCAGACACTTCAAGCATATAATCGGTTTACCATTTGGAGATGAGTATTCTATTCCCTTCTCTTCATTAAATAAGTTTCTGCCCGTTAAGGAACTGATATATCATTCAAAACAAAATCTTAATGAAGATAAAGCAATAAAAACTTTTCCTTGCACAAAATAATTAATCAGCCTAATTATTTCACACTAAATGAACTTAACATTAAAAACCATTAAATAAAAAAGGATTTTAGGGAAAAATTTCCTGCACAAATGACTACTCTTACATAGCAACCAGCTTAAGAGAATCCCTGAACTATTTTTATTATAATTCAGCATGATTTACTCGCTACTTTCATTTCAAAAGACGCTACTTTTAGATTTTAAAAAGTACATTTAATTCAATAGCAAACATAATTCACTTACCCCACCAACATTTTAAAGTATTAGTACAAGTAGCGCTGCTTTTCATAGAGATTCTCATTAGGAAGAAACAGATATATTTAACAGAAATACACACATGCTCAAAAAAATAGTACATGCAAAGAAAAACCGTAACGAAAAAGGACAGTACTGTTAAAATAAGATACAGGGGCATAAAGTTCCTTTACATGAAACCTCCTGCAAGTCACAAGCCTTCATGCGAACAAAGGGTACGAAAATGAAAGCTGTTCTTTCCACACCCACACTAAGCATGTATCAGCTAGTCATTCAATGCATAACTCCTCCTTTCGCATCAAAGCCAAATCAAATATTTTCTTCTACATCGGTACTGACATAATGAGTATCGGGAGGGAGGAGGAAGCAAGAATAGAAAGAAAAAGTATGGAATCATCCACGGGTTGTTTTTTTTTTTTCCCCAAACAACTTCAAGACATTTCATAATCCTACAATCTCTTCAGCCTGGAAGAATTTGCAGTTCTCTCCCTGCATTCACTCTTCCGTTATCCCTCTTTCTTTCTCAACCTCTCTAAAATGAGCTATCCTCCTTGCTCAGAAAGAAATGAATCCAGGCATTTTACTTGTCAGTTGCCTCAGACTTGTTCAAAAATCCTTGTGGCCACAGTACATCTCATATTTTTCTCATTAACACTGATACCTGGAAATAAATTCAGGGCCTTCAGCAATTAATTCAAGCTCCTCAGCAAACAGACATTCTGTTTTTTTCCTCCTTAGATAAACAGGACATCTGGAGCCTAAAAGCAGATTCTCAGCATTCCACAAGCCTTGAGGAGGTACGCTATAATATCAACTGAGAGTTGATAATACAGGCGCCCTAACAAGGTCAAACTGCTAACCAGAAACTTAGTTAACAGACATGTTTTTTGTAAATAAGTTCCTGACCATCTATGGGACCTGGCCTATGTAACACACAACCTTTTGCCTGGATAACGCCTACCCGTGCAACCTCAGGACCACCAAAGACACCCTCACCAAAAAACCCATATTAACACAGCACACATGCAGCATTAGATTTTAATATGTACAGAAATTCTAAGAACAGGTGGGCACCTCATGGAAACTGTATGAATATTCACATGTTATAATGTATAAAATCTGTGTGCTTTAGATCCTGGGTATGTATGCTATTCTTTCCTTTAATAATCCCACCCATATTAGGTTAGATATTGAGAAACTTTCAAATGGGGAAATACAGGTAATAGGCATAACAACCTACTCTAGGAAAAAAAAGGGGGTATTGTCTGTGCTTAATAAACGTGAACATAGGATCTTTTGATTCTACTAAAGCAGAATGTCTTAGCCAGCAATGTTATCTGATTCATCAAGGACAATTAGATCCCCTTGGAGAATTGGGAAGAGAACTTTCCAGCTTGTTCTTAGGTGATCAGATCAGGATAGAAAGAATAAGAGGAATGTTCCCCAAATGACCACCAGGGTTGCTGAAGATCCACAAACAACCCCACAGAAGCACAGATGACCAGCAAAGTAGCCAACAGGGGACAGAGTATTATGATTGTTTAACCTTATGAAGGCAGTAGATTTTTCTTCTGTATTAAATAGGTGTTTGGGAATTGAATGCATAAATACAGTAAACAAATTTGCATTATTGTGCTTGATTTGTCAAAACTTCCAGCAGTGCCTGATCCCCCCATAAAAAGCAGCATCTCCCCTGAGTGTGTGGGAATAGGCTCATTGCACACTGGCTAACAAATCCACTTTTCTGACAACGCTACCACGTAACATCCTTTCAACAAATCAGTCTTGACTTTTTCTTTGGAATCTATGTTTTCCCTTTCATAAGAAATTAATTAATACTTCAAGATGTTTGCATATGTCCAAAGCCTACAAATCAAGATCATTTTTTCCTACTACTAGTTTTTAAATAATATTTTGCAATATATCTTCATTGGCTTCCTAAGATCAAATTTTGAGATGCTTCATACTTTGGCATCTGTTCAGCTAAGTATTCAAGCATGTGAGGTCTACAGAAGAGCACAGCTGGGTACTTCAACCTTCAGACTTCTCCCTGGTCAGGACTACAGAAGGACCCACTGCAATGGAGGTCAATGGAGGGAATACAACACAGACATGCACCTGGTCCAGATATGGCAGGAAAAATATTCCACATAAACCTTATAACTAACAACAATTTCTGAATGTCAGAGAAATCTCTTAGGAATTTTCAATTCAAGTAGGTTTACCAGATGATAAAAGCAGACAAAGCTCAGGAGAATTCATTTTGAAGATGAGAGCTGCTCCTGCTTAAAATGAACACACTCGCCATGGGAAGGTAATTCCAGGACTGTGGTATATTTGGGGTTAGCAGGTCCTTCTCCAAAAGTGTTATTTTAATTTAAAGAAACACATAAGCAATTAAACATACCAACTTCCTCCTCTTGAAGTTCGTAGCAAAACATTCACTCTGTCAAATAGCTTGTAACACCTTTTCTCTCTAACTGCAAGATTATTTTCCTAAAGACGATATGGAGCTTTTAGTAATCATAAACAAATTATGAATACTAAAACAACAACACATATTTCTCTTAATTTTAGTTCGTTTTAGATCCAAAAACTAACTTAAAACAAGGAAAGCTATTTCCAGCCTCCGACTCAGCATTTTACTTTTCAGTTCCACTTTAAATTCCAAGATCACCCATATAAATCAGACTGAAACTATAAAAGAGGAAAGGAAATAAGACACAGAAATAGGAGCAACTAAGTAACTGCACCTAACAGGAAAAAAACAACAACATAATAGCTTACTGTTGTGAAAATGACACTACATAAACTCGCTTATTAATAAGAGCAACAGTGAAGTGAACTGACCCAGACCTGACAAACGGTAAAACAAACTCACTTGGTGGAAAGTCCAGAGACCACACTTTGTTTTCTGTCCTGGGCACGTTGGTCACCTAACACCAAATACAATAGTTTGTTTTTACACAGAAAATAAAAAGCAAATAGGTATTATTCAAGCTTCATAGTCATCTTGCTGCTTATTAACAGAAACATTCCTTAAATCTAAAAACTTATTTGCTCATTTCAGTACTATGTGGAAATTACAATTAAATTACAAATTACATTTTCAACAATGTAATCACAATTATATCGTATATTATGTCCCCTAAGAAAATTTCTATTAATCAAATTGCACTCATACACATGCTTTTCCCTAATTTCATATCAATTTACATTATCTAAAAACACCAGCTTTTTTGAAGTAACATTCTTAAAGATAAATTTATACAGACCTACATTATGAAGATCCGCATGTGCAAAGATTCAAGTTCTCATAAGACAGTCAAAAACTTGAAGCACTTCTTGTACTTCTGGAGCTCACTGCCTTTTCCAGCAGGTTATTCCAACCTACGTTTCCCTTCCTTTGCCTTTGTACCTTAGTTTCATTTTCCTAACTATTGCGTCATCTTTACTCATCGTCCCACCCTCCTATAAAAACTGAGAAGGTGATTTGCTGAGTTTAATCCACAACAGCACAGAAAGCCTTTGCACTTTAACAGTGAAGTAATATTCTAAAAGGCAGAGTTAGAGACTTTTGTGGGTAGATTTCTTTGACCATCCTTCTCTACTAAGTATCCTTAGTTTATTTTTCCTGAACAAAACTCAACCCTGATCAGAGAACGAAGTTTAAGTCTCATTTTATCTTTTGAGTCTTCCTCACCAAAAAGTTAATAAAAATAATCCAGTAGAACACTTATGCTTGTAAACAGTTATTTAGATTTTAAGAATTAACTCAGTGATCCTTATGGGTTCCTTCCAACTTGGGACACCTATGCTTCTGAGTTCTAGCAGTACATTACACTTGTTTCAAACACACAAGCCAAACACATGACTGAGAACCACAAAATCCTAGTTTTAAATATAAGCCAGTTAAGAGAATCATAGAACGGCCTGGGTTGAAAAGGACCACAACGATCATCGAGTTTCAACCCTCCTGCTACGTGCAGGGTCGCCAACCACTAGACCAGGCTGCCCAGAGCCACATCCAGCCTGGCTTTGAAAGTCTCCAGGGATGGGGCATCCACAGCCTCCTTGGGCAACCTGTTCCAGTGCATCACCACCCTCTGAGTGAAAAACTTCCTCCTAATATCTAACCTAAGCCTCCCCTGTCTCAGTTTAAAACCATTCCCCCTTGTCCTATCACTTTCCACCCTCGTAAACAGGAAGGGGAACAGCTGTTTATACGCTCCCTTCAAGTACTGAAAGGCCACAATGAGGTATGAGGTCTCCCCGGAGCCTTCTAGGAGTACTATTCAAACAACATTGTTTTCTGTAGGGAAAAAACTGCTTCACAGAACAACAAAATAATGGTCTGTAACCATGCAAATACCTTAGCATTGCAACATCAGTACAAGATGTTCCTATTTAGGAAAAACCCTGTATACGATTTAACTTTTGCAAAAGCATCTTCCACTGAACTCTATTACACCAGGAGACACTAACAGAATCCTCTTGAATTGAGAGCACTCTCAATCTAAGGGCACTCCTCCTGCACTTAGCTAAGAAATTAAACAATTATTAAAATACTACTGGAGCAAAATTTCAGCCACACATTAAATGGCATATTCCAGAACCAAGAAAATTAACATACTGATAGTCTTGGAATTCCATCTGTAGCATATCTTATGGTGGTATAGTGGTTTTGATGATAATGGTCATCTTTATGACTGAACTGCATTTGTTTTCTGTCCTTCTCTATTTCTTTCTGTTCTTGAGAAACGATCAAATGTGATTTTGAAGAACCGCAGTCCCTGAAAAGTAAAAAGAGAGAATCCCAGTTCTTCCAATGTTAACATTTAAGATATATCACATGTATTTGCTGTGAATAAAATAAATAAAAGCCTACCCTCACAGAAGCAGTCATGCCACAAACATTTAAAGCTTTTGATCAAACATATATTTTCTTAAGCCTTCAAGGTACACAGTATTAGCTTAAGCAAAGATCTCTAACAAAAAAAAAAAGTGATACAAGAAAAAAAACCCACACAATTTCCTACAGATAGATAGCACATCACCAAAAGTAGACCAGCAGAAACCAAAACAGTCTTTCATAGGCATCTAATGCAAGAGTTAAGGATTATGCTGTAACACACTTGAATGTCTGAAATGGAACCCCTCTTAACTCTTTTGCTTTCCCTGGAGAGATTAAAAGAGATGTTCTAAGTTCCTATTAATTAGGATTCACATTATTTTTTTACCATTGCCACAGTGCATTTGCTAGCATTCACTTCCTCTCATAATGAGGATTAGAATCAGCTTAATCTCCTCATGAACATTATACAGCAAAGTCAACACAAAACAGAGAACGTGATTACAGAAACATTTTCAACAGTGTGTGTGAAACAGCGTGGACAAAAAGTACAAAACCGTAACTGTTTCCTGTAACTTCCAACAGGACTAGAACTTAATATGCTGAAGGAGACTACTTGGAAGTAGAAAGCATGAGAAGACAGCTTATTTAGAACCTAGAAGTTCTCTTTACTACCAGGCGACATTCTAGCTGCAGTCCTGATAGTCTTATTTCTTTCATTTTTATTTCTTAAACTGTAATACATCAGTGAACATCTATGACATATATTACCTAAATCTTGTACTAAACATTGTTAATTAAAAAAAAAATAGCAAATTTAGAAGTTGCTTACTTTTTCTCAAGAAGCAAATTCTTTGGTTTCTGCTTATATTCTTTAGTACCTATAGAAAATTTCATAGGAAGGAAAAAAATTAGCTGTTTTCAAAGGAAAGTTACCAATAAACGAGATTTCCTTTTTTCAAGGCAAATCTTGTAATCAGAAAAGGTTACCCTTGATTTCTTCTAATGTCTTCTTTAACTTGTCATTTTGTTGAATAAGATCCTTAAGTCCATCAAGCATATTCTTGCACAGTTCCTGAGCTCTCTCATTAGCTTCTAAAGCCAGTTCATGCTCCCCCAGTAATGACAGTGCCTTACAGAAGTGGTAATGACCCTGTGTGGATATCAATACAGTGTTCCTTCACTCAAATAAGGAAATACTTTATATTTAAAACAGCTGAAGTACACTGAACGGTATGAAGTAAAAATACTGCATACGCTAAAAAATTCTAATGTACCCGTGAATAACCAAAGTTTTCAACTACTCAGCACACTGAAACAGAAAATAGTTCATCAGAAGCAGTATCTAGCCTATGGCTCCAGAGAAAATGGCTCCAGAGAAAAGCAATTTTGTTTTTTCCTTCCAATTTCAACTACTGATTTGCAATTCTGTAACTACCCCTTCTTTAATCTTCTTTAGTCCAAGAATACAAGGAAACACATTTCGCCCATTAAACAGGGTTTTCATTACTCTATGGACTACACGTACTCTATGATAACATAGCTATGCATTATGAAGTAATAAGTGTTTTCTTCTCCACACATGCAGAACATCATGTATGTAAGTGCACCAAAATAACATTTTTAACATAAATACGCAAGAAAGCTATGTGCTTGTCAGACTGAAGCAAAATTCCCAGACAATCTATTCATTCCACTGCCAGCAATGCTAAATGCAGATACAAACACTTCCCACCTACCTGTGTGATATCTGTAATTCAGACTCTGGGATCCTATGTTGGTTTACAATACTACGAAAAGACAACTTTGAAACACGTATGAAACTAACCTTTGGCCAATTAGGCTTCAAAATAGTGGCCCTTTTTCCATCAGCAAGGGCTCTCCTTAGAGAGGAGGAAGGAAAAAGAAGAGATATTTATTATTCAGACTTCAGGAAAATCTACAGACAAGGGCTTCAATGTACACAGCACTACAAAAATTTAAGATAAATAAAAGAACGGTTCATTCACCTGCAAAAAGGCCAGAGAGAACAGACATAACTGGGAATTCTCAAGGAAGGAGATGACTGAAATTATCTGAGAAGACTACTTCAGGTGAAGCAGAAACAAATAAAGCCAGTGGCTTGGCACTGGAGACCTTATTGCCATTAGCTACTCACCAATGGTCAGTTAAAGACATGCTAGATGTGGACAAATAGGACTTCAAGAATAATGAATAAAAAGTATCTAATATCCACTGGAAGTACCATGTATAGTAAAAATCAAGTGTAACGTGCAGAGGGTTGAGCACAGCACCAGGAAAATAGGCAGAAACCATGAGATGTATGGATGTCAATTTTTAATTCTATTGTTATTTCTTTTTCTTGCAACAATTAGGTCTGGATTAATAATAATCAGACCCTTAAGACTTCAGTTTTACTAACAACAAAATCTTTATATAAAAAAAATATACATCCACCTTGGTCACAAACAAGATTTTTAGCTTAACAACTGGCTTAATGAACAATAATGCCAGAAACACACTCTTCTCTAAAAAGTTTCATAAATCACAGTGCTCACTGGTACTAAGGGTTATTTGTGTTTCATTTTTTCCCAGTCATATAACCTCTCCACTGTTCCAAATTTTAAATAGCATTACATAGTACCAGTGAATACAGCTAACATCACTCTTTTCTCTTAATGTCTTAATGTTTCCTGAGGCAGTGACATCACAATTAATATATATACTTCATTTTTTAAATACTTTCTTTGTTCAGTGTTAATTTGCACTTAGAGGAGATCACAATATTTCAGATTATAAACAAGGGTTACTTACTTGTACTGCTTTGTGAGAATTAAACAAAGAGCTCGGTTTCCATACAGAAGATGGTTTGCAGGACTTAAGAAAAAAATCAAAAAGTTTGTAATACGTATTACTTTTGGAAATCTTAAGGAAAAGTTCTCCCAATAGCTATCTGCAAACACCACAGCACAAACGCTGCAAACAATTATTATACAAGTTTCCTTCAATAGTCTCAGCAATTTACAAGTCATTAGCATTATAGTTTTAATTATGTAGCAATTTCTAAGATTAGTAAGGTGAAAAGAATAAAAGAAGATAGATTTAGATTCTGCCCCCAATACTTTGCTGTGACAGATACATCAAAACACAATTCAAGCCATCCAAAGACACAGCTAGTACACTCCCTCCCATCTCCGCTTTGCTTGGGGAAAGAAAAAATGCAAACAAACACTAGCAAGAAGAAACAGAAAAAGTTGTGTAACACTTTTTTTTTTTAGTTAGACATCATTTGGGTTCTAGAGTGGCTCACGCACAAAACATGCATAAACAAAACCATGATAAATCCCAGTAAGCTCAGCGCATATGACACAACACAATCTAGTTAACCAGCTGAGTTCTTACCAAAACTCTATGGCTTTAGTATACGATACTATAGCATGATCAAATTTTCCTTGGGAGAACTCCTCATTTCCTTTCTGTTTCATACATTCACTCTTCTGTGAAATTAAAAAACAATTCAGAAACCACTGTAATTAAACTCAGTTGCAATGTGAAGTAAAGAAAACATCTGGCAATAGACAGCTCCAATGTACAACAGCAATATAAGCAACCAATGCTCTGTTTATTTAGTCAGGATCTCTCAAGGAAATCATTTATGTCTGGATAATTACTCACTTAAGCTTTTGAAACTTGAGTCTTTGATCACTTCACCATTTTTTATGGCCAAAAAAACCCCACAACACATGAAAATGAAAAACACCCTGATACAGTCTCTTACCTTCCTACAGTTTTCACAGGTGACAGCTTTAAATTCTTCAACTAGATTACAATCTTCAAAGGCAACTTTAGTAATATAATGTTTGCCTGTAGACAAAAATCAGAAAAACGCAATGGATGAAAAATAAATCAAGACAAAAAGTAGAGTTTATTTTCTGCTAAGAATTGTGCTCCCTTGTATGGTTGGAAGCAAAATTTGACATATCAAACAAATAATGGAAACAAATGACATGACAGAAACGTTTGAAACAAAGGTATCATTTATTTTTGGGTAAGCCCAAAAAATGTGTTGCAAGCAGTAAAACCTTTAAGGATTTGCCCTCTTGCAAATGATCAATTGAAATTTTGTTTTATTTTGAAAAAGTTGGGACTTCAAAGATCTGTAAAGATTTTTGTTGTAAAGAATTCGTGCTTTGGTACTTAACTATAAAAAGATTTTCTGCTTACGTGCAAGTCCAGTTCCCACCACTCACTTATTCACTGTAATAGCTGAATTAGAGTGTATATTCGCAAAAATTAAGAACAGAATACAAGCTGCTCAACAGGCAAGAAAAACAGTAGACCTGGCATCTTCTACCATTTCAACTGAAGTTCTACTGCTAGTGTTAATAGCCTACGGTAATGCCCATGAGCTATGTAAGCTGAATTTTGAAAGATAAATGTCCAACATCTGAATTAACATAGACAAAATCCTCCGTCAAACTTTTAACAGTAAAACCTTATTAATATTACAGTCACATTCCATCCCTACATTAAAGATAGAGAGCCTAAAGGCACACAATTAGCTCACAAAGGACTCCAAACTCAGGAACCATTCTGAACACCTGTTCAGAAAGAGCGTGTGCACTGTGAACATGACAATGTACAGAAACTCAAGGAAGAATTGACTGCTTTAAATAAACAAAAAAACCCAACACAACAACAACACTTTTTCCTGTCACTCTGGCAGACACTTTCAAGCTAATATAAACATTGCTATTCCATAACTTGAGCACAGGTAACTTTCCACATGACTGTTTCTTCACAAGAGCTCATACTCACATTCACCAAAGAAAGTTTCAAGATAGAGCCAACCAAAATCACCAAGTTTCTCCAGCTTCTGCAGAATATTGATATCACCTGTACATCTGATCCAATCAAGTGCATCCCTAACATCGAAGAAACCCTAGTTCAATTGAAGAAAAGGGGGGAAAAACAACAAACAAAACAGTAACTTTATACAAAGTCCTAAATAAAAAACAACACACCAGGTAAACCAATAATTCATTAGCAATAGTGAAAGGATTCCATATAAACACAAAAAACAGTTCTATTACAGCACTTACTTGAGGCACTTGATCCCAATTTGTTAGCCTTTCAAACAGGCAATAGTTCACAAATATAAATATCCAGGTAACTCAAACACAGCATAATAAAGCATGTTCATAAAATGCAGACAGACACGTTTTCAACAGGAGATAGGGAAGCCATTCAGATCATAACATTTGATTTAGAAACTCTTTTTTTCAGTTAAACTACAAAAGACAGCAGAAACTAGGAACTGAAGAGTAAAAGTGATAAGCATAGGGAAACTAAGAACAGCCAGAGAAAGAGAGAAAATGAAAAACTTAACAAGTATAGTTCTACCAAATGCTGAATTTGATCATGAAGATGGATCAGCACACTCCCATACCACAACCTTAGTCAATCATTCACAGTCCTTCAGACTCAATCAGTACCACCTGTATGAGAATCTCTTAGAATATTTCCCATCTGCCTCCAAAACAGACAGATTCTGAAGGTTTTTATCATTTCAGTAATCAGGCATAGTCCTATCTATAGCCCCGAAACCTCATCATACAGTATTGCCATTGCCTACAATAGGCCACAGGACTGCAACTTGCCAGGTTTACTACTTGCCTGTTTTAACTTGTTTCATCTCTAACAGAAGTCTCTTTTGACCAGGTGGCTATGATTCACTTGGTTCACTTTTGCACAGTACAACAATAGTTTATATACAGACAGTAGTAACAGTAAGTGACTTGCTACTGCTATGGCTAACATAATGATGAAAGACAAATACAATAGAACGAAGGCCTCAATAAATGCAGACATGGAATAGTTGAGAAGAGTACAGGCATGGGAAAGATATCACAGGCTGACATCAAAGACCCAATGGCAATAAGCAACTGGTGAACGCTCATTATAAAAACAGAAAACAAGAAAAAGAAACAAATACCCAGACATAGAACTGGACGAAACTGGGGCAAAATGTATGTAACATACACAAAACACAGGAAGTATAATAAAATCAAAAGCAACTTGAACATGTGCACCAATGACAATAACAAGCAAGGTGCAAAAGTACATTATCAAACATAAAAAACAAACGCAAGTCAATTCTAGAATTAGGAAGAACATCAACAGTACTCCTCACAGCAAAGAACTCTGAGAAGCAATGCTTATACTCCCCACACTAAATTGAAGCCATTGCCTGTCCCCAAGGAGCTGTAAACGCTAGGCATAGCACCTCAGATAGGGTCAGAAACTAGGAAATGAAGTTATCACAATTTTAATTGTATTATTACTATCATAAGAGTTTCTCCATTTACTTTTCTTTGTTTTCATTCTTCATCTGTAATAATCCATTCTGGAAGGTTTCAGTTATACTAACAATTCCTTGTCTTTATATGCGAAGTGGTTTTTTTCCCCATTGGCCTATCCCAAGATTTTTAGTGTAACACACAAACCAGCACAGAAAGAGGACAAGCAAACACACCAGCAGTAGGACATATAAGCAACCCCCAGAATTCCCACCCATTATGATCTTCTTACACAGACGGTATTTATTTCACAGCTCCTGTCTTACACACATTTTATTTTGTAGCTCAGAGTTGCAACAACTGGGATGTATCAACATATAGGTCTGTATGCTTAAGTAATCATCTTAATATTTTGGGCATTCATACAAATATTTTGTTTGTATTCACACATAAAAGAGCATTCCAATTAAAAAGAATTCAAGAAACTTACGTTTTCTAACCTGCTGCCAATTCTCAGTATGCCCCCAATAAAATGTGGAACGTTCTAGCAGAGAGATTAAAAAAAAAAATTAAAAAAGTTAACATCTGTTCATTTCAGTTTCTACCTGCTCAGGCTCAACTCAATAACACTTCCTGCTTCGATTTAATGCAGTGCCGTTTGGATAACTGCTCTGGTCCATTTCAAAGTTTCAGGAAATATTTTTGTATTCGGTAGCCAATCCCCAACTACTGTTGTTGAAAGATAAATAAATAGTGAAGACGGTATGGCGTCTGGTTAGGATAGCCAGCTGCTTTAGCCACTTCTGTAGTTATCTACACAAAGTACCAGCTGACATGTCAAATGAAAAGTATCCAAAACAACAGCACTTCCTCTCCTGAGATCTGGATACTGGATATACTGTCTTTTACGAGAAGATAAAGGCTGAGCAACTGAGAACAGCAAAGTATAGGTCAATGGGAATGGGAAGACACACAGAGCCTCTCATATAAAGACTGAGCGAGAGGCTCCCATGGAGGGAAACAGCACAAAGAGCTCATCACATGAGACAAAGTAGAATAACTGCAGGGACATCCTGAAGTACAAGAAGGTGAAAACAGAGCGCTCAGGGAGCCTGAAGGGGGGAGTATGATTCCACCAGATGAGTACTTAATAATGTAACAGTAAGCTGGACAGAAAAGCACACTTGGAATTCAACACAGAACTTCAGTAAATCAATATTTTTTTATTAAATTCTAAAAACCCACTATCTTTCCTTCAGCTACTGAAAACGTTTATGTCATTCTCTCCTCCGCACTGTCAATGCATGAAGTCAACAACAATGAATGAAGTCAACAACAATATCTATTTAAAAATCATCTGTTGAGCAAGGAAGCGGTTTGACAAAAAAGGTGCCATTTTTCTTCATGGATGTGACTCTCTCAGCAATTTACAAGGGCCCCAGTCAAACGTTTTAAAGGACTCTGCAAGTACTTAATAAGGATTCTTTCAACTGCAAGAAAAGCTATGATCTGAAACTAAATTTCTAAAAATCTGTACCTCGACTGTCAATTTATTCACTCCAGTAAAAGGAAACGTCTAAATTAAAACGCAGTCTCTAGTTATAATACTTACAACCACTTTTTTAGTCAAATCAACAAGGTCTTCCACAAGCTCTAAATCACAGAGTTTCTTCCAATTCCAGTCTAAAATCTGTAAACTGCTGCAAAAAAGTTACCAGTTAGAAAAATAACAGTGTAACACGGTCCTACCTATAATAGTTACAGTGATTAGATCTAAGCAAGAACATGGCTACTAACTCAAATCAAGCATTTCAGAAAGGGAAAAACAAAAAGATGCAACGATTTTGGTACTTTTCAAACATAAGACGTCCATTTAAGCACTTAAATACCCGCGTAGATTCCAAACTTCAGAAACCCTTTCTTAATATTTTCATCATATGTTCAAGAACAATGCCTTCCGATCTTAAGTAATGTAGCTCACTGTAAAAACACTCCTGCAGATTGGTTTACCATTACTGAGAGCACAACTGCCACACCTGTTATCCTTCACAGATGATGAAAAGAAAGGCAAAGGCTGATGAATCACTGTGAGAACTTACCCCCAGTCAGCTACCAAATAATTACTTTCACTTTGGAAGAGAAGAGGCCAAAAGATGCGTATTTTGATAACGTTGCAATATTCTCTTAGTTTGTCAACCGGCTGACGGCACCACACTTCACAGGGGTCAACATCTTTAAGAAAACAGTTAAGAACTAGACTATACAATTCAAGCATTACAAGTAATCAAAGTCCAACTACAAATTCAAAATCACCAGTTATTTCCACAATGCATTCCTTTGTACTATTTAATCAGAAGACAACTTGAAACTTCCAATATACCTGATAAATTGAGATTTTTGTTTATTTTTCTAAATTGAAGAAGGGAATTTATATGGAAGTAAGAATACAGACGTGCTGGCAGACATTAAATCCTTTGCCCAAGGAATCACCTATGTTCTGAAATGTATTAAAATAAATGTATAAATGAATAAATGCTGTCTGCTTTTAACAAGGAGCCTAACAAGGCCTGTGAGCTGCTTAACGGCTAAAAGAGATACTATTTCCAAGGTACAACATGAGCCTCTTTTAGCTGTACCTGTTTAATTATTTTCTATGACAAATCAATGTATTGTGGCATGTAGCAACACAACACAAAAAAAAATAAGAAACAATCTTTTTTCTCTAGAGTCCATTACATATGTGATATATGGCTCTTCCAAAAAATATAACCCATGTCCCTTGGATGCTGCCTTTAAAAGGTAAGGATCCAGATTAGACTACTGAGGTGGCATCAAGTAATCCCAGAGCAGAAGCAGTATTATCTGAGTTTGAATAAATGCAAAAATTCATCTCACATAGTGAGATTGGTGGTTAAACCTGAAATCCTACATATTAAACCTTATCACTTCTGCAGTGAATCCGGATTTAATAATTTGGCATACTATAAAGCCATCTGCTTCTCTGCAATTGTCCAAAAAATAATTAAGGATTATAGGTAAAGAGTTTTGCAGTAATTAAGAACCATTTGAATGTGTCTTTTAGATCTATACCAAGATACAGTTACAATTAAAACACAGGTAATAACCATCAATCTCACCTGCCCATACTCGTAGTATTAACCGCCTGAATATATGTCAGTGTTACTGTCTACTCGCACTGTTCTCACAAATGCATAGTACTATACTGCATCAGCACAATAAGATGAGAATTCCTCCAGCATTAATTAAATATAACAATGCTTCTGCTCAGAGACGAAATGATTTTAGCTTACTCAGACAAAAGGAGGGGAAAAAAGTGAAACAGCAATTGACAGATGCAAGCACAGCACAGACATTGCTTAAGAAAGTTATATAATATTGGTTTCGTTTACATACCAGTTTTAGGTTTATGTGGAGAACGTTGTACAAATACTCCATGACCCTAGAGATAAACATGTTATTTCTTAACATTGCATATCTTGCAAATATGTTACTAAAGGAGTTTTGAAGTATTAAACCAAAATATAATCTTTACAGCAGGGGAAGTGGAGGAATAGAGGCAATTTTTAAGCTCTCTCACCAATTCCTTTTCTCAATACACTTTTGCTTTCAGAGCACAGATACAGAGGATCAGTAAAGAAAATGATCTGTGGTTATGCTGGCAACCTAATCTAGCTGTCATATCTCTGATCACTGCAGGGGAGCTGGACTAGATGGCCCTCAGAGGCCCCTTCCAACTCTAAGGATTCTATGATTTTATGTCTTCATAAGTAGCATGATCAAAAAGGAAACAAATCTATGAAGCAAAGCATTTGGTGCTGAGGAGTCTGCTTTTACATCACACGCTTCTCAAGGGGTTGTTTTAGTTCACACTTCCTCAAGTCTATTCCCACAGACAGCACATCCGTTCATGGCTGATACACATTACCTACGCTCCTAAAAGCATCTTACAGATTAGTCTCACTCTCAGTGAATTCCACTAGCACACTCCTAAACCTCTTCACAATGAAAGTCAAAGCATGGAAGACAGGGACACCAGGGATATTTGCTTCAAAAGCATCTTGAGTCAAACTAAAATACTAATGCAGACGCGTCAACTAAATCAACCAGTAAATAACTAAAATTTAGTTAGCCATTATTAACTCTAATTACTTAGTAGTTAACTAAAATACTAATGCAGATAACATAGCCAGGAAAATGATTTCTGTGTACCTACTTGTTCGAACAGAAGCTTGTAATAAAATCTTAATAGAACTCATTCAATGTTCACCATCATCTCACTAACATCTTATGTCCAATCGGAGACGGGTAAACTCCTCCAGCCTTCCAACCCCCCCCCATCCCATTTCACAAAGAATAAAATAATACTAGTGTTCCTAATCTGCTCCATTTCTGGAATTCTGCCATCTGTTTTCTGGGAGAAAACAAGGAATCTTACAATCTGCAGTATTTTGCACTAACAAATCCCTCTGACAGACTCCTTTGTATCAAGTCTTTATAATTCACATTTAGCAAAGCCAGTAAGCAAACAAACAACAACAAAAAATGCATTTTTATTAGTTAGCTAACACAACAGTCTAGTCAACTGCACTCTTACGGAAAATAAAAAGTGTATCTACATAACCATGAACTGAAAAGCATACCCACAGATTAATCATTAGGAATGGACAAACATTTTTTAACAGTTTAAACAACATACTTTAATGGGCTTAAAGCACAGTACTCCACGCAAGCCTCTCAAGCTGAAAAATAAGTTACTTTCTTCTCTTCTAAAAATCCCTACAAAGTTTGTTATTTTAATAAACACTGTGTGCCATTTGATGCATACTGCATATATTATGCCTCCGCATAGCAACATTATCTTCTCAAAGAAACACATACCTATCTCTGAACACAACTGGAGAAAAGTATATAAATATGAAGCATGTCGTTCAGAAAGTTCCTTTCTCAGCCCTTTATTGTTTCAGCAGCAGATTTCACAGACCCACTAACATGTTGCGCAATGACGACTTACTAACTTGACCTGAGGTGATGACAAGGAATCACATGGTGTTGCCCAAACTAATAGTCTTGAACTCCTACAACACTACACATAAATCAAGGCTTACTCTCAAAAATAAATTACTGCAGTGACTACACGCTCACCAGACCAGGACACTAACACAGAGAGGAAAAAGATTAACTGGTATTTCAAAATCAAATCATCTTGAAAGATGACTGAGAAAGTCTTATTCACTCCACAAGATGGATGCTGCTACAATACTAAAAGCAAACAAATTCATCCTCCTCACCCCCATCCCCAGTACCTAGTACTGGACACATCAAGCCCAAGGTGACATTTCCACTAAAGCAGACCTCAGAAACAAAACTTAGCATTCGCACAGAATCAAGGGCTTTCAACAGCACAGCACGTACATTCCTTTAAAGAGCATTTAGAATATTTTGCTAATGCAACTGTTAAAGTATTTTGTTCGGTCCATAGCATAGAAAATATCTTCAATGATACAAACGAATTTAAATGAGACACACTACTACTAATGATCCCTAGTACAGGTCATAGAATCATAGAATATCATGAATCAGAAGAGATACACAAAAGATCACTGAGTCCAACTCCAGGCTCAACAGAGGACTGCCCGAAACTCAAACCCTATGTCTGAGAGTTTGTCCAGATGCTCCTTGAACTCCCTCAGACTTGGTGTCATGCCCTGGTGAGCTTGTTCCAAGGCCCCACCACCTTTTCCTAAGCCCCAAACCTGATAAAGCTTTACAAATTGGAAAGTCACTTTATCCGTACTTTTTATTTCTCCACAAGATAAAGAACTGTGGCCCAGCTAGTTTGTATCTGGCAGCAGCAACACTTCAGATAAATAATCCATGAACAAAAGCAGCAAAAAGGTTAACTACCTCAGTGTTCTGAAGGTTCCTTAAGCATAGCAAAAAGTGGGAAATAAGAGTCAAGGAAAGCATTCATGAAAGTATTCTAAGAGAAAAGCACTACAGTTCAAAAAATAAGAGAAAGAACCAAATAAGCAGAGGCCCTATTGGGCAAAAAGAACTAGAAATATATATATATAAGTATAAAAACAAAGAATAGATGAACACTATGCAGTCAATTCACAGTCTTGTACTCACACTAACTGTTGTGAACATTTGTGAATGTTTTGTGATTAAAGAGACACTTAGATACGTCATCCCATACATGGCCTGCATACACAACCAAGGGATTTGTTAAGCAGTCATTATGACCCACCCATCATTGTCTGGTTTTACATCAATTGTATATGCATTCAGTAAATGCCTGATAGAGGATATGCTGTCTTTGGTGCCCTACCAAGATTTACTATTTCTGCAAGAGAGCAGTATATAGAGTGGCACAAGAAATCTTTGCTCAAGGGAGACCTAATTGCAGCCTTCCAGTATGTAATTGAAGGGAGCTTATAAATAGGAGGAAGACTAGCTTTTCACACGATCTGACAGTATTAGGACAAGGGGGAGTGGCTTTGAACTAAAAGGGGGAAATTTACATGAGATGTTAGGAGGAAATTCTTTCCTCAGAAGCTGTGGTGCCCCATCCCTGGAGGCGCTCAAGGCCAGGTTGGATGGGACCCTGGGCAGCCTGAGCTGGTGGGGGGCAGCCCTGCCCATGGCAGGGGTTGGGGTGGATGGGCTTTGAGCTCCCTTCCAACCTAAGACATTCTACGATTCTATGAAATCCCAATGGAAGATCTCATTCCAAACCCACTCACCAATTCACAGCAGGATTTATAACCAGCACTGAAAGCCAAGGCCGCAAACTCAGATTCAGACAAAGGTTCACCCATGGTTCAAGATCCTGAAAGAAAACAATTAAGAGAAACAAGGTGAGGAGGGAGCCAAGATGCAAACAACCCGTGTTTAAGAGGACTTATCCAGATCCCTACAAGAATTTCGCGGAAGATCTGTGTTATTTCCACGCGTCACATCCTTCAGGCTGTTGCTTTCAATGCTAACTCACTGCAGCGCTCCAAGCCCCTCGTACTGCCCTGCCTCGGAGCCCCGCGGTGCAGCACTGCGCTGTTTCCGCACACCCCGAGCGCGGAGCCCTACAGCCGCCCGGCAGCCCCTCTGACAGCCGCCACCCGGAAGCCCCGCGGCTCCCACTGACGTGTCGCAGCCCGGCCCCACAGCGCCGGTCCCCACCCCAGGCGTCAGCCAGCCGGAGGCTGCGGAGAGATGACGATCGCCCTTCCCTCCCGCTGCAAGGAAAGGGGCATAGGAGTGTGGCAAGGATGGAAGGGTCGCACCCACCGCTGTAACCACTCACCAGCCCCTACCAGAACGAACTGACCGACCGACCGCCCTCCGCCCCTCAGCTCAGCGCTGCGCCCACAGCTCCGTACAACCTCCGACTGCCACCCGCCCGCTCGCTCGCTCGCGGGCTGTGCGCATGCGCTCGCTACTGCGCCCGCTGTCTTTGACTGCGTATGCGCGGAGGCGGCCTGGTAAGCTCGCGATATCCAGGGTGAAGAGTGAGGTTGGGTGTTGTTCCTCTTGCGCCTTCCGGCTTGGGAGGAGGGGTCCGTATTACAGCGGACACTCAGGCTGTACGCGGTAGTCACGTGTTGCCAGATGAGTGCGTGCGTGGTGGCGTCGTCTTTTTCACAGTCGCCGTCCTATGACAGCGGTGCTTGGGGTAGCCGCCTGGTAGCTGGGCGGACAGTTTGGGCTGCCTGGTCTCCCGTCCTTGCTTGTAACACAGCTCTGCAAGAGCCTTCTGACCTCTTTTTACCGTTGTTGTTTGTTTCTTCCCTGAGTTAGAGGGAAGGAGCAGTGAGTATGGTGGAGAACTCTCCAGCCCCGCTGCCTGAAAGGGCAATATACGGATTTGCTCTGTTTTTGGGATCTTGGTTTGGCTTTAGTAAGTATAACGGGTACTGAAATTTGTTGCTTTGCTTATGGGACAAATGTAATTCCGACAAGACCGTCTCAGTAGGGTGATGTTAGTGTTGAACTGCCTGCTGTAAGGAGGTGCAGTAGAGGAGTCAGCGTTACTTCCCAGGCCTGTGGGTTGATACATTACCTTCTGTGATTCTAATGTGTTTTGTCTTTCTTTTACAATTTTATCCTGCCTTTCATAGTATAATAGATAAAAATTAGTTTAAAACTCCTCTGCAGTCTAGTTTTAGTAAATCTTATATCTGAATTGTATATGTTGCTGCTGCTTAGTAACCATTGCGGAGAGGAGTGGGAATCAAAGAATCATTTGAGTTGGGAGTGACCTTTAAAGGCCATCTGGTCCAGATCCCCTGCAGTGTATAAGGACACCTTCAGCTCCATCAGGTGCTCAGAGCCCCATCCAGCCTGACCTTGAGTGTCTGCAGGGATGGGGCATCCACCGCCTCTCTGGGCTGTTCCATCTGTTCAATTGCCTCATCACCCTTATTGTAGAATTCCTTATATCCAATCTAAACCTCTTTTAATTTGAAACCGTTTCCCATTGTCCCACTGCTAACAGTGGGACAGACCCTGCTAAAGAGTCTGTCCCCTTCTTCCTTACAGCCCCCCTTCAGAAACTGGAAGGCCGCTTTCAGTTCTCCCCAGAGCCTTCTCCAGGCTGAACAGCCCCAGTGCTCAGGCTGTCTTTGTAGGGAGTGCAAAAACCTTTCTCACCTGAACACTGGAGAAAGGAAGTGGGTCAATTTGGTTAACAGCAGTGGAAAGTGATCAGGGTTACATGAGCATTTTGCTGCTGTTGTGACAGCTGCCTTAGCATTTCACCGGGGATATCTTACATGCTAGAGATGCAGGTCTTTTGTAAGTCTTTCTCACCTTTAGGAGAGAAGTAGAAGAGGAAGTAAGTTGGCTTCCATTCTTCCCACAGGAAGCTGCTGCATTTATGTAGCTTCTGTCACTGCTTAGCTGCTAACCTATTCCCATCAAATTTTGCTAAATTTTACACTGGATTTGTTGGTGGGACATAAAATCTTACAGCATTGTTTTTGTTGATGTGAAATTGGTTTTTAGCTTAGGAGTCAGGAAGTATTTCCAATATTCAAGAAACATTTGGACAGTACTTTCAGAAACTGATGGTACTTAAGGTCCTTCTCAACTCAGAATATTCTGTGATTTTACAAAATGCTAAAGCAAATACAGAAGTGTTACTGTATAAGTGGCTACAAAATGTTATCCTTGTGCTCGACAAGATTTTTTTTTGAGGTGTATTCTACCATATTTCAGTAAAGCTATTTTTGTTTAAATTCTGCTAAAGCAAAGTAGTCTCAGTATGTCCCAGTATGAGAGTATTGCTCTAAAAACTTAAGAAGGTCTAAAACGGTATTGTTTGAACTGTTGCAACTCTTTTAATTCTTCCGTGCAGTACTGTATCTTATCTGGGCATATGTTCCCGAGACTTGGCTCTTCTCATTGGGATTAACATACTGGCCTCAAAAGTAAGTTCAAGCTTGATTTCTTAAGTTCAGCCTCAAAATGTTAAGTTTGTGTAATAGGTGTAATGATTTCCAGATAAGAAATTGTGAAACTGTTTTTAAAATGTCTGGGTTTTTTTTCTGATTCTAAAGGACTATAATGTTTGTGAAACATTATTTTATGTGGATAAGCATTTAAGATGAAAATTTCTCATTGTGTCGTGGTAGGGATGGTAGTATTTTGATGTTTTATGATGAACTTGAATTTTTGCTTTCAGAGAATTTGTCAAATAACATACAGTAGCCTTTAAACTGTAAATATAAAAAATAAAAACTTTCTGTAAATGAATCTATTTGACGGTTTATACCAAAGTAGTTACGCTGATTCTGCAGTCAGGTATCTTCCTGGGGGAAACCATGATCCCTACCCAGAAGTGTTGTTTCTTTGCCCATTGGTAAAGTTTGTATTAGATAAAATAGCCACTATGTTAAAACTGTTACATCGTTAGACATTTGTTACTAGAAAATATATAAACTTTAAAATCTTTTTCCTCAGGTACTGGGCAGTTGCTTTGCCAGCATATTTATTAGTTGCTGTAGGAATTGGTTATGTATTACTTTTTGGTGTTAACATGATGAGTACAGCTCCACTTAACTCCACGCATACTATTACAGGTAATTGTTTTCGTGTGGGATTTCTTGTTTTTTCTAAGATTTTTATACTTAACTGATAATTCATGTAAATATATATATGTAGACATAATATAAATCAAATTTTAAGCTTTCAAATATTTTAACATAGAAAAGAAGTTCTTGGAAATACTTAAGGACCAGAGTCAAAAGATCCCACGAGCTTGACTTTTGCTTCTTTGTTACCTTATGGCAGTAATTTCCAACTGGTAAAGTGTACCATACTAGTAAAGCAGACAGCGTTAGAGAAACAGGTCTTAGGTATGTATCCAGGCATGTATGTATCTCTAATGTCATCCTCTCACTTAGTGCCAACCCAAGAGTTTGTATGGCAGGTGGGATGTGGGTCTTGCTCTGTTTGGAAAACAACTACTCTTGTCTTTGTTTTCTCCTGAGGGGAATGTTCGGTAATTTTGTTCAGTGTGCACCTGTGAACGTGTTTATGCTGTTATAGGAGCACGAGCTGTATGGTGATGGGAACAAAAAGCTAAGATAAAGGAAGGGTAGCCAGCATCTCAGTAGAAATCCTGAAATAAAATGCTCATGCTACAAACTGAGCTACTCACTGCAGGGTTTGTTTACTCTTTTTATCTGTGGCTAGTTATGATTTGATGTCATACAGTGTCTTAAACAAAGTACAGTCCGTGATGGATTTTCCAGTAGGAGGGCAGGGATGATTTCTTCAGGGCCTCTGTTAACATATGTTTATGTGAAGTGTTTCTGATTTGCCATCTTATTATACCTCAGCAAGGTGAGGTTTTCAGCATCGTTTAGTAGCTGAATTTATGCAGTATTGCATTATGTAACATTTATTGAAAGCAGAAAAAAACTCTTTAATATGTGGAATGTTTTCATTGTTTCCTGTAGATAACTATGCTAAAAAGCAGCAACAGAAGAAATTTCAAGAAGAAGCAATACCAGCATTGAGGGATATTTCCATCAGTGAAGTAAACAGAATGTTTTTCCTTCCTGAAAAAGGAATCTGCAATAGCAGATAGTAGTTACTAAGACCTGTCTGAATAAAGGATTATGAGGAACATTACATAACCTCTCATTGCTGAAAGAAACTTTCTTCTCATGGTATAATAAAGCATTTTTTTGTGTGTTTCTAACAAAATTTATGTACATACATTTCACTGATACGGCTTGGTAACCTGCATTAATATGAGAATTATGGCACATTAATTCATTTAATCATTTTGTTGATTTTAAAATCACACTGTATTAGTTGTGGGCTACTACTTAAAATTTCCCACTCAGAGTAAAATAAATGTTTTCACCTAATTCTGTTTGTCATTGAGTTCAAGGAAAGCAAATGTGTTTTGTTTGTCAAATGCTTGAGGCTTTTTTTTTAATATAAGTTAAATTGAAGTGTTTACATTTTAAATGTACAGTTTTCATTTGTAAATGTTAATAAACTGTAAACATTTTTAAGGTTAGCAGTGTTCCTGTGGTTCAGTAAGATTTGTTCTGGGTCAAGGTGTATAGTGTTTGGTTTTTCTTTACATAATTCTTTACTCATCACATTATAGAGTCAAAGAATCATTGAAGTTGGAAAAGACCTCTAAGGTTATCAAATTCAACAGTTAACCTAGCTGAGTGCACCACTACATCTGCACATCTTTTAATTCCTCCAGGGGTGGTGATTCAGCTATTTCCCTGGGCAGCCTGTTCCGGTGCTTCAGTGCCCTTTATGTAAGGAAATTTCTCCTAATATCCAACTTAAACCCTCCCTAGTGCAACTTGAGACCATTTCCTCTTGTGCTGTTGCTTGCTGCCTGAGAGTAGAGGCTGACCTTTGCCTTGCTACAAACTCCTTTGAGGTAGTTGTAGAGATTAATGAGGTCTCCCCTGAGCCTCCTTTTCTTTAGGCTAAATAAGCCCATTTCCCTTAGCCATTCCTCATGAGACTTGTACTCTAGACCTTATACCAGCTTGTTGTCCTTCTCTGGACACACTCCATCAACTCGACATCTTTCTTGTGGTGAGGGGCCCAAAACTGAATGCAGTAGTCAAAGTATGGCTTCATCAGAGCTGAGTACAGGAGTACAAATGTTTCCCTACTCCTGCTGGCCTTGCTTTTTCTGATACAAGCAAGGTTGCCATTGGCCTTCTTGGCCACCTGGGCATGCTGCTGGCTGATGTTCAGCTGGCTGTTGACCAGCACATCCAGTCCTTTTTCACTAGGCAATTTTCCAGCCATGGTTGCATTGCATGGGGTTGTTGTGACCCAAGTACAGGACTCTCTACTTAGCCTTGTTGAACCTCATACAGTTGGTCTCAGCCCATTGGTCCTGGTTATCCAGATTCCTCTGCAGATACTTCCTACCCTCAAGCAGATCAATGCTCCTGCCTAACTTGGTGTGATCTGCAAACTTACTGAGGGTGCAGTCAATCTCCTTGTCCAGCTCATTGATCAGGATATTAAGGAGAACTGGCCCCAGTGCGGAGCCCTGAGGGTCACCACTTGTGGCTGAATTTAACTCCGTTCACCACAACTCTTTGGGCCTGTCCGCCCGCTCCATTTTTTACCTAGCAAAGTATATACCTACCCAATCCATGAGCAGCCAGTTTCTCCAGGAGAATGCTGTGAGAGACAATGTCAAAAACTTTACTGAAGTCTGGGTAGACATTACCAGAAATAAGGGAAGTTCTTTGCAAAGGTTTTCAGAAACAAGTCTTGAAGTGACTTTTTACCATACTGAAATCTAGGTTCAAGGAACCAACAAGCCCACCTTGTTATAATCTGGATTATAGCACAAAACACAGTAATTTATGGCAATAGTCTGGATTTTATGGAAGTAAGTTTTCTTTCATGTATGTGTTACTGAGCAGAGAAGTAATTTTTATTTGTTCTCTTTTGAGAGTCAGAAACCTAGTTACAAACTTTTAATGCATTTATCCTAAGTAGTCAAGGTCATTTGGTTTGGTTATAAAGATCAGTCATTAGATCCTCATCATTTGGCAGGTCTATAAAACAACGTCCAAGCAGCAAAGAATTTAATTTTAAAATGTCTCTATTTCAATAAAAGTGAGTAAGGAATTTTTGAAAATATATGTGTAAAGAAATGCATTCCAGTTCTTTAGAAATCAGTCAAAACAACCATCACTTCCTGTGAGAAGTTTTAAGATCTGATAACAATCAATTAGTTTGGTAAGAATATGAAATTTGCAGTTTCTTGGTCTACTAGTAACTAAGTCTTTAGTAATTTGCTACTCTTTCCACCTGTGTTTGAATAAAAAAGTATTGTGGATATGAGAAAAAATACCTTCTTAATTAAGGAAGAAAATGCATCTTGACTTTTCACTCTGAAATAGCAGATTTTAGATACATAGTTGTTTGGGAGCATTTCATGATAATGACTATTTGTACCTCATCTTCATGACTGCTAATTAGTAAAACGTTTATTTGCTTAACAGTTGTAGGCTTCTTGGTGTTGCTTTGTTTTCCAGGTTGCTCTGAGTTACTATTATTTCCCCAGCCCCATTTTTGCCCTTTGATTAATTTTAATTTACATGCTGAAACAGCCATCTATAAGGTGAATTCAAGGTTTTATGATCAACAGACATGAAGATGTATTTACTCTTCTGTCAATTCTCTATTTGTGTTGCAGACACTGTAATCTTTTTTTTTTTTTTTTTCTGTGGAATTTCTGTGTTCCATGTTCCTCTTGCTTCTTGAGAAAGCAATTTCGTTTTTAATTCTAAATTGACAACTTGTGAAGGCCACATTTCTGTTATCATTTAATGTGAGGATTAATTTAGTCCCCTGTTAAAGATACTCAAATCCCTTCAGGATAAAGAAAAGCTACTGGAAAATGCCCCCAAGCCCTGAAAGCACACAAATTAAAGGACTGTAAACCTTGGACAAAGATTGTATCAGTGATGAATCTGCCATTTCATTTAACTGCTGACCTCACAATTATGGGAAAACTAACAGAGGCACCTAAGTGTGTAGGCAAACTGGGGCCATTTGTTTAAGTAAAACTTGCAGGCATGAAACTCAATCTTTGCTTTTCTGTCATTCCCATGTAGCAGTGCTTCAAAGGCACTGTAGTGACCTTTTCTTCAACTTACGAATCATAATTGACACTTCAGAAATTGCCTCTGCGATCAAAATAAAACTAGGTAGCACAGAGTATGTAGAGGATAATAAATGCATTTTGCTGAGGGATATGTCTGTTTTGATTGGGATTCATCATTTCATCATCTGCCTATGTCTGCAATTAAGTGAAAGATACAACTCCGTCAGCAAAAGGAAGAGACGTTCCATCTTCTGTAAATACACAGTACACTTTAGCAACAGTTATTTAGAGGGATTTTTATGGATTTGCCTCAAGTTTTAGTGTTCAAAGAAGATCTGAAATGATTGAAATGTGTTGGTAATAGTGCCTTTCTTTACAAAACATGCATCTTTAATGACTTTGGATATCGGGTATCCATTCTTCTCAGACTGACACGAAACTAAATAAATAAAAGCAAGAACTAAACTTGCCCCCTCTTTCACCCTTATGACTTTTGATGGCATCTTTTTCTAGCACAACCAGTAGTAATGTTTAAAGTCAGACATTGCTCTGTCTCTTTCTGACAAAAAAAAAAAAAAAAAAAAAAAAAAAGCAACTTCTCATTTTTTTCTACATTCTTTATTGTGTTGGAGACTGATGAGAATTTACACATCTTGGTATAACCACCATTTCATAAGACAGGTTCCCCTCAGATGGTATCAGAATGCAAGTGTATGTAAATAGGTAATAAAAAATCACAAAGTTTTAGTGTTTCAAACAAAGAGATTGAAAGCCAAAGAAAATAATAATAGAGCTGTGGTTCCCAAATTTGTGTAATGATGATAATGATTGTCTCTCTCCTTTCCATCTTGGCTGTGGAGGGAAGGTTACACAGGTAAGTGTTTATGGCATTAAAGTTGAAAAATGTTGAATAAGAAATGTAGGGAGTAGCCTTTCTTTTTAATAATTTCCATGAATTTATCTTGGATTTTGGTCTTTTATTGCATTGCACTGTACTGAATACTATAAGCTTGGAAGTGTCAGCACAAATACTTAATATATGCATACGAAGTGGCAGAGCTAAATTCTCTGTGTAGCCACAGCTTTTTTTTTTAACACATTTCATTAATAGAAGTATTTTTCCACTTTAACTGAGTCAGCAAGGAGAAGGAAGAGGAAAATGCTCAGTTATGAAGTTCAAAGGTACAAAGCATGTAGAGTAAAATATATGAAAAGCTAGCGCAGTTGTTGTTTCTTGTCTGTTTACTGTCCCTACAGATAGGGTGACTGAAATAAGAAAAGGAAACAAAAACAAAATATCCCATCTCAAATTTTACTTCACGTACATAAGTACGTTATGTACTTCAAGTACATAAGAAGAGACGGGGGCGTAAGGTAGTAGGTTTTGTCATTCCATTATGGTGGGCCCTAAGATGCTATAAATTAAGGGAGGCAAACATCGTGAAGAGAAGCAACCGTAACTGTAGAACAAACAATCCTGTGACAAATGTGAGGGTAGAGGTAACAGTAAGGTAACCTAAACAGAATTTGAGGTTTTTTCCTATTCTCCAGTGCTTCTCCTTTCTGGCCCAGGAAAGTGTAACAAACCAGTGTCTTGGCTGTACCTGTATCAATTCAGTTTGGTAAGAGTGGTAAGAAACTTCGAAATGTTTGCCCTCATACAGAGCAATGTTTCTCTAGCACTTCAAATCTGTGCTGAAGATCCTACCTACAGATACTATGAGAGGCTCAGCAATTAAGTCAAAAAGCCCTTTCAAAAACTTAAAAAAAAAAAAAATCCTTTTGAATATTTTCTTTACCAGGCAGTTTATACGGACTTCACTTTCTTTTATGGATGTAAATGATAAAGTATTTCTGATTCACAAAGAAAATAGTTAATAAATAATTTCCACATGAACACATTTTGTTCCATAATCCATCTTTTACTTTGGTGCTTGAGTCTGAGTGGCTAAAATATTTAATGCAATGTCCTGGTTGCTGATGTACTGTTACATTTCCAGTCAGTTGTAAAATAACTAAACTGAATGGGTTTGTTTTGTTGTATTTTTTTGTTTTTGTTTTTGTTTTTGTATCTCTCCCTCCATTCATGAAATGAACTGTAGTCTGAGGAGGTAGTTTTGGAAACAATTAATCGTCTTGTTCTGACAGTTTCCTTGCAGAAAGGTTGCCAAAGTAGATTTTGTTTGTATGCTGCACAGTTGATGCCTCAACTTAATTATGAACCTAGAAGCAGCTGATCCAGTTTAGAAATCATGACTGTGTGGAGTGTCATCAAATGTTAGATGTTCCAGTGCTCTGGACAGATTTTGTCTCCAGAGCTCATAAAAACAACTGTTGTGAAAATTACCTTGTTTCAACTGTAGCAATTTAGTGCTGTTGATGGTGTTATTTTCTCAGAATAAATGTTGTTTAGGAAAAAAATAAAGAGAAAATTGCTCCCATGATAACTTGGATTAAAAGAAAAATAACTACTATTGCATAAAAAAAACCCAACAAAATATTGCATCATATAATGGATATGCTTCGCTTAGATATATGTATCCTTCAAGAGTTTGTCTTAAAAGAACTTGGAGATAGGATTCAAGACTGTTTGGTGAATACATCTTTTTTGACTTTTCACGTGAACACATACAGTAGAAATCACACCATAGACTTCGTCTACATATCTCTCCAGCATTCAACTTCCAGCTTTCATAATTTGAAACAAACAGAGGAAATCAAGAGGTAGCATTTGCTGGAAACATTACAGTTACGGAACTACTGACGGAAGTTCTGTGAAACAAAGATTCAGAGCCAACAAATTAATCTGTAAGGTGGTAGGTGGCGAGCCTTGTCTTTGAAGTAGTATGCTCGTGATAAAGTCGTTATTTGGGGATGCTTTGTTATCTTTTTCCTGGAACTGATGGATGATTCTAAGGTCACTGAAAACTTCAAAAGGTCAAACCGCAGATGAGGTAACAAACTAGAACTGAAAACTGAAAGATAACTGCAGTTGAGCAGCAGGGATGCTATAATTGATTCACTTTTAGTCCTTATTTAGTTGTTACCAAATGGGTAACGGATCACAATGCATTTTATTTAAGTGTGCAAATAAGTTTATGTTGACATTGTAACATGAAGAGATTGCCAGTTATCTGACACACACAAAGAAATAAATTGCTGGCATGATGGGGAAAAGATAATAATAACTGTAAAAAATAATAATAACTGTAGCTAAATATTACCAGTAATGAAAATAGTATAGTAGTGTTACCTGAATTTGAAAGTGGAATTCGATGAGAAAGGGGAAAGCAAATGGGATGTAATCAGAGTGGCACTGACTGAGAAACTGAATCAGTGCCTGCTGATACAATGCTGTCAGACCTCAGCATATGTGTAAGGTGATTTATTTTCATATTTCCAGCTACCTTTGGTAAGATGGGTATCTATCATCCAGTCACATTTTCCTAATAGCAAGGTTTATTCTACTCTCCTAAGGAACACATTTCTTTAAAGTTGTCAGTTATTTTTTGTTTGTTTGTTTCAAAGGTATGAATTTGCAACAGCACTTGCTTGTGTCATTGAAACTACATCTATATCAGATGGGCCAGGGTGTGGACCATTTCAGAATGTTGCATGCGAGACCAAAAGCAAATTTAGCTAACATCCTCTCTCCAACACTGGCTAGTAGTGCGTGCCTATATAAGAGCAAAGAAATAGGGCAAGAAGCTAGTTACATTTCTCCATAATTCTTCCCCAGTCTGCAACAGTGGGAGTTAGGAAACTTTAGAACCAGATCTTTGTATTTTTCTTATGATAATCATTCATTTACCTTTTTGTAAGTAGATAAACTCTAAGTTTCAGCAACATCACAGCATAATCATAGGCTGGGTAGAGTACTCTTTTGTTTTAAACTCACTGCTCACTATTTTCATTTGACGGTCAGTCATTCTCTGCTATCTGCAAACCTCTCAGGTGTTCAGAACTAGGCTTATATACTCAGTCACATCTCCCAGGCTGAAAAGTTCTGTTCTGCTTTGTTGTTTGCATAGTCTACATTCTTGTTGTCCTTTTTCTTTGTCACAGGTTCTATGTCAACACTCCTGAAAAGTAATACATTGAAACCAATGCTCTCATTTTCTCAAAATCTTCAGTAGGCTTCAGCAACCAAAAATCATTATGTTCTGGCATGCTGCTGGTAGTTGTCCAGGATGCTTTCTAACAGACCTCAGTGAGACCCTGCCCACTGTAAGCCGGTTGGCCACCAGCTGGTGAGAGTGCAGGGCAGGATCACAGAGTTCCACATAAAGGAAACAAGTGTCTTGAGGACGATAGGCTGATAATAGGGTATTAGCTCCAGATACAGATCTTCAAAAGATCTGTCTGTTTGAAAACATGGTAACTTCAGTGTGGATGACCAGCAGCATGTAGTCCCTCCTGTTGATGCAAATCTTTCTGACTCAAAACTTCTCCTTAATACAGGAAGACTAGTGTTGTTTGCAACTGAGACTGCCCTCTGTTTGTCTTTGAGCCCTACAGATACTAGATCCTCCTTCCTATCCTGCAACAATCTAAACACCTGCTCTTACTGGATGACTGCACCTACAAGAATGTACTAATATTGTCTGATGCTTTTCTAAAGAGCAAATGTAGCCCACTGTTGGGCTTCTGCAGGGCGCACGGAGAAACTGTGTAGGGCAAAGTAACAGGCAGCATGGCATTACAGAAAGTTAAGGATCAGTCAGGACGAACCTGCAGAATGTTTCTGTTAGTTTGTTATTTTGTATTATGGGTCCTTACTTGGTAACGTCATCTGTGTAATGCAAATAGCTCTTCAGTGTAATATGTTTGTTAGGGAGCACTGCTCGGTGTGGAGATGTGAGATAACTACCAAGCTACTGAACCATTTTCACAACGGAAGCAGATAGAACACTCAGCACATCCCTCTAGATTCCAATAAACATTAGTGGAGTTCTAAGCACTTTAGCAATGTCAGCTTGGTTTGTGTGAGAGAAAAATAACAGCATGGATGCACACAGAAGTGTCTTAAAAGGTGAGAAGTGCTCAGGACTCAGAAAGTGAGGGCATAAACATCAGATGTTCTGACTGAACCCAACTGAGAATAAGAGCTTCTGGCAAGGAAGAAGTTGAGGCTCAATGTACAATAATTTGGCAAGTATGTCATTATAACTGACCTATTAAGTGATCTTGGATGTTCTTCTGCTTAAATGAGCTACAAGCCTATAATGTTGAAACTGGACCGTATGTAATCTTATGATTTCTATGACCTTTAAAATGTCTATGCGGTAATTCCATTTGTTGGGAAGGGAATATATAGAGATGATGAATGAGTGAAGTGTCAACAAGCTGAATTTTCATTTGTTATATTGGGATTGACAAATTAATCTAGTTATTGTAATTATGTGTATTACAGGATACTGTCTCCCTGTGTAAACTTAATTAATAGATCCACTCTCTAGTTTGTAAATGGAGTTTCTGAAAAAGTAAAAGATCTTCCATTCTAATGTGATGGCTCATTTGGAATCTTTGCTAGACTTACAATTTATAATACTCTAGCTTTGTTTGACAGTATATTGTACGAAGAGGAATATCTGACATGCTTATAACCATCTGACCTTACATACACCACCAAGAGTGGTATAGGTCAAGAAACTTGGATGCTGCCTTTGCCTTTTCCCTGGGAAAAGTATGACAGTTTTAGTTAGAGATAACTGAAGCATTATTCAGAAACGTACTGTGGCCCAACACCTTATCCTTGTGCTATGTAAAAGAATCCTGGCATAGCAACGCAAGTAATGGCAGACTCCCTGAGCGCATACTATTTATGCAAAAAAAAAAAAAGCTTAAACAGAACAGGTTATAACAAGCTTTTATTTTTTTTCCTAATGGATTAACTGTGTAGGAATAGATATACTGACATTGTTAATTACAGTAAATTACAGCTTATGAAAATTAGTAATTTAAGTTCTTCTGAATATCAGTGTAAAAGAAATATCAAAATGGTGAGATGCACACCAGATAGGAATCAACAGTAAGTCAATTGTATTAAAATCATCGACTCAAGCACACTAGACTGTAGAAATATGTTTTGAATGTTGTAACAAATAAGACCAAAACAACTGTATATAACACATGTTTTAATGTGACATTAATTGACTTTTCTGACTGATAGAAAGGCACTTCTCTGATTAGAGTGGGAAAGTCTGAGAGTAACAGAAGACATCACAAGACTGTCATTTAAAACTTGTCCTGACAGGGAAGTTGAAATGAATTAGGTTAATCTGGCATACAGCGTTCATATTAGAATAAATGTGCTCCGCAGAAATAATATGCAATATTCGTTGCATTTGAAATCATTTCTTACTTAAATTCTTAAAAACATCGTGGTTCAAAGCCTTTGGTTTATTTTGGGGCTTTATATTACATTATTTTGCCCCATAGCCAGACCTATTTTCATGCTGCATGTAAAAGAAAGTGAGTAACTAAACGCAGTGTTCTTCACGTATCTGAATCCAACTGTTGTTTAAACCAACACAATTAAAAACATTATGATCTTTTAGTAAAGTTTCAGGGTTTTATTTAAAAGCTTTTTGAAACACAAAAGGATTTCCTGTTTCCAGTTGCATTGACTCATTCTTCTTGGTTAGTTAGCTATAAATAGTCTTCATATGAGCTTTGATGTGCTTCTTTGTTCAGCAGATGTTTGTTCATACATTCTTGACAGTTCCTTTTTAATTCCTTTCTTTATTTTTTAATTACGTATTTGGAAAGGCTGGCAATTGTTAATTACTAGGCTGAACTGGTTTCTTCCTCATCTTCTTCAGAGTCAGTGTAATCATTGTAGAAGTGAATTGTGGCTTGTACTGGAAAGTTAGCCAGAACCTTCTCTCCAATGTTATTAAGAAACTTTTGGCATTTGGATTTAGGCAAATAAAGTCTGATAAGAAAGCATATTTAAAGAGAAAAATTAAAACCATGGGACACTTTCCCAGCTAACCTAGCTTGGCTATTAAAATCTATTTTTTTTTTTCTTTCTCTGAAGGCAGAAAAATCCTGGGGCTCCTTCTCCTTCAAAATAAGAGTTGCTGACTAAAATATACTATTAACTTTAAATTACCTCAGTTGCTTTGGGCATATTTTGTAATGTATTTATCTAAGGTCCCTCCATGATAAAGTGTTGACAGGGCAGTGATGTGTGCTTGAGATTTTTTGTTTTGTTTTATATTTAGCACAGTACACAGATGAGAGAAGGCTGAAGAGTGTTTTGTGATTCTGGAATTAAGATTAAGACACCAGATTAAGATTGGGGTGGGTTGTCTCTTGCACACAGGTTGATCTTAGTTTTCTTTTAGTGACTTCAGGTAGAAGAGATTTATTTCAAAATTATTGCTTTTTTTTTTTCTAAATCTTGAATATGTATTAATTTACATTTCAGGTTTTCACCTGTTTTCCCACTAAAGCAAAATTTTATTTGGTCTTTTTACATATGTTCGTGAGTTTTGCATGCATATGTGTGCATATCTATTTCTTTGTTCCACTTTTGCCAGTTTTCAATTAATTTAAAATTTGCTTGTAAAGAAGAGCGATATTCCATTAATTTTCCTCTTGTAATTAGAAGTTCACATCAGGAGCTTCTAAATCATTAAGCCATACAAAATTTATACGGGAGTGGAAAGTCTTATAATTCCTCCAAGAATAGGAAATAGAGGAAAAAATTTACCTGGAGTTCAATTTTTATTAAAGAGCAAATTTCAGCAGACTCAAGACAAATATCTGTAACAAGTCACACAGTATTAACATCTGCTCATGTTCATTATTTGGCATTTGTAGATTTGGAATAACATGTAAGTTATTGTATGTTATTATTATATATTATATGCAAATACAAGTTAGATTAAGTAGGATGTTTTTTTAAGGTACTTTTTTCTTATTTTCATTACTGGAGTATTCTTTCAGGTTCTGTTCAGCCTGGGCATCTTTCCTTGTTGAGGGATAAATATCTATGGAGTTTGGTGAGTTGTTAAAATGCACCATTACGAAGAGACACTCCAGAGACAAATTAGTACTTTTCCCTAGAAGAGATACTTTCTTTCAGGATGTTAATTTCCCTGAAGTAAGTGATAGTATTTAACTCACCTCACTGGATGTTGAAACCCCAGGGCTCCTTTTGATCTAAAATTTGTTAGCTGACCATCCGGTTGTGACTGTAAAGAGAGATGCTTATTATATAGAATAGGCTAAAAATGAAGATTTCACTCTTTTCTTCTACAAACAACTGTAAAATTGTATGGTTATGTTCCTTTCTGTAATCAGAGATCCCACGAGCACGTTAAAGAGTCCAAACAGTTAAATCAAGAGACAGCTGGCATCTGACATTTCTACTTACTGATTTTAAAAGCAAGCATTTTTGATAGAAAGTACTAGGCAGCAAAAATCAATTTTAAATTTCAATACAAAATTTAGCAAATAGTAATTTCTTTCAAATGAAGTTCACAATAATAGTAAGAACCTGCAAATGTTAACATTACCAAATCCTATTAAAACTGTAAGCCTGAAAGCACCTCCCAAAGTCAGAGCCCTATGAGCTGGTCTGTGAGCATATGTTCTCTACTATATCTTAAACAAGACATCATTTCTATTACCATTAGCATAAACTTGACTTTGCATAAATAGTAACATTTTAGCCTGTTGTAGAATAACTGCTAGTGAAAAGTGGAACAAACGAAGATGGCTTATGCCACTGTCAGAGCAATTCATTCATCTTTCTGAGGAAGTAGGTTTCAAAATGAGTATTTTTGTGGGCTCCAAAAAACTCTTCGGTTACTGATCATGCAAAGGGTCTTAAAGAATTTCCTCTGTAACTTTTACGTTGGCCCTTTTCTCCCATGTCTGCCTGTCTTGTAGCCAAAATGTTTTGTCTCAAGCCTGTTAGGTTGACGTTGGTTTTTAAGCAGAGACTCATTTACTTTTTTCCCACAGCACCTGGTAAAATGGACTCCTGATCTGGCTGTAGATCATATTGTAGCTGTGATCGTAATATCTATGTTAAATAATAGACACCATACATGATTTTTCTTCTTTCATACTTAAGTTAAAATTGAAATAGCCTTTTTCCTTTATTGATCTGTTTTTCTACCATTTTCTGTTCAGAATACTTATTTTTTAAAATTATATATACGTTAATAGGTATTTAGTGAATACATTATAAACATATACTTTTTGGGCTGAAATACAGCATTTCTGAAAAGCAATTCTGATAAAGCCAATTAATTGCAAATCTAAATCAGACAGAAACCTCAGTAATTTGCTGAAGAAGATGCCTCTTGTTTTCCACAGCTGTGGGATGTACCTATGCATTAGTGAGCACCTCTTGTGAGAATAGGACAACTCCCATCCTTAGCAAATTTACAGGTGCCTCTGGGAAGGATGCTGTTCAGCAGGTTTTCCCCACGGTGCCTGCCAGGAGCATGGCACTCCAACAGATCTGTACAGCTACAGCCTCCACCTTCAGGAGACAAAAAGTACATGATAAAAAAGGCATTACGTGTATTAGAATGCGTTAGAAATTGTGAACATTTGAAGATTTACACTAAGGAAAGCTGATGTCCTAACCTGGTGTGCCTTTGGAAAAAAAAGTTGGAGATGTAGCTGTGAATCTGATGCTGCAAAAACTCACTCGTGTGCTCAAAACTAAGCACCAGAGCACCATTTCAATACATTTTTTAAACTTTGCAGTGCTGGGGCCTATGTTGAATGTGATTATATCTCTCTTTAGTTTCATCCTCTTATCTAGCAAATCTTCCTAAATGAATATGTAAAACTAGTTATTAATTGGTGGGCCTTTCACAATAGGAGTTTGCCAGTAAGAGCTTTTAAATTGATTTTCTGTTGATTTTTTATCTGCTTTAGGTATAGCAATATCCCTCTCAAAAGTCAATCAATACAACTGTGCACCTGAAGGTATTTTTTAAAATTTCACCTCAAAATCATTTTCACCCAAAATCTTTTCTCCCCTATACAAGATCTCACATTTCAATTAAGTGTGGAAATTTCAAACAGAGAATATTCTTATTTTTGTAAAGAAATAGAAACTGATGTTAAAATATGAGCTGTCTTAGGAAGCAGTGTTTTCTGCAGCTCTTATGAGCTGATAATGATTCTATATCTGATACAAAATTAGAGATACTCTTACACATTGCCATACATGGAGCATCATAATTGGAAACATTTGTCAATGCTGAAGAAATCACTTTGAAACTGAACAAGGAAATGACTAAAAGACCAAGCATCACTTGCTTCAGATAGCTTTCATAGTGTTCAGATAGCTTTCATTTCTGCACCTGTTTTCGATGAGGATTATTTTCTCCAGAATTTAATCTCACCATTTGTTGATTCTCTGTCATTTCACCATCCCTGGCTGTGGGCATCCAGGGCCTCCATAAAACAGGGCTGCTGAAAGATTAAGAAAGAATAGCACTCCCACAGTTAATTCTCTGCGGTAATATCCATAGAATATCCATAAAATGGTTCTTTTGTTAGTTTTGCTGGTATCTTTTGAAAAAAAAAAAGAAACATGACTTTTTTTTCCTCAGCACATTTTGATCACAAAATCATAGAATATCCCAAGTTGCAAAAGACTCGTTTTGATTTGGTAAGTCTGATTTCTGTGGCGATATTGGTCTGTCTTATATCTATGATCTGAGTAAACCAACTACATAATCACCTGTACATTTATAACTAAGGTATCATTTCCTTTTAAGATTTCACTGAAATATTTTCTATTTATGTACCACTGCTGCAAAATGAAAAGTAACTCTCCATTTTTGGCACTAAGTCTAATTAATCGTTATATATGATCATTGATTGCCTGATCATTTATTGATTAGACAACATTAAAGTATCTTGGGAGATTGGATCTAATTATCGTTATTTTGATAGGGGAAATTGAAAAGTTATATCAGATGCAAAAGCCAAACAAATTAAAAAACAACCAGCTATTGCAAGCTTATTATTCATGTGCTTTTGTTTACAAATATATTCTGAAATGCTTGACTGAAAAGGATAAAACATCAGAAAAACAAATAAAATATCAGTCCCAAATTAAAAGCTTTCAGAAACTTATTTTTCCTGTTATTTTTGAAGTTAAAAATTGTTTTTCATTTTCTGCTCAAATCTAGAATTGTTACATTCAAATGGTACTTACAGTCTGAGCTTATTAGAAGTCTTTAAAGTGACCATATTCATGTTCTTATTGGTGGAATCCATTTACTGCTAACTATGATATAGCTGGCAGTCTTATTTTAAAGGGAATAGTTATTGCTTAGAGACAGCTACAATCGCTCTTCTTTGAGTGGATTCCTGTTTTATAGGAGTCCTATTTTTTTCAGTATTTCTGCTGGAGTTTGGAAAGGAACTCTGGTTAAAAAAGTTTTTCTGCCTGACTCTGTCTTACCTCTCTGGCTGCTCTCTTGGACTGAGTGAGTGCTGCTGGGCATCTCTGGAGCACTGACAGATGTGATCCACTGTAGCCCGGAGCAAGAAATCTACAGCTGCACCCTCCATGGTTTCTGATGATCTAAAGCCTGCTGTTTCTGTGGCAGGCTGGCTGCTTGTCTTGGCCTCTCAGCCCCTCCTTTATCTTAACTCCCAAAGCATACTTACCTAAAACAAACATGGCCTCAGGTAAAAGGAAAGAAACATCCTTAATGAGTTTTCTTTTGACTCCTCCAAATAGTTCAAAGATGTTGTTCTCATGTGGTCAGACTCCTGGTGAGAGCAATTATAGAGAAACAGGCTATTTATTAAACTTAAGTTAGCAAATCACATTGAATAATGTGCCCTTTATCTTTCTGTTGCCATTTTATACTCCTTGTATGACTTGGGAAAATGCAACAGAATCCAGTCTTAAAGAAGTGTAATGGAGACTTGAAGAGAATTTTAATTACAGAGTGAATCTTACAGTGAATGAAATCTTTTCCATCTTTTAACTATAAAACACAAAAAGATACCAAAAATCAGTGATGGTGAAAGGACAGGCCTAGTGCCTGCCTCAGGACTCTGGGGTAATCCTTTAATTTGTTTGCTATTTGATGGAAGGAGAAGAAATCTTATGCCAAGAAAGATTACTTCATCTATCAAAGAATAAAGGATATGAATGCCATTTCTTTGAGGCAAGTTTTATTTCACAATATGCAATATGCTTTAAACCTACAAAGACTGAACACAAACTGTCTTAGTCCAAGCTTTCTTCCCAGTGTTTTCGTTTGTACTGAAAATTACTAGTTACCTACTATATTGTACAGAGCAATTTATTACTTGATAGGTAACATTATCTGTTTTCATTGATAAGGTTCATTGCAACAGTTCACTTGTTTCCTTTATTTCTCAACTACTGCAGAGATGCAAGGGGATTGTAAGAACCTTCTGCTGAATTATTTTTCCTCCGGTCCTGCTTACACAATGACAACAAAAAGAATAGATTGAGCTACCAAATGTAATTGCTTCATGCTCTCGACTTTCTTCCCAGAGAGAGAAAAATGATTTTGTTTACTGAACATGGAATATCCATTGATTATTTGGTATAAACTAGGTCCCTTCTAGCTGACAGAGCTGAAGAAGCCATCAAAACGATCATTTTGTGTGGACACTGAAAATTCTTTGTGGGAGACAGGTTCTTCTTACATGAGCCTTCATGGCTCTTTCTCAAGCTCTGACACAGCTGAAGGTAGCACATGTTCAGTCAGCAGGAAAGAGCAGGACTCACAAAAGAAGACCACTGGATATGCTTTCTTGAAAGATATCATTTTCCCCTGAAATGGTTCTGTATTCGAAGGCATAATATAACTTTAGCACATGAGATTTTTGACTCAAATTAAATATCCTTCGTCCATCAGGGAAGAAGTTATGTCATATTTGAAAGACTAATTTTCCTATATTGATGCAAGCTGTACAGTTGTTACTAGCTACTTGGCCAATAAAAATAATAGCATTACAGATATACTTTCGTTTTTGAAGTAGTCTTGAGTAACATTTTCTGGAATTTGATTTGTTGAACTCCAACTTTCACATTAATTTTCTCCATTTTCATAACAGCCATTCCTGCTGTGACTACTAGATGCAGTTTAAACTCAAAGACCAAATCCATTAAATACTCCTGTGGAAAGCACTGAAAATATGGATTAGAAAATTCTCAGTCAATACCTACTCTGTCCTGTGTTTAAATGCTTTGTAGCATTTGTAAATCTATAACTAAGTAAAAAAGACACAAAGAAGAAAACGTATGTACAGTCTCTATAAGTGTCTCTATTAGTTTTAACATTTGTGTATCAAAATCAGTACAATTATTAGAATGAATAACATAGTGAGTAATGTTCAAATAACAAATTGCATGTTAAATAGTAGCATGGTTACTAAGAAAAAAATGGCAAACTTTATAAGTAACCTAAATTATAATTTACTATCTTGCTGAATTACTGTCTTAAATACACATATATAATTACATCAGCTTTATTTTGTTTAGATTGAATTTAGCTTGATAGTCAAAAAGGAAGTGTTCATTACACAACTGATGCCTACAGTCCCAATCTTGCAATCAGATCCATATGTGAGGATAGTTGATTTACAGCTCTAGACAGAACCTGCCAACACAGATACTAGCGCAGAATTGAAGCCTGAGCTACTAAAATACAGCTCTCTGAAAGATACAAAGTTACATCGAATAAATCTGTTGATAAAGCCCTGCAGGACCAGATCTGCTACAAAATTACAGAAAATATACTTTTGTTAATGAAACTATAATGTGATCTAACGTAACTCTGGGTAACATTGTAGAAAAATGTAAGTTAATATTTTGCTGGAGAGTTACCTGTCCTGTTGGACAAAAAGCTGGACGTGGGCCAGCAGTGTGAGCTGGAGGCCCAGAAGATCAAAAGTATCCTGGGCTACACCAAAAGAGGGGTGGGCAGCAGGGAGAGGGAGGGGATTGTCCCCCTCTGCTCTGCCCTCATGAGGCCTCATCTGGAGTACTGCATCCAGACCTGGGGCCCCCAGCACAAGAAGGATGGGGAGCTGTTGGAGCGGGTCCAAAGGAGGGCACAAAAATGAACAGAGGGCTGGAGCACCTCTCCTGTGAAGGCAGGCTGAGGGAGCTGGCCTTGTTTTGTCTGGAGAAGGATGCGGGGAGAACTCATTGTGGCCTTCCCAGTACTTCAAGGGAGCTTATAAACAGGAGGGAGACTGACTTTTATGTGGTCTGATAGTAATAGGACAAGGAGGAATGGCTTTAAACTAAAATGAAATTTAGGTTTGATGTTAGGAGGAAATTCTTTCCCCAGCAGACAGTGAGGCGCTGGCACAGCTGCCCAGAGAAGCTGTGGTGCCCCATCCCTGGAGGTGCTCAAGGCCAGGTTGGATGGGGCCCTGGGCAGCCTGAGCTGGTGGGGGGCAGCCCTGCCCACAGCAGGGGTTGGGGCTGAGTGGCTTTGAGCTCCTTTCCAACTTAAGCCCTATCACTATACTGCCTTATGGAATCCCTCTCCAGATTTACTGTAGGCCTCCTTTAGGTACTGGAAGGAACAACAGCATTTTGAAATACACTTAATTTCAATATGAGGAGCTGTATTTGGCAAAGGAAAGAAAATACTGATAATGTTACAAGTGCTTATCTCTTTTTCCCAGAAGCAGGGATTATTTTTCATACTTCTAATACTTCCTGAGAGTAACTTTGGCAGATTAGAGTCTCATTTTAAGGGAATTAAGGATAGTGAGAGAAATGGACCATAAGATAATTATTTTGTGTTTTTATCTTTTATCTAACTCAGTTTCTTATGAAAGCAAATATGCATTTGCAAGAATAAATAATATGCAAAATGAATTGGCATGGTCAGGAGACAGGATAACTCTACAGCATTTACAGATTTAAATATTAGCTGGTGTTGAACAACATAACGTTGACATTTGGAGCCATTAATAGCATACAAAGGTCCTCAAAAATGAATTCAAAGTCATTTACAAAGCACATCAGAGCTATTTTCATAATACTATTCCATGGCAGTACTGGCTCCCTGTTCTGAGTCATGGGAGAGCCTAGATGGACTTAACCCCTCTAGACTGTAGCTGGTCTTTCTGTCCCATTTGAAAGGGGTTATTTTCTCCACATCTGCAGGCAGAAATTCAAAATTTAGCTTACTCTCTTTATTCAGAGTTTACCTCATTTTCTTTGTAAACCATTTCATGTCTCTGTGTGTCTGTTCTCTACATCTTGCAACATCTTTCTGCAAACTGTGCTCTGCGAAAAAAAATGCAAGTGTTCTGATAAGTCTGAGAGCTAATACTACACACTGTTCCTTTTCAAGGCTTCCTTCCACCCTCCTTTATGGGGAAACTGATTGACATGCTTATTTTAGGATATCTATTTTAGTAAATATCCTAGTGTGTGCACGGCCTTGATTTCATAACAATACAAAAACGTTTCCCAGCATAAAATACTTAACATTTTAAACAGAGCTTATCATAATTAAGTCTAAGCTACACTATGATCGAAATCTGAATACTGACAGCAACTTTATGGCTTCAAATTATTCTCATTGAGAATATTCTAATATTTCATTGTCTTAAAATAGTGACTGCCTGTATATTTTTCTGCTTTAGATTCTCTTGCATCATGAAATCTTGACTCAATTTTCTCATGTACTCACAAACTTTTCCTGAGCAAAGGAACCCAAACAGAGAAATAAATAAAAATTTAGTTGACTGCATTGAATGCTGTCATTGAATACAGCAGGATTAAACAAAGTATGTTGCTCATCGTGCAAAGGTTATATAAACAGTTGTGTTTTGCAGTGTGCTCTGAAGGTCAGCAATGTGGGTGCTATTGAACTATCACAGAGAAAGTGAATTCCAAGGCTAAGAGCTTTCTTTTGAGGCTGTGTATACTTTGCTTGTTTTCCTTCTTTTGATGTGCCTGTGTAAGTATTTTGACTTCCTCTGTAAGATAAACCCACATAAAGAAACAGTGTATAATGGAAAATTAGGACCACTAGAGACTTTGTTCCCCTCTCTATAGAATACATATAGGGGATATAGCAGCAGAGCCACCACACCGATACTTCTTCAGCTTGAGATGAAGGGAGGGAACTGTTTAAATTGTTTGGCCATTCAACTGAAACTGTTAACTGTTTCAACCATGCCCTGTGGAAATCAAAATTATGTCAGAGATTTCTGCCATTTTGGATAAGCTTTCACTGTGGGTGCAGATTTAAAAAAAGAAAAAAGTCTGTCATGGTACTATAGTTCTGGTGGTGTTTTTTGATTTATTTTTTTTTCCCTGCGCTAAAATGGACATGTCCAGTGTGTTCCTTGTTTATCTAAAATGCCACTGTGATGTTGATAGTGACCCTTTTAGGACACTGTGATTTTAGAATAGCTATTTTAGTAAATTTCTTGAGTGCACACCAGGACTTGAGTTCAGAATAGTAAAAAAGAATGTAGCTTTATGTTCTGTTCAGGAAATGTTTGTTACATATCATCCAGCTGAAACTACTTCACACTGTTGTCATTATTTCTTCTAGCCTTTTTGCATTTTCTTCTCTTTTTTCCCTCTCTCTCTTCTCACTCACGCACTGAATACCCACTGGGATCGAGCTGATCGTAGAATCATAGAATGTCCTGAGTTGGAAGGGACTCATAAGGATAAGTGAGTCCAACTCCTGGCTCCAAATAGCAGCACACAAAAATCATGTAATATGTCTCAGAGCATTGTCCAGACACTTCTTGAACTCTGGCAAGTGCCATGCCCACAGCCCTGGGCAGCCTGTTCCATGCCCACCGCCCTCTGGTGCAGACCCTTTCCCTAACCCCCAGCTGCCCCTCCCCTGACACAGCTCCATGCCGTTCCCTCGGGCCCTGTCGCTGTCACAGAGAGCAGAGCTCAGCGCTGCCCCTCCACTCCCTGTGAGGAGCTGCAGCCGCCATGGGGCCTCCCCTCAGCTCTTCTGCTCTGGGCTGAACACACCGAGGGGCCTCAGCCGCTCCTCATACATTTTTCCCTCTAGACCCTTCACCATCTCAATAAATTTCATGCATGAGCCAGAGGAGTAGCAGAATCCTTGTGTAAGTTGTCTTGGCTTCCTGTGTAGTGGCAAACTGTCTGTAGCACACATGGCAAGCCACCTGATATAGTGATTTCATGTTTCTCATTTGGTGATCTAGTTGAATCAAATGAAACCAAGCATGTCATCTTGTTGCTGCTGCTGCACCCTCTGCCGGCTGTCCTGTTGCACTGATGGGACTTGAGGTCCATCACTCCACCTGATGTGTTTGTGACTGGGAGATGCTACTCCCAGAAGGTGCAGCAGGCACTGAAATAAGCTCAGGTGGCAAAGTGGAGTTATTTCTGGGGAAGATGAGAATCATTCCTTGTTTCTGTATGGAAAAAAAAAGTAACAGATACTTATGCTTGGCTGATCTGCTAGCTGCACTTTTGTACAACCTATCCCATGCAGCTGATGGGATAAGAAACAGATTTGTATAGCAGAAACATGAGTCTAGTCCTTAGAATTGCAGCCTCATCACAGATAGGAACATGAGACATGCAGGGCTGCATAACAGAGCTCATAACCTGCAATGCTACACTGCTAAGTAGAATCATAGAATCATAGAGTGGCTTGGGTCAGAAGAGACCTCAAAGATAACCTTTTTTTTTTTTTTAATTGATATTTTTTTTCCTTGCCACGTTGTTCCAAGCACAATCTCGCATACTCTGTGGCATCAAACACCACTTCCACCCAACAACACGCGCTATCAGGGCGCGAGGCACCTCAGCCAGCCGCGACGACTGACCGTTACAGCCTCGCGCACCTCCTCCCGCCGCCGGCAACCAATCAGAGAGGCCGATGGCAACCAATCAAAGCGGCCACGGCTCGGCCAGCCGGCTCGCCCCTTTCTCTCTGGCGGATGCGGCGCGGGGGGAGAGCAAGGCGGTCGGCGGGCGGGGTCTGAGGCGGGGCGGGAGGCGGGGCGGAGGCTCCGCTCGGCTGTTGCCGGCCGCTGGAGGCGGGGCTGGGCGGGGGGAAGCCCGCCATGCTGATCACGCTCTGCTACCTCTACCTATGGGCGCGCTGGGGGCCTTGTTCGGCCGCGCTCATCCGCCGAACCGTGCGCCGCCTCCATCGCTCCCGTTGCTCCTTCACGTTCTGCTGCTCCGCCGGCCCTGCGGCGCCTCCGGCTCATCCGCCGCGCAGGCCGGCGCCGCCCGAGGAGCGCGTCTGCCTCAGGATAGGAAATAAAGTCTTCTTCACGGACGAGACGCAGGTACGTGCGGGGGAGGGCGGGGAGGGAGAAGCGAGGGACAGCGGCCTCCCCCGTTACCGTGGCGATGACGGCCGAGACTCCGAGGGAAGGGGCGAGTGTCCGCTCCCCGGGTTGTGCCGCGCTGTCCTCGCCCGTTCAGTGGCCGATCCTCCCCAGTACGGCTTTTGTTATGGAAAACTGCGTGCTTCTCTGGATACAAAACGTTACCTCGGGTGAGGAAAATGTAATGCGAAAAACACCATCTGCGAAAATCGCGTTTGTACAGAGGGACAGCGAGAGGGGAGGGCGGTGGAAGCGAAGGGCTCAGCACCTGGAGGAGTTCCGCTTAGTTTCAGTTTTACTTTATGATATGCTAAGCTTGCTGCCAGCCTTGCAGGTTTAGAAATGGAACTCCTCGGGCACCCCTCCTCCCTGCGGATCACCTGATTCATTTGAATTAAGATTGGGCTAATCTACATTTGTAACTAAATGCCAGAGTAAGGCTGAGGGCAGGCATCATCTTGATCTCCCTTTTTTTTTTTTTTTTTTTTTTTTGCCGATTTTCAGAGTTGTACGTGTGTTTGTGGAAGTTATTTCAGTTATTATACATCTTGCATAAATGGGCATTCCTGAAATGTGTTGTTGGCTAAGACTTTTCCAGAAGCAGGAAAGCTGATTTTTGCGTGGCCCTGTGTGGAGCCCAGAGTTGCACTTAATGATCCTTGTGGCTTTATTCCAACTCGAAATAATTCTATGAAGTTAAGTGGTCTGAAAGGCCAGTTTCAGTGCAGTGCAAGTAAGGGTGCGAATGGAATGGATTCAAAAGTAGTTTCTGGCAATCCAATGAGTGGGTTATTTCATACTTAGAAGAGACAGTGACAGAATCTCTCACAGAGCAGTTAAGCAGTTGTTAACTCATGTAAAGTCCTTGAAAACAAAATCCAATAATTTTCCCTGTCTTCAGAGAAGTTCTGTGTAAATGGCAGAGTACTCTGCTGTAGTGAACATAAAGAGCAGAGTTCTGTGTAAATGGTGGAAAGTTCTGTGTAAATGTGAAATATGAAATCGTATTTCAACAAGTCTATGCTTTCTTTGCTCCACTTCTGCTCATTTCTAAAATAGCTTCTTCCCAGTCCTTGCATACTAAACACGCTTCTTTTTGCCTGCTATGCTATTCATGCAGACTGACTTCATAAGCTTGTCAGTTTATTTGTGTTTGTGCGAGTTAGGAAACTCTCAAGGGAACTGTATTTTGGCTTGATGTTTGACATAAAGTCAATGCTCTTATTCACAATGTATTTGTCTCTTAAAAAATATGCATTAGAAGTTACGAGCTGTATTTGCTGGAGTGCCTGTGCAAAAGGCCTGCCACCCTACGCCCTGTTCCTGTGACATACGAGGGCTCTGACTTAACTGTATTACAGACAGAGGCAGCATTGCTGTGGAATGCTGCATCATCCGCTGAACGCTGGAGAAAAAAAAGGATAACTATCATGCTTTTGGCTTTTATAAAGCTAGCTGAGCTCTATTGGTTTTTAAATAGCAACCAAACAAATTTCTTTCTTTTCTTTTTCTCAATTAATCAAACTGAATGTCTAAGGTAATACAAACATTCGTTAGTTTGGTTCACTTTCCTGTGGAAGGTAACAGTGTTTATTCTTGCAGCTTCCATGCTCAGAAAAGCTGGTTGGATGGCAAGCTAGCCAGATTGTCCTCTTGAAGTTTAGTTATACATGCAAGACTTAATACTGCAGTGTTTCTATTTACGTGTGGAATCATGTCTATGTGCAGTATGTTCTCTGGAAATTTTCTCGTGCTTCTACGCAGAGTTACTGAAGGAATACAAAGCATGTGTTTCTAGTATAGTGGTACTAAAATAGCTATTTCTTTTACTGTTTACCACTTTTCACATATGGTGGGAAAAATAATTTCAATGCAATATCTACATTTTGTACTAATTTTTAGGAGGCCGTACACATCCACAAAAATAAAACGATCTTTACTTAACTGGCTTTATAAAAGAATTCCTGGAACTATAAGTTAGCTATCCTGAATATTAGAGCCAAGTAATATACAGTCCTTGGGTCATCTGTGGCTCGTAGGCTGATGGATCTTTTGGCAGATGGATGTAGAGACAGTGCGTACTACTTAGCTGTGGGAATGTGTTCCCAAAGAACTGTTACCTAACTGTAATGGTTGCCATCTGAACGCTAGCCAGGTAATAGCAACGTGCTGACTGAGTCTGTGAGCTGTGTTGTGACTGCCTTCTAGGTCTCTATGAAAGATCAAGCAGTGCTCTACTGCCATCAGGAACCAGTACTGAGATGGAAGGAGGAGGCAGGGCAGTCTGCAGTGAGTGAGAGAGGAGGATTGGGTTGAATGAAACATACTGCCAATGGCAGAGTCCAGTGGAAAATGGCCCACGGAGGTCACAGTGCCAATAGCACAGCTGTCTTCAGTGGACCACTCAGCTGCATGCTTCTACTGTAAAGCTGAATGCTGGAATCTGAGCTGTCTTGAAAGCTTGGGTGATCCTTTTTTATTTTACTTTTAACATGTCCCTTCTTACTGGTTCAGGACGATTTCCCCTTTTTCCTTATAGGAAGTTGTTTTCCTTGTGAAATTGTAGAGGCTGTTCATGTAAAGCTGAAGAGTTAGATTAGAATTTGGTCCGGGGAAAATTCAAAAAAGAATTATGAAATCAGATGTTCAATTTAGAGACTTTTCCTTTCCTGTTTCTTTCAGCTCCTTGATGATTTAAACAGATGGAGTCTACTTCTAATTTCTCCTTTTATTTATCCTGATAAGTTACTAGAAACGGAACATATAGCTTTTGTGACAGAAAGTGTTTCAGCCCAGGCGGATAACTTGCAGAAATTACCTGTCTCATCAAAAGAGGTAAGCACTCCTCTTTGCTTCGTGGAAAGAAAGTAGTAGTGCAAAGTCAAGCATTGATATGGACATAGAATTAAGCGTAACTCTAAACATTTGAAGGAACAAATCAATTGCAGATTTTGTACATTTATAATGTTGTAGGGAATAAAAATGTAATCTAGTCATTAAATGATCACTTTTAATACTCTAGTTCTATTTTGTACTTCAAATCAATGTATCAACATTTGATATTAAATACATTTTGATAATTTTTTTCAAAGTCTGTAGAAGTGAGGCCAAAGTCAAACTCTTAATTTCTTTGCTTTTCTGTAAAATGCAGTTGGGAAATGGGTAATGCTTCTTGTTCGAAAGTTTGACCTTTATTTCATAATACTGACAAAATGTGGTTGAGGTACAGGATGGACCTCATGGCTCACTGAGGCAAGGAAAGAAGAGGTGGAAAGGCGTGCATGCATCTCTGGGTAGACAGTAGTAAAACATCTGGTCTGATTGCTGGAATAGCATAAAATTGACAGAATCTTCCACTAAATAGGCTGTGCCACAAGCTAGGACCGCTGCCTGGAGGGAGCTAATAAGGTGTCCTCCTGAATTGTCTCTACTTAGCACCCCACAGAATCATCTATCATCCTTACTTTCTGGCATCAGGTTACCAGGTCCTTTTAGTTGTTAAAGATGCTGTCGCATCTGTAAGTAATTGAGCTGATGAACCACCCTTGGATGAGAAGCATACATTTTTCAGGCAACTTGTTCTGAGAGATGATCTGGGAGTCCTCTGCTGTAGTGAACATAGAGAGCAGGGTGTCTGGTGACTTACCTACCCTGAGTGCAGGAACGGAAGGACTGGCTATGAATGGGAATGATTCCGGATGTCTGCAACTTTTAGAACCTTCCATGTAGGCCTTTGAATTGAGAACAAAGCATGCTAATGGAATCATAGAATCATAGAATGGCCTGGGTTGAAAAGGACCACAAAGATCATCTAGTTTCAACCCCCCTGCTATGTGCAGAGTCGCCAACCACTAGACCAGGCTGCCCAGAGCCACATCCAGCCTGGCCTTGAATACCTCCAGGGATGGGGCATCCACAACCTCCTTGGACAACCTCTTCCAGTGTGTCACCACCCTCTGAGTGAAAAACTTCCTCCTCATATCTAAACTAAATCTCCCCTGTCTTCGTTTAAAACCATTCCCCCTCGTCCTATCACTATCCTCCCCCATAAGCAGTCGTACCCCCTCCTGTTTATATGCTCCCTTCAAGTATTGGAAGGCCACAGTGAGGTCTCCTTGGAGCCTTCTCTTCAAGCTAAAAAAAGCCCTGTTCCCTCAACCTTTCCTCATAGGAGAGTGCTCCAGCCCTCTGATCATCTTAGTGGTCCTCTTCTAGACCCACCCCGAGAGCTCCACGTCCTTCCTGCACTGGGGGCCCCAGGCCTGGATGCGGTACTCCAGATGGGGCCTCACAAGAGCTGAGTAGAGGGGGACAATCACCTCCCTCTCCCTGCTGGCCACTCCTCTTTTAATGCAGCCCAGAACACAGTTGGCCTTCCAGGCTGCAAGCGCACACTGCTGGCTCATGTCCAGTTTCTCGTTTACCAGGACCCCCAAGTCCTTCTCTGCAGGGCTGCTCATAAGAGGTACTTCTCACATGGAACACGTTAGTCTTTGCCTTCTAGAGTAATGATGTCCAGGTGAAGTGCTGCACCAGGCAAAATCAAGATCGGACTGTGAGGACTAGAGGTACTGGAAGTTTGTTCTGAACTGAAACCTTTCTTGCTGAAGCCTATTGACCCTGGTCCCAGCTGGCCTTATAGCAGTAGCCACACTAGCTGGTTTGTAGGTGGCTTTTTTTTTTTTTTTGTCTTTGATATGAGTCAGTGGAAGCCAACCAGGTGGGCTCTGCTTGTAGGAGAAAAATTAGATTGGATACCAGTTGTTTTGCTTCTACCTTGTCTCAGAGTGCACCTGGAGAGTACTGGCCCATCTCAGACAGAAGGCTAAGGGAGATTTATGACACAGGTCCACAAAAGCAACATCTGGACTGAAGGACTGATTTGCTGTTCATTTGGGGTTTTTTATTAGCAGAGTTGTGGGTTGTTGTTTTGTGTGTGTGTTTTTTAATCGTGTTGATTTGTTTGCATTTTCTTTAGAATGAAAAAGGGTTGCATTCTTCTATAGATGTTAACAATTAATTTATCAAACTGAAAAGCAATAATCCAGATAAAAGATTGAAACTTAAGTGGAAAAGGACTGATGTTTTATTTTGTTTATTTATTATTCTTCTATGTAAGTGTCACTTCACAGAAGTGCTTTTGGTTGCTACCTCTGGCAGCCAACTTTCAACATAGACAGGGACTATAAGAGTAGATTACTCCTGTGGCCTACAAGAATGTCTTGACAGAAAAGGTGTTCTTTGAACAGCTGTCAGTGATCTGTCACTGGTTTCTACTGAAACTGAGATGGACCCATAAAGCATGAGTATAAATAATTTCTCATCTCTTAGCAAGAGCTAGCCTTTTGTTCTGTATTATGACAGAATTTCCATGAGGATTTCTAGTCATAGCAGGAAAGCTTGGCTGGTTTGAAACAATTCTCTTAGGGCTTTTGTTCTGTTCTGGATTGTTGCATTAGCAGGATTTCAGTCATATGTCTTGGCAATAACCTAAGTTTGAGAGGTTCTTTTGTTTATTCACTTTTTTCACTTTTTTCATTCTACTTTTTACTTGTTAGTATGCCTAATATTCTACTTGGTGCCATGAAGAAATGGAAAAAGTATCAATATATTCACACAGTTTACAGGTGATGTGGATGTTAGCTGTTTGTGCATGTTCTCTGAGTAAGAAAGGATGTCTTAAAAATGTTATGACTCTGAACTTCCACCGTAGGGAGTAGCCCAGAGTCACATGATGAAGAAAAGGGAGGGGGCTGTGGAAGACTTGGTTTGAAAGGCATGCAGAGAAGGAGAAGAGATTAAGGTTTTCGTAGACACGAAAGCAGTGTACTCTAAGAATTCTTAGGTACCCTGAGTGTGTAAGACTGGTAGCCCTCTTGTTGAATTCCTGGGCAAAGAGACATGGCAGCAGCATAGCACCTGAAGAAAAAGCTGATCAGGAATAGTGAGTGATATGTGTATATGTTTGGGTTTAACAAACCTTCTCTGAGAGGAGAAGCCCAAGTGCGTCCCATTATGCTTTTCTAGGGACCAGAATTCTCAATGTACCAAGCAGCTTAAATCTTGTGTACTTAATATTTCTGATAAAATAGTTATGTTACTTTTGACACTTGAATTTGTCAGTTGTGCTGCTTTGCTTTTGTAACATCCCTGTGGCTCTGCCTGTTGTTGTGATGTTTTTCCATACCAGAATCTTTAGAGAAGGCAGTTCTACCTGCAGTTGATCTTGCAAACTGTTGGTATATTTTATATTTTTCTGTAGCCTTTTTGAGCTGAAAAACCTGCATGTGGTTTATTCTTAGATTGTGAAGTGGTCTGACTATTGTTCACCGTTGGCCTATAAACCTGGGGAACCTTATAAGTTAATTGCTGAAGCAAGTGTAGATAATTTCAGTAACCTTGGAATAGCATTCATGGAAGACAGGCTTCAAATGGATAATGGAATGGTTCCATGCAAGATTGTTTGTGAGTATTTTCACAAATTTGTTTTTAATGGTAAAACATGTTTGTTTTAGAGCTGTACGTATGATGTTAATACCTACGTTAATAAGTATTTGGCATTATGTCAGTGGAGATGGATTCCATCAGTTTTTGCTTATTTTGACTTGTAGTACGGAGGTTGCTCTGAAAGTAATGACTCCTACTTACTTCCATGGAAACTACAACAGATACAAACACAATAACACTATTTGATAGAGCAAATTCTCTACAAAACGTTATTTCTCAACACTCACCACCATTAGCTACACATTTTCATCAGCAGTGAACAAAAGCCTGCATGACATGCTCATACAAATCTGCTCCAGGGGAGATGAACCGCTGTTGCTCTTTCCGCTTCTGAAATGCACCACCAACCCCTCTCTGTGCTCACATCCACTGCTTGGTCTTCATCAACATTCAGAAAGCATCAATGAATGTCAGTGGGTGTCATTTTATTCCACATGAAGGAACCGTCATGGCAACAAAATGTAATGGAATATTGGTTGGAAGGTTCAACCTCTACTGCCATACAACCAATATCCACCTCAGGCATTCTGTGCCAACGTAATAAAATAGGAGACATTACTTTAGGAGCAGCCCTTGTATTTCTGTGACTCAGAAACTGAAAGAAATAAGTTACCATATGAAGAATAATTTTTCTCTCCTCTTTCTCAGTTAGTTGGCTCCACAAGTTTTGCTCACAGTAGGTATCTTTGCCCTTCTTTTTTTCATTTGTACTTACCAGGAAATCTTTATCTTTGTATTTCTGTTCTTTTTAGGGGAAGGAATTCACGTTTGCTATTTGTTTTTTCTTTGGATTTTTAGCTCCTATGTATTGCTATCGCTGATTATGTCTCCCTTTCTGCAGATTGGAAGCAGTTCAGATGTATCCCTTTTTTTTTTTTTTTTTTTTTAACTTATGCAAAGCTTTTATTTTACTGCCTTTGACAGTGCAAGAGACATGGTTCAGCATTTCCATCTTACCCAGTATCGTGACTTTAATAGCTTATTTCAAAACAACCTATTTCAAAACCTTTCATTTCAAAATAACAGCGGTTTTCCACTCTGCCCTCCTTAACAGATCAGTATTTTTCCAAAGGTATTTCCCTTGCTTTATTTTGTCCACTTTTTTAGTCACAGACAAGACTGACAAACTGATACTTTGATGAGAACTTCTTTACCTTCTTCTCATTTACCGTTGTTCTGTTAAGAGCACGTCTGAATTGCATACAGTAGTTGCCAGGTTTTGTTTTTCTCCGTATATTTGTGCACTGCTGATGAATGTTAGTGGGTTTTTTAAATGTTCCCTGTAAATAACAAATGTTACACTCTCAGCCAGACTTTCCTGAAACAAATAATCATTATAGTCAATGACTTGTTTTACGAGTATAAATTTATTCTATTCAAGGGAGTGGTTTTGATGCGATAAAATTTGTAGTGTTCTAGACTTGTACTGAAATTAAGCCTTGATTCTGCTGATACAGTGATATTCATTGTAGATCTTCTAATATAATTTTTATGACTCCTAATTCTTTAACTCTTTCAGCTGTCCATTTACAGGAAACTACTCTGAAGGAGTTAAAACAGGTGACACCATCTATGAAAGAGAAGAGTGTAAGCATTACACAGATGAATGAAGTAGCTACTGTTACTTTTGGGACTACTGTTAAAACACAATTAGGAGTAGCTGAGTCTGCAGGACAGGGTGATCCAGAGGCAAAAGAAGAGAAATCTAAGCTAGGAAAAGAAAACGAGTACGAAGATGAATCCAACAGCCTATCTGACAAAGAGACAGGTTTTGGAGAGCATCATCACTTGCATCTTTCCAGCTGTCGTGAATGTCTGCAACTTGAAAACAGCACTATTGAATCGGTCAGGTTTGCCTCTGTGGAGGACATTCCAGAACTTCCTGATGATTGCAATAGCAAACTGGAAGAGAATGGTGATTGTCTAACAACAGGAATAAAGAGAGTAAACCTTGCTGGAAAGCCCCCTAATATATTGATTTATGTTGGCTCTGGAACTGCAAAAGTGGACTTTGAGCAAGTAAGAACAGTCATTCAGGAATGTGTTGATACAGACAGCTACACCATCTACCAGCTGCATGAGGAACAAGTTCTGAAAGCTCCGTGGATTGATAATTCACTGCTGTTGATCATTGCCACAGAAAGGCCTATTTCTGAGAAGAACCAAAAACAGTTTATGAAGTTTTTATCTAAAGGTGGAAAGATTCTAGGGTTATCTTCCTCTTTTACATTTGATGGTATACAAATAAAGAGGAAAGACAAACTGAAGAGAACTGTTCATGAATTAGTGGTCTCTAAAATGGACAGTACTGAAATGAAGTTAAATCTTTTGATCAGTGGCTGTATTTTTGAGGTAGCGATGAAGGAAGGGAGCAGCAAAGTGAAGCCATTGAGTTGCTTAAATAATGCTGACAAAGATATAGTTATTGTTCATCTGCCTTATGGAGACAATGGAGGAGAAGCCATTCTTTCTCAGGTACTTTGTATGCAAAAGCATTAATTTGCTCGTTGGTACACAGTGTTGTTGTGTTCTAAAAAAGTTCATTTGTTGATCTGGCATGCTTTTTGGAATAAATATGGGTATGTGTCTTAGTGAATGTACAAGGGCTCTAAATACAGAATGGTGTTCACTTGATCCTCAAGAAACCTAAAGAACGGCAGAAAAATGTCACTGCTGTTCCAGGTCCTTGTTTTCACTATGTAGCCATGCACATGTTGGTCATGCACAATTGCTGTGGATGGTGGAGGAAACAACATATGCGTAGTGAGAAAGCCTCTTCAAAGGCAGAGCTATCAATTTCTGCTGCTAGAAGATTCACGGTGTTACAACTGTGCTCTTTGCAGACTTTGGGAAATGGGAACAGGAAAAACAGAGTTATTGATGAACTTTGGGTGAAAGCTTAGACTGACAAAATAAAAGCTTACATACAAAAATACGAAATATGATGAAGAAGAGAGTCAGAAGAGGAAGTACAATAAAACATGCAAGAAACTTTAAAGAATTTTCCTTTTAAGTTCTAAGAATAAGGTAGCCAGATATCTTTGAAAAGAGTACATGAGAAAAGTCCCAGACTGTTGTTCCATACTGTGTGTACAAAAAACTGCCGTACAATTTCTTGCATGAACAAGTAGCTACAATAAAGATTAGTCTCTGATGGTGCTGAAATGCCACTGTTGATTTAGATCTGTTTGTGCTGTTTTTCTGGTATTGTTTCCCTAACCCTATTTGTATACCAGCACTGTGAATGAACTAAACAGTTTCATGCTTTCTTTAGTAGTGTTCTGGGTAAAGATAATTTCCAGATGAATGTTGGCCTTGCTGATCTGTAGTTTAAAAAAGCAAAACCAAAACAATCTCCCCACACTTTTATTCATTTAGTATGTATTTCTCCTATATACAATCAAAATTGAAACAACTTGAAATTTTAAATTAACCTTTTTTGCTTTCTAAAAGTTGATGAGTATGTTTTCAATCAGTAATATATGCTTATAATTTTGGGGAGTGGAGAGGTCTGGTCAGCTGAAAACACTTCATTTTTTTTTTTACTTCCCCCGAGTCTTCCTTCAGAATTTAAGCTTTTAACTGTGTAACATTCTGCATCTTAGAAGTAGAGAGGGAAAGATTCAGGGGGAAAAAAATTAACTTGCAAGTTGAGATAAAGGTAGATAAATAGGACAGAAAAGGAAGGGAAAATAATAGTGATGAAGGAGTATACAGAGCAAGTGGTGCTCAGCGCAGTGCTCACCACCCACCGACCAGTGCCCAGTCACTCCTCAACCAGCGGCTGCCACTGTTCTCTTCCCAGCTTTATAGTTCAGCTTGACACCATGTGGTATGGGACATCCCTCTGGCCATTTTAGGTCAGCTTTTTGGTTGTGTCCCCTCCCAGCTGCCTGTACAACCCCAGCTCCTCACTAGCAGGGGAGCGTGAGAAACTGAAATATCCTTGGCTGTGTGTAAGCACTCCTCAGCAACAACTACAAAGTCAGTGTGTGATCAGTGTTATTTTCATCTTAAATCCAAATGCAGCACCATACCAGCTACCAGGATGAAAGTTAACTCTGTCCCACCTGAAGGCAGGATACTGTCCTCAGTTTAAGTTAAGTCTGCTAGCATTTTGGAAGTTGGTGTATGTAGTAACATGTTTATAACTCTGGTGGAAGTTTTGCTACCCATGTGATCCATCTATACTTGGACTGGAAAATTGGTTAGGTACCATTGCTATTCATTTCTGCAAGTTCCATGGTAAAACCTGCTTTGATGTGCCATTTAAATGAAGTCTTCTGCTGTAATAAAACTTAATACTGCAAAGTTTTCCCCAGGAGAAAAAAAAAAAAAAAAAAAAGATGTTACAGTAGAGCTTCAAAAATCAGATTAAAAGGATTAGAGTGTCATTTTATAATTTCAAATGACTTCCAATTTGGATTTGAAAAACCTCATTGTTTTCTTCTCAGGGGGCTGACAGTGACATCAGCCATTAAATATTCTATAACAGAGACTTGTTGTTTCCCTTTTTTCTGTACTCTTCTGTTGTCCATTTGTTCTACCCACCCTGCCTACCTTCAGCAAATTTCTCAGAATTTCAGTGAAATAGATCGTCAATAAAAGATGAAGAACACCATTAAAATATGCAAGATGGGAGAAATTAACACAACGGCTTTTTATTTTCATCAAATGTATGTGCATGAAGTAGTGTACAAAGGCTTCTAAATATTTTGAAACAAACAAACAAAAGCAGGCCTAGAAGGTATTTCATTTCTTCTTTTAAAAGAAGAAGGAGGACTGCTTGAGCCCTGAGATTTGTTTATCTACAAAGTCCTGTTCTGGGGCTCTGAGATAATGTTCAGAGACATTTCTTTAGCTGTGCTTTTGGCTAATTAATAAGTAAGGATGTGTTCTTGCAGACTTCTGTTGATCTTATGCAACCTCTGATAAGGGTCTTTCAGTATTAATGTAATTCTGCTTTTACACAAGCCAGAATATGACCAATATTGCTGTTGGTTCTAAGATGCCCTCTTGCAGGAGTTTAATTTAATGAATACATACAATTTTAAATTCTCCTTTGGATGAAAATGAGTTTATTATGTAGATTTTAGAGAAAATTATTGTATTCTAGCAACTGTGATCCCTGAATTTTAGGATATAAATAGATACTCCCTAGTTTTTAGTAGAGTGATAATACCCAAAATGTAGGCATGATGAATATGTGAGAAACTTATAAGTTACACTAGTTATGCAACCACAGTCAGGATGGAGCTGTTTTTGTTGAGCACATCTCTCTCTGCCAGTGTAAAATGTGTAAACCAGCAAAACAATTTTTTACATTCTCTTTGCATGTATCCTGCCAGGTGCATTTGGAACTGGATACCAATTCTGTGGATATCCAAACTGAAGAGGATTTTAATTTGCTTAAGATGAGCAATCCCAAGAGATATGAAGTTCTCAAGGAGATTCTGATATCACTTGGCCTGAGTTGTGAATTAAGTGAAATTCCTATGTTGACACCTATTTACCTTTTCTCTTCTGATGAGGTATGGCTTCTACTTACATTTCAGTTGGCTGACAGTTACACAACAAGGCAAATTCAGTGTTCGCTTTCAAAATGGCTTGCTAATGGGGTGGTTTTTTTAGGAGAGCTTGATTGTAAATGAACAAAAAGCTTAATTTCTACCCTGTTCTTATTTTATTCCTGTTTATGGTGCTTTTGAATTTAACAATGGGGGAATATTTACTATGTATTTTAAGAGTTGTGCTTATTTACATGCTTCTGAGTATCAAACATGAGTCTGTAATAAGCTATGGAAGGAACTAATTTAAACTACGGGAATTGTTTTTATTTAAAACCCGGTGGAAAGTTCTGTATAGGTTGGGAACAAAAGATCAAATCCAAATCACATAAAATTGTGTGACAGACAGATCAGCAGCAGATCCACGCTAACTTATAGCTGTGTAAGCCAATTATTTTTCCTTTCTCTTCAATTAATTCTATTTGCCCCTATGAGTCTGTAAAGTGTTCAGTTTCATGACAGTGCACACTGATGTACAGGAGCAGGCTTTGCCTCTGAAGACCAATGCAAAGAAGGCATTGAGTTCTTCAGCTTTTCCTAACAGTGTCTGCCACTAGGTTCTTCCCCATGCATCAGTGCACCAAGGTTTTTCTTGAATAACTTCTTTGAAATGAGAAAACTGTTGTAATCCCTTCTTGCTACTGCTACTGTCCAGCACTAAATTAACTCTAGGTGGAGATTTAACTTCCCGAGTTTCATCTGTAGGTACCCAAGTTATGTTTTTATATACTTCTTGCATTGCTTGTCCTTGTTTCTACTATACATATGTTCTTTTTCTGCATGTTAGCTCATTGAAAAGCTCCCTGTTTAACCAATCAGGCCTAGTCTTCCTGCATAACAGCGTGTTTCATAGTGAAATTCTTCATAAATATATATACATAAATATATATACATATATATACAAATATATAAACATAAATATACTTTACAAATCAGTTGTATTGCCTGGGTATCCTTCCTTGTGTGGTTTCTTTCCAAGGAATCCAAACAAGCAATTCCTTGAATAAGCTGGAATCTACTTTCCCAAGACGTAACTCTCCCATTTACCTTCCTAGCCTTTCTCCAGATCATATATTCTCATTGTTACTGCAGTCAGTGCGGCTGTCTGTGACCAAATTTGAAACAAGCACTTGTCTATCTGTCTGCAGTAAACTCAACAGTTAGTTTTGTGTCTGCGTTAAAAATTAAAACTCATTTAACCTTTCTGACTAATATTCGATATGCTTTATACAGAAGACTTAGAATTTATGGAACCAATTTTTTTTTTGTGTGTGTGTTCTTTTCCTTTACTGTTTTTTGTGATCTTTCCTATGCACTTGCAATTTTCAATCAGTCATGGTGTGATTAAAATAAGTTAGCTAATTTCTATCCAAACTTGCCATCTAGTGGCACGTTACAGGTTGCAGTCCATTAAAGGTTTTCTTAAATACGTACTTTATAGTTAAATCTCACACCAAAATTGTTTTGTAAATGTTATTTCTCCATAGTATATTTTATTTTCACTTTGGCCATAACATGTTTCCAGAATACTGTGTGAGAGGAAGTGCAACTTATGTGTAAGAACTACAGTTAATAATGAAGAAACGGCACAGTAAAATAAGTAAGAAATATGCAATAGGTGAGCTTTCTAACAAGTTATTTATGTTAAACATGACATATGTAGAAAAATAAGTTTTGTCACTTTCCTATATACAGTGAAATGTATCTATAATTTCAGAAATACTTAAACAAGATTTAGATTACAGCGAATGTCAGGAGTATTGGAAAGGGAGGTGGAAGAGCTGCCTTGAAAGCTTTGTTATTCTTGAACTTTGATCTATTTTTTATGTCACTATTGAAAGGATTTGCCATATAGATCTCTGGGATGTATTGGAGTGTACGTGCCTTTCCTGAGAGATTAACCAAGTTATGCTTACTGGCAACAAGTGATTTTTGGATGATTTATTTATTTTTTTTACATTTCTCTGTATTAAGAAATGTTATGATAAGTCAACTGATGATCAAGCAAGCTCATAATGTCTTGTTAGCAGTTGCCAGTAGCAGATACTTAGGCAAAAATGGAAGAATGACACATGTGGTAATCCTCCTTTCTAAGAGCAAGCAGTCCATTGATTCATTTTTTTTCAGGCTGAAGGTTGCATCTGTACCCACTCCATTTAAAAATCACTAACCTTGACAGATTTTTCTAATTCTATTAAGAAGCTATAAGCTCATTTTGCTTACATGTGAGAGATATTTGATTTTGCTCTTTATTTTCTACTGCATTAAGAAAAAAAATATTTTTTGTTTTTAGTTCGTTGATTTTAATTACTATTTTACTTAGCTATTTTTTTTTTTCCTTTCTGGTCTATAAGCTTCAATTTACAGTAGATCTATTTCCTGTTCATATGTGATTTATTTGGTTTATCCTAGCCATTCCCTTTCCTCCTTATCACTTCATGACTTCCATCAGACCTAGTCCCTTCTACGCTGTGGACTATAAATAAAGCTTACTCAACTTTATCGAGTAAGTAAGTATCTTCTGTCTTTTCCTCAGCCCCAGATTTCTGAACCATCTGTCTTTTTACATTATCAGTGCAATGTTGTTAACTTATAGTTCTTTCTGCCTACTCTCTAGGTCTGAGGAGAACTATAGTTCAGTATATGAAGAAATGAGCAAGTGTATAATTATCTACCACATAAGCAACCTCCATTTAAAATTAATTTTCTTCAAAAAAAGAATTAGAAAGACAGATGTTAATATGTTTTGCCTATAGCATATGAAACAAAAATCTATTTTGAGATGGAGTACCAAAGATTTGGGAAGAAATATTGAAACTTTCTGACCCTAGTTACATTGAAAATTACGTAATTTTATCATCGAAGAAAAGTGTTAGAGGTAGAATGGCCAAGCTTTTAAAATAAGTGATATATTAGCTTCTTAAGGCTTCGGTGCTAGATTTGTGCTGCTGATGTTCTAAAACAGGCAGAGATCCCCAACTTTTCTGTAGTGAAGCTGGAGACAGGATGAGTTAGAGGCTGTACTAATTGAGCAGCGAATCTTATTTACTCTTAGCAGTGGAATAACTGATTCTAAACAATGGAAATTAAATCACTTTGTTACCTATGTTGGGGCAAGATATTTAGGTTACTCGTTAATAGGAAGTTAAAATATCAGACTGAGATGTCAAACTGGAAAATATAACTTGTTCAATTTTTGCTTATGTGGCACTTTTCAAATAATATCACTGCTGTGATTAGTTTCCGTATCTCAGGTATTTGCAGTTTTATTCCTTTTTTCTTCATCGTTTCTTTTGTTTACCTGACTGTTTCTAAAAATGGCCACAGTTTGATATTGAAATTCTGGTAATATTGTGGCTTTGAATTCAAATAAAAGCTCTTTTTAAATCTTTTTAATAAAATAATTACATTTTAACTTATATACATTATACATTTTATATATGGCCCATGACAATTCCTCTTAAAACTCAGGGCAGCCCAGGCAACCCAAAAGGTTGGACACCTCTGCTCTGATACCTGAATAATGGATGATATTGTCTGTCTGGTTAGAGGTCTATGTCTTACCATATGGAATTATGCTAGTCAAATCCTCAGCTCATGCTGGCTTCTATTGGTGGTGAAAGATTGCTGTGACAGCTTGTATGTTTTATTCATGATCTCCTTTCTTGTAAATACAGTGTAAGATAATGGGCCTGGAAAGCAACAGCACTCAAGGCGACTCTTTCATCACAGAGTTTTTTACACTAAGACTTGCAAGTATGGTTTACTTCCAATTGGACATTTTAAAATTCAGTTAGCTGGGAAAAACATTTTATTGATATAGTGCTGCAACAACAATGAAGGCAGTGTTTGAAAGGCAGATTACTTGTTGGGTAAAAGTTAAGTTTAATCTACGCAACTTGTTGGTCTTCGAAGTTGTTTTAGTGACAAGTATGGATATTGAAATACAGCACTTTTCTACTCTCTTTGATCTGATAAAACACAGTTAAGCAAATTGTAGACTTGTGCATTGCTGTAAAAACAAAATTTTTTGTCACCGTAGTGCTAGTAAAATCTAACTGTTTAAACAAATGGTGATCACTTTATGCCTGTTATCTAGCCCCCATATGTTCAGTGCCATCTTCAAGCATAGAGATCTGATTATTTGTGCAGCTTTGCCTTCAAGCACTCAGATATTTACTCTTTCACATTACCATTTTAAAGGATATTTTTTCCGAAATAAAGGCTAGGATTGTATTTTATTGCTCTGTTTCAGCATAACATATTCTTGGTTTCATGGAAAATGGAAACAAGAATTTACTCCTCAAAAGAATGGGAGATATTTGACAGAATATCAGAGCAGAGCAGACAAATTATCTCCATTAGGAAATGTGTTATTCCCACACATTTGCTGGTCTGAAGCTTCTTAGACTTGACTAGTGACTCAGGCTGTGTTGGGCTGAGTCAGTTTTTTCATTATCTTCCAAATGGATGGCAGCCAAATCATGAAATACAAGCAGTCTTCATCGCTTTGGCTGAGCTAGTAGCCATCTTTTAAACAGTACGCTCTTCCAGAATAATAAACAGGCAGTATAAAGATATTGACTGAAGTTTGAATTTGGGGGCTTTAAACCTTGTTTATTGGAGACAGTGAATAATTTAAAGGTACAAATGAACATCTCTTGCACTTCAGACTTGGTTTTAGAGGATACTTTGAGATCCAAAATACCATGCTCAAACGGATAACAAACTGTAAAGGTGACTTTGTGTATTTGAATAGCAGGGGTACATGACAGCAGAATCGGTTGGACCAATTCTCCATTTTGAGCTGTAGTTCTAAGCTCCAATTCTGTGATGCCATCGGCTGTTTTAAAATTCCAAGTCCGTTATGTCAGCAAAGAGAGTATGAGGTTACTTTATCCTGAATAAATCTTTCTTTGAGGATAGGAAATTTGATCTCTTAGCTAGCACTATAATGAACATAGATTTCAGGGTACATTTTAAGTCAATTTTTCTGAAATATTTCCATATGTATTAGTGCCTATTGTAGAACTTGAGATCCAACTGCAAAACTGCTATTTAATAAAATATATTAACAGTGTTAAAGTTAGAAAAAGTTATGCTAAAGTTCAAAAGCCTGGTTGTTCTTATTGATAATTTTGTGCTTAAAAGTGTATCATCTACAAAATAGGAGATTTATTCTTTTGTATCATCCACAAAGTGTAAGCATTGTTCTTGTCTTTTAGCCAATGGGACAGAAAACAGGAGCCTTTTGGAAATATTTTTTTTCCAGAAAGGCAATTTGCTTCTTGCTTTAGCTCAAGAGTAACCTCAGAGCTGAGAAAACCAGTGAATGAAATGCATGCTGTTGTGAGCTTTTGATCCCTGGTGAATAGTTGTGTCCAAATTTTTTTACTTCTGTTTATGTATTATTATTATCATTTCAGTTGAACTTTGCCTTATTGCCAGAAGTCTTTGTATGTGAAAGCACTGAGAGTTTGTCTTTTGGCTAGAAGGTAAATATCTTTAAGTGAAGCTGGTTCAGGAAAAAATGAGCCTGTAACATAGATGCAACAATGTAAGTGAAGGTGTACCTGTCAAACACCCTGCTTTATGTGTTGATTTTGTATCGTTCTGAATGGAATGACCCTCTAAGAGGGGATAGCTGTTTGTCAGCAGCAGTTAAGGTTGTGAGGATCTACAGGGACTGTCATGTGCTTTGGCACTTCAGAGATCTGTTGGACAGAGGAATATAGAAAACCATTCATCTGAAAGCTCTCTCTACCCTGACTGAGGTAATAAGCCTCTGCAGATTCCTATTTTACAGAATGGCTGAGGTTGGAAGGGGCCTTTTGTTGGTCATCTGTTGGTCATCTGGTCCAACCTTCTGCTTAAGCAGGGCAGCTTAAAGCAAGTTGCCCAGGACCATGTCCAAGTTGCTTTTGAAGATGATAGATGGATGTGAAGTAAGTATTGTGTATCTTTCTCTGTTCTCATCTGTTCTCTGTTATTCTATGAACCTGTATTTGCATAGTTTCCTCTTACAGGTCTGCAGGTTCTGCCTAAATGTAACTCTGTGACCAAAACACACACCTCGTTCTTGTCTCCTCCCAGCTGGCAGGCCTGGCTGTATTAATGAGGCAGTAACTTGTGAGGAACTGAGTGTTGCTGTGAAGGAAGGAAGGGGTTGTCATGCAGAAAGTGAGATAGGGGAATTGGGGGTATGGTGGTAGATGAGGTAGAGTGACACCAGCTTTAAGTATAACTACAGTAGGTCATTTTATGGGATGCAGCAATGAATGGAAGACTTGCTAATGCCTATGCTCATCTCCCTAGCTGACGGAGATGATGGGAGAAAGCAAGAGAGGTATTTGAAATAACAATAGCAACTGTATGTAGAGGGTGGAGACAAAAAGATGATGAAGGGTATAGTGCTTAAACTATATGATACAATTACAAGAAACTAGGCTTTCCTGGCTCTCTGTTTGGAGGCTGCATATTTAACTTGTCATGTAGTGCAAAAAAACTAATGGATTTTTGGTAACTTTTGGGAAAAGAAATTAAGTATCTAACATAAATTGCTTTTTGTAGATGCTAACTCTGTAGCAGAGGCTCTTACTGACAGCTGAGTTTGCTTCTACTGGCTCTATAATTATCAGAAGGCTAAATTATTTCTCAATTACTTGTTCACACTTATGTGTTTCTTCATACTTCTGTTTGGATCTCTTGATTGACGAATGACTGGTGTACAGAAGGTATTTTCAGTGAATTCACCAGGGAATAGACTGTCTAGCATTGTTAGACTTCAATATTGGTCAGCTATGGTGGTGTTGGCATTGCATTAAGATCAACAAGAATCCCTATTCCTCTAAGAAGCTGGAAGCAGTGGAGGCTTTTTATGCAGCTCTTCGAGTGAGGAAAGGTACCTTACCGCTAGGGGTCACTTATTAGCTGAATTTAGAGAACACGTTGAAAAGCCAAAAATATGGAAGGGATGGAAAAGATTTTATGCACAGTGCGTTGTATACAGATTTGCATTAAAGTTTCTGTGTGCATTTGCAGCAACTGGCCTATATAGTATTTCCTCCATTTTAGAACTGTGTTGTAAATGTTACAAGATCAATGGTATGTAGTGTCAAAATACAGTAAAACATTTGCAATTAAGAAATCTTGATGAAAGATGAGGGAGACTCTGAAAGTGGAACCAAGTAATTCCAGGTGGTTGCTTCCTAAAGTTATCCTTCACTTTTCTGCTATTACACTCCAGGGAATACTTACCATGTATTGGTGGGAGGGGAAAAAAAGAAATATGGCAAATGTTCCCTTTCTTTTACACTTCTTTTGTTAAGAAAGTGTTTTGTTTTTTTTTTTTCTTGTGTGATAGCAGCAAAATGCTGTTTGTGTTAAAGAACGGTGAATAGCAAACTTCAGTTGCATTACAGTTTGTAAACAACTTTTGACTGTGTATTGAGTTGATGAATGTTTTGGACGATCATTTAGAAAACACAAGAAGCTTGGAGAAATGAAAGAAAATACCTAGCTTATGGTAATATCCATAAAAAGGGTCTTTATGCTGCTGTGAGAGCTAAAATTTAGTGCCTTTGTACTGGGGAGCATTTAATCTTATTGTAGAACTAGCTCTGATATGAAATTGATGTGTGCTGACATCTAACCGAAGTGCAACTTATTGAAATTTTATTCTGTCTTGTTTCAGGGCTTGCTTTGTTCAGATCAATATGCATTCATTTCACTACCATTTTCTTCAGTAGGTAGAACTTTCTGTACTGTGTAGAGTAGAAGATACAAGCTATTCTGAAACAATAGTGATGTGATATATATTTAAAGCTTTTCAGAGCTAGGTGGTCATCTTTTCTGTTAACTTCTCACCCTTGAAATTATAGTCAATAGCATTTTGGTTGAATACTCTTTCTTGAATACAGGTAATTCAATGTAGAGTGGTGCTAGCCAGTGTGTGAGGCTGAATTTTCTTGGTTTCAGTTTGTCTTCGAGTTTGCAATGAGAATCTAAGTAAAAAAGGCTGAAATCCACAGTGGCAAATTAATCCACACCATAAACTGTGTGTTTAGTACAGGCACACATTCTAACTTAATGCGAAGGCTTCAATTAAAGTGACTGGTTTTGGATTTTGTTTCAGCACTCTGTAAGTTGTAACTGTTAAACCTTTTGGAGTCAGAGTTCATCTGCCTTTGAGCAGATGGGTGATTTTAGATAGCAAGAATCCATAACTTGTGACAAACGCTCTGGAGATCCATGGCAATTTGGCATTGATTCATTTACTATGACCTCACTGGTAAAGATCTGACAAAAGTGGAGTATTTCCAAACTTAAAAAAAACTTGAGATTCTCTGACTGTTGGTGGGGCCTGTAGCTAATTTATGTAAGTGAGGCTGGGAAAATGAGAACAGGCTTGGCATCAGCTGGAGTCCTGCGAGATGCTATCATGTTACCGTTGCTCAGAAATGACGATACATTTCCACAATGGGAAATCATCATAGTGGGTATCTAACAATTTAATTAGGGCTTCTTTTGCATGTTTACTTTAAAACAAAATATAGCTAGATGATACAAGATCACATATCTTAATTAGAGGTAGAAGTTGAATAAGCAAGAGGAAATACGAGTCAACAAGACAAACTTTATCTGTTGTTTGAACAGTGCATTTATCACACTGAAGTCTTCTGAATATATTTCTTTACCTGTTAGCAATTCTTTGACAATTCAGCTACTCGATAATGTTGTTGATAACTCATGAAGAAGTTCGTTATCATGAGAAAAAGAATCATCCCCAGCAAAAAGCTTTTTAGTTAATTTTATTGAGCTGGTTTTATTCTGTAAGATTAAGATGGGAATTTATTTAACGTTATCATTGATTTAGAAGACATTCCAGTATTCTCAGACTTTGCTTTACAAATGTTTATAATGGAGAATATAGAGAATGCAAAAATATTTCAAGTGTGACTTCTGTCAGTAGTTGATAAGGACAGACTGACTTACAAATGCATTCATTTTTTGACAGTTCATTTTATGAAATGATTTGAGGTTTAAATCCTGAAATTCCAGGTGCAGTGGGAATGGAATTTGGCATGTGACTATCTGGCTGACTTTATGCAGTTCTTGTAGTGAAGAGCTGATTAAAGAACAGCTGCTAGCTTAAATCAGACATTTGCTTTACTTTCTACTAAAACTTTTCTATAAAAGATTTTATTTTGGTTCCAGTCAGTGACAAGTGAAACATATTCCAAATTTATAAATCATTTTACTCAATTACTTGACAGTTGTAGTGGTGACATTAATTACAGAGGATTTACAAAAGTAATGAAGCAAGGTTTTGCAATTATTTGAAGAAATTGAGTCAAGTTAAAAAAGAGAAAATCAGAATAAATTTTGTTCTCCCAGTAACGTATTTTTCTTTTGCCGATAAAAGTATCCTCTTTAAAGATGCTGCATAGTCACGTCTATCAAGCAAACCTTTATTCTTACAGTTAGGTTATACAGAGCAGTGTTTTGCAGGATTGCATGATTTAATACTAAGAATTTCAATCAGTCACTGTTCTTTATCTGTGCCAATACCAAAGAATCAACAGTGCTGCTGAAGTCCTGTAGCTAAGTGCGATACTAAGTCTGTATATGATTACATCTTATTTCAGTAGCCGTACTGGCAACTTCGGGTTTCAGAAATGAAGTCCTCTTTCTTTAACCCTTTATAAATGGATGATATAATAGAGATTATGAAAATGACACTGACCTAGAGAAAAAGACCTGAAGAAAGTGGAGATGGGAGTTTTTTGTCAAGTGTTTAAATTGGAGCATGATTCTTGACTGATGAGGATAAGAACTTTTTTGAGAGAGAAAAACCTCAAGAGGAAGAGCTACTTGGTCTTCTTTGATACTGGATGAAACAGAAAACAAATGCTGCGTGGGTGGGGAGAGGGGAATGGGGCAACAGCTGAAGAGGCAGAGGTAAGAAGTGAGTCTTAACCACACAGAAAACAACTTCTGTTGCTGCATATTCTAGCGTTCACTACAGCTGTTATACACTAGTTATAATGCATGTCTAAAAAACATTGGTTATCAAATCTTTGCTACTTCTGGGCTGATCGTTTCGTTAGGATATAAGGTACAGATCAACATTTTATTTTTACACCTTTGTAGAGAATTATTTTCATTTCCTAATGTGTGTTACTTACCCATTGCATGGCAAATTATGTTGAACTTGCTTCATGAACATTTTGAATACTAGTTCAGAAAATATTGTAAAATATTCTCTCAATCTGTGAAAACTGACTGCAGGTGTAATTCAAAGCCCAGCCTTAGCAGGATCAATATTCAAGGAGGTAGTACGGTTTGCTCCAACTCGTTTTAATGAGGATAAGAATCTCTACTGCAGTTTAAAGTGATAATTTTTACAGTTTTTTTCATGGCAAAAATTAAGATTTGAAGGCAGAACAATAGATCACTTTATAACTTAAGTCTCAGAAATGGGTACACAAATTGCAGATCTCAAAACATTAGCTGGACAAAATATCTAGATTTTTATTCCTTTCAGTAAAAGTGTCTAGAAAGTGAAAATCATGTTGATAACTACTTCAGAGAGGCTAAATAAAGATAATGTGATTTTTATTTGCAGAGAACCAAATGTGAAGTTAGATGTTGGGATATAAAGTGTGCTACTGAGTTGTATGTGTATGTTTCCTTTTTCCTGCTTTGTCATATTTTTTTTTAAGATTTACATTTTAAGAAAAGCAATTGGTCGGAATTTCTTTGTTGGTTACCTTTCAGTGGATAAAGTAGGCAATGTTTTCAGTGGAAAAAGATAGGTTAATCTAATCATAAAAATTCTTTGAAAGGAGGGACATTATTCAGTCAGAGAAAACACACTGCCATCTCCTCCACTTTAAAGAATTGTACTTAGATTTTCTCCTATGTACATAACCTGCTTGTAGTAATTGGTAAAACATCTTAAGATCCTCTTAATTTTAAGATATAGAGAAAATGATATTATGGGATTGTCTCAGCTTTTCCATGTAGGCAAAACCAATTTAAAAAAAAAAAAAAAGATATTTCTGAAATTCTTTTGTTTCAAAAGGAAACACAGTTGGGTTTTGCTGCATAATCTTGAAGATTTAAACAAAAAACTACATACAGCATGCTTTGACATTATGACTCATTACATGAAATAAGCAATTATCCATGCATTTTTCTGATCTGGAAGATAGATAATCTTTTCATTCCAAAACTGAAGTGTTAATATTACAATTAGGTCATACACCATAGCCTACCTGACAGGAACAGCAGCTGCAGAGGTGGAAGTTACCTAATTGGTGTTTCCTTTTTTTTTTTTTTACTGCATTTTAGATGTTGATTTATTATTTGCTTTTTCGTCACTAATATATTGGTATTTCAGTAGCTTAAAGCAAATACTTGTTCTTTTTCACTTATTATAGAGAGGAGGGCAGTTTCCCAAAGTTAACATAAGCAGTATGAGCTGCAAATTAGCATAAACACTCATGCTGCTTGTTTGTTCCTGGGGTTTTGATAGGAATACCTGAAAACATTTAAAGTTTTGTCTTTAGAATACTTGTTTTAAAGGATTATTTTTGACATCAGAAATACTCTGAGCTGATGATGAAAGATGCTTTGTCTTTCATACGAGAATAAATCTTTAGATTTGAGATGTGCAACCTCTGACTCAGAAAGTCCTTATTATGTGGATTGGTAGAACAGAATATTATTACCTTTTGCCCGCTGTATTCTTTTCTCATGTGTCTGATGCTGGCCACTGTTGGAGAAAAGGTATGGGTTTAAAGAGGATCTGTATGGGTTTAAGGAGCATCTGACTGCTGCTCTGTCCTTAGATTTGTATTATTTCAGCAGCAGCAGCTTTTTACAGAAGATGCCCCTTTCTTTGAAGTCATTAGTTATTTTTGCATTTGAAGGGGAAGTTCATCAGCTTTAGTAATTATGGGAAGATTTTCCTTCTATCTGTTTTAGCCATATGCAGCATCTGGGAAGCAACAATATTTAGTTAGGTAATTCCACCGAGTGGAAATAGCTAGCAACAATAGGGATATGCTTTTGTTATCTCTGTGGCAAGCATTTTCTTTTGGAGTTGGGAGCAGACTTCAATTTTTTCTAAATATTTTCTAGCTTTTTCTCTTACATGCTCTACTGTCTAATGATACTCTTCTCACCATTTAGCAGTCCAGCTGTAACAAGTTAAGGCTCTTCTGAGCTGCAATAAACCTTACAATAATTATTGCTATCCTTATTGCTCCGAACAAAAAAATCTCCTCATGTACTCAGAGAAGTCTCTCTGTCTTTGGAGCATATTTTAATTTACTGGTAGAATGTTACTTTTGCAGTGACTGTCACATTCTGAATTAGAGCAATGACATTAGCTTGACAAACTGAAAGTAGACATTGGACTTCCAGCTATTAAATGATAATCACTTTACTCAGTCTCTTGTTTCTCTGTCTGTTTGGTTCAAGGAACAAAGACCCAAATTGTTTCTATTTAACCGAGGATAAATTAATCATTAGATGTCGCAGATTGAGCGTACAGACTTTCTCTTTAGCTTGAGTTCATTAGCTTTCATGGAACTATTCTGAATTTTTATTTATTTATTTATTTTTCATTTTATTATTTGAGATCATTCCTGAAACTTTTTATTTCAATCTGATTTGTTAACCATCTGATTTGGGAATATTAATCAAGAGTCTTCAACACAGGTTCATGTTTAGTCAGTTAGAAGTTCATCTTTGGACTAGACATGCACAGGGCTATTTTGTAGTGTTTTAAAGCTTTTACTTCATTCTGTCGAGATTCTTGATTTTTAGAAGTGTTGTCTGGGTAGGAAGTTGTAATTTTTGTCTTTGTTTCTCTATGAGTCTTGGCTGTTTTTCTTTTTAGTATTATTACAGGGCTCTGAATTTCAGCTTTACCATCTTCATGGTCAGCCAGAATGTCTGGCAGGCTCGATACAACCATGTGGATTGGGAGCTGGAGTCGTCTTTCATTCACAGGCTGCTCAGCCAGAATGAAAAATCATATTAATGTGTATTGTTACTCCACGTAAAAGCTTTCACAACTTGTCAGAATATTTAACCTCACTACTGCAGTCACTAAACCTTTCTGGTAGGATATATTATAGCCCATAGGCAGCAAGCATTTACTACTTAAATAAATTTGCCAAGTTTTACCAGAAGGTTGTTTTTGTTTATTGTCTCCACTGCACTATTCCCCCGCCCTCCTCCTTTGATGGCATTTCCTTACCTGGGTTAATACCATATTTTAACGGGGAAAGTCTGAAAAATTAATTCTTTTTCAGGTTATTCATTGGAGTCCTAAGGCAAGAGCCTGTTTCTGTGTACTGGGATTAGCTTGTATTAATAGTGGTCTCCTTAAGCTGTGTTCTCCATAGAATGTTATAATTCCTGTTAATAAATTTTACTTCAGAAAGCTTTATTTGACAGATTGTGTCTTCCCTCACCTTTTATAACAGTGATAGAAAATAAATATTCATAAGCACAGAAACAGATGTTTATCCTCAGAGACAAGTCAAGGGAATCAAAAGTCCTTCAGAGTAAATAAGGTGCCATTGTCATAAATGGCTCTGAATGCTTGTATTTGCTTCCGTTGATCATTTCTCTTACACTGATTCTTTCTTGAGTCTTTTCTTGTTTGCTTCGAGTGCCATGTTTCCCAAGTTGCTGTTTAAACAGATCCCATGACGTATTTCAGTCATGAGTTCTGATTTCCACTCCAGTATGATAACTTCTGCATGTCAGTTTGGTCTATTGGGGTAGAGCTAGTGGTGTGTATGACTTGATTAAAGCGAGCTCAGTCCTGGAGTGGCTGAAGGATTTGTTGTCATAAATGTTCAGGCTTATCCCCATGAGGGCTAGGTGTGGTGTATGTCCACCTTTGAGTGGACATACATTTTGCATTTAGAAGAATAACATTGCATTTTGTTGGTTTTATTTTTTCTTTTCTTCCCAGTTTACCTCTGGTATTTGCAGGAATGCTTTCAGATGGCTGCTGTCTGGGGAGGCTGGTTCTGAGACTAATTTCAGAAGCTGTCTGGGTATCACAAATCTTACAGTTACAAGAAAGTGTACTGTGTGCTTGGTTACTATTTTGATATTTTTTCTCTGAGGGTAAAAAAGTTACTTATTTCTTCTGAACAAGGTTTCAATCCTAGCTGAAGAACATGAGCATTAGATATGAAAGAATTGCTATGTGTTTAAAAACAATAAAAAAACAAAGCACAAACCAACAAATGTGCATGTAAAAGCGGTTTGTGTTTACCACTTTTACAGCTAAGCACCGTAGTACATGTGCAAAAATACTGTATTTTTTCCATATTTTGTAAGAAAAATGTGTTAATCTATAAGTTGAGTATTATTGAGACTTTCTTCACTCAATTTGATACCTAAATTTTATACCACTATAAATGACATATTTGTAAAGCATGAAGCTTAACTATTTTTTGTTAGACTTCACTGAATAAAAAGCATTGGTTTATTATTATTATTATTTTAAACCCAAATAAGTTTCAGGAAGAGTAGTAAAACATATAATGCAGATTGAACATTAGCTCTACGACTTTAGAGACGTAACTGTATTGTAATCTCTTTGAGTTGTGGTACGTTTGAAAGTGTGTCGTGGTCTCACCCCAATGCTTAATAAACATTTCTTTAGCTCAGCCCCCTCCTGCAGTTTTACAGAACTAGGATTTGCTTTTAAGAGGAGGCAAAACCTAGATGCAGCAGAAAGTTTGCCATTCAGATCTAATGCATATTTGCAGTGCTCGGAAGAGAATCCTTGGCTCCTATGCCACTATTTCATATTCATGAACACTAGCTTCACTCACATTTTATATACATAAATCTGTTGAAAGGCAAAGCAAACAAGATGGAAAACCTTAAACTAGGAATGGTCTATTATCAGTGCTTCGAAAAAATATTTTCTTAAGTTTTATTTACTTAACTCATTCTACTACGGATTCCAAGATTTTCAGCAAACAATTGTATCCTCAGTTAGAAAAAGAAAAAGTTTTGGTACCAAATAAAAATACTATTATGTGATAGCTGTTTAACAGAGCCAGTTTTACCAGCTGAATATATTGCATCTAATTTATTGCCCTATTAGCTGAGAACAAAATTCTTCTGTATTTTTTCTAGTCGATGCAGAATACTTTTGAGGGCAATTTAAAATAAATGTATGTAACATTTAGGGTTATACTGTAATTTATTCTTCTAAATGTGACTTTGATCCTATTTTAAAAACAGAACAAAATATGACTTCAGGCTAATATGCATAATGCTCAGATTTTAGTGCCAAAATGGAGTGTCTTTCCACTTCTGCATGGTTTCTCTGTACTTATTTTTAGCATGGTTGCACGTATGCTCAACATACTATACACTGTTCTTTAAAAAAAAAAAAAAAACCCAAACAGTTTTGTTATGAAGTAGGTGTCAAAAAAAAAAAAAAAAAAAACCCAAACAGTTTTGTTATGAAGTAGGTGTCACAAAGAAGTAAATGGGCAAAACATAATTTATCGTGCCCTTTTTCTGGTAAGATAAATCAACACCTACTAGTCCTCTGATTTATCAGGCCTTTCATTGCAATACTTGCTTTTGTGAAGTGTTATATAGTGATGTTATGTCAAAGGTAGACCTTGTTCTTATTGATCCTTTACCCTCAAAGTCAACTTTATGGAATGTTGCAGCAAATGTGCCCCAATTACTGTATTATATTCTGGAAGCAGTTCACATTGCATACACGTTTATATGCAGTTTAATTTCTAAGGTTAAACAGCTATGTACTACTAGATGAGATTTGCACTGTAATTCTTGTAATCTTTGAAAAATTATCTTTAAAACTTAATTATGGATGTAAGAAAATTATGCAAGATTTGAGGGTCTTTTGACGCATACATTCTTTGTTTCTCTTTTTTTTGTGCATGCTCATGTGCTTAAATGTAGTACAATGATAGCATGCAATTACAATTTTGCTTGGCTTAAAATGTGGTTAAGTTCAATTCTCTAGTGATTTTTGACTGAGTTGTGAATTCTAAGAGAGATTTTAACATCTGAATATATGCTATTGCACTCAAAAGTTTTCTAATAAGATTTGAAACTGACTTGGCAAGTGTTAGGCAAAGGATTTAATACTTAAAGAGTTCTGTATGTCATCTTTCTTTGCTACCTGTATATAAAATTTAGATGTTTTTTGGTAGAACTGATACTGAATCTCAATCTTTTTTTTTTTCCAAGTTAGACACATAAAATGTTTATGTTGCATTTGTAATGTATGAGGGGAATACTAGTCTTGTTGCTGTTGCATATGGATTCTGAGCTAAGTTATCATTACACGTTAAGAAATGTTAAAAAAAAAGTTTTAATAAAAACATTCTGAAATATTTTAACCTTAGAACACAAACTGAGTTTTAAGTAACTTCTGGTTTTACTGGAAACCTTTAACAGGTCTCAAAATGAGCGCAAGCCAGAGTAAGTTAGTTCAACATTATAAAATACTGCTTCATCAAATTAAGGAATTTAGATTAAGTAGGCTTTTAGCCTTTTCAGAATGGAATGTCATTTCCTTTCATACGTAAGTGCTTTTCTCTTATGTATGGGTGGCTACTGGTTTTGCTGTTTTTGTTGTTGTTTTTCCTGTTTTAAGATACACATTCAGTTCTGGATAACGTTTACCCTTTGACCCAAGCACTTTCTTACAATAAACAGTTTGTTGATGAGAGCAGCTGCTGGGGAGATTGCTTCCAGACTGTTCTGTTGCAGCTGAGTAAGAAAGTAAAAGCCAGGATGCACCTTACAGTGTTGTGCTGCTGTCCTCCTGGTTTCCCTGCTCTGTTTCTGTTTTGTTGATGGTAGTGCAAAGGGCCTTCTATAGTCAGTACTCTCTTGCAGCTGTGAAGGCTGTTACTTAGTGAGGGACCACGAAGGATAGTACTTTGATATCAATACTGAGAAATCAAGATAAATGTTTTCTCCTGAGGATAACATGTATTCTCTTTTTTTTTTTGGTATCTCTAACAAATTGTTCCATACTTTTTTTGTAAATTTTAAATACCTTTTTGCATACAGCACTATAGAATGTTGTGATTGCCTTGTTTCTTTTTTCCTTTTGCATACAGGAATGGCAGTATATGCCTTCTAGCAGCTTAACACCTAGGAGCATCACTGTGTTAAAAACCAGAAATGCTGATGTAGAAAACCTGAAATGTTGATTTCTTATTATCTTGTTTCTAGCCTTATTGATAATGTTCTGTTCTATACAGAAGATAACATCTGATATGCTTTTGTTAGTTGATGACTTCTGACCTCGACCTGCAGCCCATTCTTAGTATTTACTGCTGCACACTGAGCAAATTAATTTTCTGTCTACATGTAGTGATATTTTAGGCTAAATTTAGTTTTGGATTCAAATTTAGGCACAGCTTTATGAGCAGTTGTCAAACATGTAGCCTGAGAATTGGGTCAAAATCAAAATGAGTTCTTGTTTAAAGCAGTGCTCCAGCGATTTTAAAAAAGTGTTCCTTACAAGCCTTGCACAACTGGAAGCATTTTGTTAAGTCTTCCTCTGTCTTGGACTAGGTGTTCCACACTTCGGTACCTGACTGCTTCTACTCCTCATGCTGCTGAGATGATATACTGTGTATAAGTATTACTTCTACAAAGTAATAATTGCTTTTCCAAGCACAGAGATGAGTGGAAAAGACAAGGTTTCTTATTTTTGTTTGGTTTAGAGGTGATGAGATTTTTCTGTGCCTCTTCAAAGTATATAGCGAAGTAAAGTAACTACCTCAACCACTAGAAACTCCCAAAAATCCTGTTGGTTGTGAATTATAAAGTTACCAATCCTCGCCATCTTTCTGAATGCCCTTCCAAATTTTACACAACAGACTCGTGTTTTGCATAGTATCTGGATTTAGGAAATATGGAAAGATTACTAATAAACTGAAACACATTTCCTAGTTAGGTAGCATCCTGAGAACGCATAGCAGTATCATTCAAGTAACTACAGAAGTCCATGGGAACATGAAATGAGAAGGCACCTTGGCACTATGATAAAATCTTTATGAAGTTATTTGGGGATGGGGAAGGAGGACATGGAGAATGGGGATTTCTCTTCTATCTAAAATTTTATATTATGAACTAAACATGGAACTGCAAAAATAATGGCCCTCTACCTGCTGGAGAGACTAAGGTGAGCAGATTCTCCCCTGATTTGGCCTATATTGTCGATCCCATTGTAAAATATGTTTTACTATTTAAAAATGCTAAACAAATGAAAATGTTAGAAGTAATCTGGAGATGGATTAAAATCAGCCGCCGTGGCAGTGGATGGAAACAGTCTAGCTTGTTCCATTTTTATCTATTCTCTTGAACAAGGACTGAACTCTGTAGTGAATTATGAGCCGTTAGTATTAGCAGAAATGTTTTACATGTACTTTCTGAAAATTGATTCAGTTGAGTACTTCATATATTTCAAATCGGATTTTGAATGTTTGTATTCTAAATACCCTTTGTGCTTTGCGGTTCTGTTTATTCTTTTTGTTTCTGCTATTACAAAATCTATCATCAAGCTCAAACCTACTTAAATGTGAAAGAGCAACTATTCAGGACACCAAGTGTTGACATGTAGTTTAGTAACATTTATTAAGTATTAATGACATCTGACAGTCTAATGAAATATTGTAGCCTGATTGTCTGATTGGGGAGAGAGTGAGAGAGACAGACTGGCTTTGGCACACAAACACAAATCTGCTATTTACAGCTTTCCCAAGTCCTGGTGAACAAGTGGAAGATGTTTACTATGGTTTAATTGACGGTGCTGCTGGGAGGGAAGAGTGCCCCTTCTCCCACCTTTGTGAGGGTTTACAGCGGGCCTGTTCTTGGTCCTCTTTCGGTTCCTCTGTCTAGGCCATGATCACTAAGATATTATCTTTTTCTTTCCTATTATCTAGATAGCTCAGAAAGAGCTATCTAGAAGTTATTTTTTTCTTTAGTCATTCTTTCCCTAAATAGAGATGAAGAAAAGATATAGTAATACCTTCTAGTGAGTGGATGTGATGCTAAATTTAGTATCCATAAACTGTCTTACAAAACTTCAGTAAAAGGTAATATGTACATACTGGAGTATGAAAGCAGTAAGGATATTATATATATCACATTCTGTATTGACAGTAGATTTTTTTGGTGCAATTTGATATGTTTATTTTTAACATTTTTCTCTATCAGCAAAGTACAAACATGATTTTAACATGGGTTTATGGGTTTATGAAACTGTCATCTGCTTCAGATCTCAACATAAGCCATTATTACAGGAAGTAAAAACATAGCCAACATCAGAAAAGCATTTTTTTTTGTGCCTCATTAGTCAGAAATATCTGCCAAAACCTTGCCCTCTTGTGCTGATAATTACTGACTTTTCCTACTGCTGGCCTCCTAAGTTGCTGGCATTCTGGGCTGAGGTTGCCACTGTAGGTGTGCTTTTCGCTGGCGCCAGCCTACTGCTTACTACCACATTGGACTTGAGTTTGTTTCTATTGGATTCTAGAGATGCTATGGAAGCTCTCCAGTGGCTAGTTTAACACCAGTTTAACACCTTTAAACTTGTATGCCTGCTAAGCAGAGCTGTATAACGTGAGGAAGATATATTTTTTGTGTATATGTGTATGTGTGTTTATTTTTATATTCTTAATTGGAAATCCGATTCCAAATGCTGTGCACTTTATGAAAATGTGTTCTTTTCCATCAGTGTTGTTATAGAAGAATTCATATGAAACGTGTATGTATTTAAGATCATATCTGAAGCAAGTAATGCTTCATTTCATTCATTTGAAAACAGCCAATTTGGAAAAACAGCAGGTTAGCCATATGAAGGTGTTATTCCCATTAAGTTACTTATGCTCAAAATGGGCTATTCATGTTCTCCTCTGAAAGACTGGCACTTTATGTCCGTGCATTATTAATTACCTTGGAGTTAGTAAACATTAGTAAACTTGTGTGATTTAATCAGTACATCAGTTAATAATTCATCAATCAGTTCATCAACTGCAAAGTTTTTAAAAATACATGAAAGCAAAAATAGAGGCAGATCATTGGAAATTATTAGATTTTAGGAAAAGGAAGGAGAAAAATAGTTAAAAGTCCCAGGTGAAGCGTTAACTTCAGAACATTTCTGAAGTTGAATGTTTCCACTCTAGAAAGTGAAAACTTGGCCATACTTAGCACAGCACACAATAGCTAAAATAGTTTACTATGCTGGAGTCACAATATTGTGTCACAGGTAGAGCATCGCTGGTTAAATTTGTCTGATTTTTTCCTCCCAAGAAAGCTGAGCGCTAACTGATATATAATGTTTGTTCATTTTATGGCATTTTATTTTTAGCTTTCATTCAGTTTCGCCTTCGTGTTTTTAATAAAAACCAAATGAATTTAGGCTGTGACTGAAGCTTTGTTTCAACAAAGAATTCCATTGATACAGAATTTAAGATTTATGGTCCCAAAGTTTGGTAGAAAAGACCGGCTCCCAGATATGCCCAGTGTGTGTGGGGGGATGATGCATATACGTGTCTGTCTATGTACATATTTATATACATAAGTAAGGAAATGCACAGAATGAAATGTATAAATGGAATAGAAGAATAAAACCTTGGAATTGGGATTATTTTTTACCATTTAAATTGAAAGTTTATGTGATCTGTGTATAAATCTCATTAGCTGATATAGCCCAGGTGCAAATAAAATCATCTCCATCAGGAGCTATAATTTTCTGCAATTTTATACTACAACAGAGAAGGGTGCATGTGCAGCTGGGGTTTTTTTTTTAGGTTTTTTTTTAATCTGGTGTCTGCCTCTTCTTATTGTTCAATCTCAACTGCTAAGTGAGCGTTAGGAGAAAGGGAGGCTAATGATTACAAAAAAAGATTTTTATACAGCAAAAGAGTACTGTTGTATAGCAGCTCCTTCACACACCTGACCAAACTCTTAAAATCATAGAAAGCAGATGTTAAATGATTTTAAAAATATATAGCTTTTACTCTTCCTTCTTAATGCTGCAATTACCACTTATACTTTAGTTCAATAACTTACAATGCCAGACCTCCAACCCTTGATGCAGTGAACCCAATAAAATTCTGTGCTGGTGGAGGAGCATACATTGCATGCAGTGGCTTTACTCCTTATTTCTATGGATTTTGTGAATTGCCATCCACTCTATTTCCCTACCTGCTTCAGAACAACTTTTCATTTCATTACATTTTCAGTCTGACAGTCAAAACTCAGCTTGTTCATACGTTTGTCCCTCAGTACAAGGGTCAGTGAGGCTGTCACCACTTTGAAATGCTACTTCTTTCCGTGCCCATGTCCTTTGGAATTCAGGTTTCACTTTGGAGTGCGTGGGGAAAAACTTGTTAGTGAGACCTGGTGAGTGGTTCCTGTTAGTATAGTGCTTTTCTGCTTTTAATAATTACTTTTTACAATGCATTGAAAACATATTGTGCTTTTGTCATTTGAAACATGACTAGAAAATTTTTCTTGTTATAGATGTAAAGCTCATAGTTGAGTCTAAATGCGAAATGCTGATTTAACCTCTTGCCATCTGGTCATTCAGCTGAGATGTCAAATTTCATTCTTCCTTTAAGAAAGAAAATGGCAGTATCTTTTGTTTAAAGAATGTACATATCAAATTGATTTGAAAAGAGACCAGTTTCAGACATAGGGAATTAAACATGTCTTGACTTTTATTCTCCCTGCCAAAAATGTTGCAGTAACGATGGATAACAATTTTAAACGTACTTGTGTCACCCTAAAACATGTAGTTTCTCTGTTTATGAAGTATATTACTGATGATTTGCATAGTAGTGATTTTAGCATGATTGTATTTGTATGTAGCTGCAGATGCTGTGAGTGCCTGGATACGTGACAGCTACAGGTTTTTTTGCGTGCATGCTCATATAAGATTTGTATCTGTGTGTTTTAGGGTTTTGTTAATGAGCTGTAGGTCAGGCAAGCAGTGGCCAGGATCTCAGCTGTTCCCTTACCTTGTGTCTCAGTTGAGTGCCTTGCTTGACACACCTGATGTGGTCCCAGAGGTATGTAGGGCCAGGCAGTGCTTGGAACCAACACTTGCTTTTAAGTGGCCACCAGAGGTTGCTGCAGAACGGTGTACACAGCTGGGAATAGGTTTGCTTTCTGCCTACAGCCGGTAAATGGTGTTAGGTTCCTCGTTGTGAATTCAAAGCTGAGTCCCGACCTTAGCAACAAATTGCGCAGTCCTGGTTCTGACGTGATTATGTTTTTTTTCCAGTGGAGTTGAAGCAAAGGTTAGCCCTGACTCCTTGTATATGTTTATGTCATTACATAAAAATGTATTTCTCTGTGTGCCAGTTTAATAGTGCAGACCAAAAGCATTGGTTCAGCATCCGTGTTTCTGTAACTGACTATATGAAGGCTTTTGTTACGATGAAAATTAGTTTTTCTAGTGTGGATTTAGGGCAGGGCTTGAAAGTTTGCTTACTAAAAATGTAAAAAATGTCTGTAGGTTTTATTTGTTTGTTTTAGAAAATTCTAAAAATGCTGTTTCAGATTACGTAGTATTTGTGTTTAAATTTTTCATCAATTCGGTAAGCATGTATACACTGTGGGAAACATTTTCTTCATAATTACATGAATGTAACAAATCTTAAATGGCTCAATATGCATTAGAAGCAAGAAGATGAAATCAAGAGGTGTGGGTGGAAAGATCACTTGAAAGGATATGCTCAAGAGGATAAATGTTAGGAACTGTGTGGCTCATTTGTAATAATGTAACCTCATACATGAATATATGCTATTTCAGACTTTTCTGAGACTATGTTCTGGCAAAAGTACAGGGGACTTTCTGATGCGTAGTATCAAACGCTTCTATTGTTTGCTTGGAACGTAACAGCGCTTTAAGCACCCTTACTTTTTAACTTTGTCTGTTTCTGTGAGTCTGTAAATCTGTCCTTATGTGAGTTAAAATGATGATTTTATACCGAGGGATTGCATCCAGACAATCATGCTAAATGAAAATCTGTGTTCAGAGAGCAACAGGAAAACGCATTGCCAGATGAAGCACAGTTTCCTTTTGCTTCCTCATAAAAATTAGAGCTGTATTATTTTATAAATATCAGCTGCAGCTAGTAAGTTATTGTGCATGTAAAATGAGAAGGACAGTGTGTAAAGAGTTTAGCAGCAGCTTGCCCAGCCTGTGGTATTACAGTGAATGAAGATACAAGTGGTTCATGCAGATCAAATCAAAGAAGTGTTCATAAAACCTTTTATGCTACATCATCATGTATGATGTAAAAAAAAAGTGAAGAAAATGTTTAAAGCATACTTTATCCAAGTTGAATGCAACTTTAGAAAATGGAGAAATGAGAGGTAGTTTATCTGTAACTAAAATGTAGCTAGAGGTGCTCTTAGTCTTATCTTATTAGCTAGCTCTTGATTGCATTTAGAAAAAGAATGTTAATTTCTTTTCATTTCTTCGTGTTATGCTTAGTTATCCTTACTATAGGATTGCAAAACAGTAAGATGGCTGACATTCTCCTTCCAAAAATGCCACACCAGAAGCAATGTCCATGTGAAACTTGAGAAAGTGTAGTTTCCGAGGATGGAAAATCCATAGAAAGGTGTTAGAAACAGAACCACTTTTCTCATTCCTTTTTAAGATACAACAGTGGGATTTGGAAAATTGGGGTAATTCCTTGGACAGATAACTATTTATAGGAAGCTTGCTTTTAATTGCAATTTGTAGGTTTTAAGGAGTGGGACTGGAGCTCAGGGGCATCTTTTTCAAAAGCGACAGAGCTAGGCTTCAGAACTAGCTTAGAAAACCCACAGCACTGCTGTTCCCAGATACTGCCATAATGAGAAGGAGAGGTGCATACTTAGAAACTATGCATCTAAGAGAAGATTTTGAATTAAAAGTCAAGCGTCTTATTAGAAAATTTGAAGGTTAGAATCACTGATACGTTACTTTGGGTAGAATAGAATACACATTTTCTTGTGGTTTTCATTTATCTGGTTCTGAAAGTGAGATTACAGTTATGAGGGCCATATTTTAGAATTTTGCCCCCAGGTCCAATTTTGATGGCTGTGCTCATCTTTTAGTATTCTGAGGAATCATTTTTCCATGCATTTCAGTATCTTGTTATGTTCCCTATATTTCTGCCCCTCAATGCTATATATACCACGTAAAGTATCCATCGCCTTAATCGGTGAGTAAATAGCTTTAACTTAGTTTCCTGGTTTACATTCAGTATGTTGTGTATTAGCTTATCATTTTCTACTTTCAGCTCAACTTTATTGTTGCTTTTTTTTTTTTTTAATTAGCTTCCATCTAATTCAGTTTAAGTTTTTATTTGAGAAAGTGTATATGTGAGAAAGAGACTACGCTGTCTCTAGGGAAAGCAGAGCTCTTCAAAATGTAAGCTATATACTTTACAAAAAGAGGTCACGGCATCTGTTTTTGTGGACTGTTAACTCACAGCTTCTATAGAAGAGGTAAACTTTTCATGCCAAATGTCCTAAAATCCTATTAGATATCTCCAGAAAGAGGGCATCACCAGACAGATAATAATTGCACTAATTCATTTCTTCATTTCATGTTCAGTAAAATGTATTTCTAAATAACCTAAAATAAAGGATAAATAAATGTTTTGGTGTGTATATGTATAAAATTATATGTACATACAGCAAATTTATACTTCCTATTTAAAATACTTTGCAAAGAAATGGCACAGCCAGTGGCGTAGCTAGAAGACAAGGGAGCAAGCATACTTACAACTCTGTTTTGTACACTGGTATAAACTTTTCTTAGTTGTGTGCTTCTTTGTGTTACACGCTTCTGCTTTAGCTGGCTACTTAACAGCCACATTGGTGTAAGGTGATAGTTGTGAAGCTTCTGTTAAGCTGATGGTAGGAGCTCTTGTAGTAGGTATTCCACTGATAAATCAGTAAACTATTTTCTTAACTGCTGATCTGTCCTCCAAATCATGTCTTAGCAGTGAGTTGAGAGGCTTGCTGTAAAGAAACTTGGCATGATGAAAAACATGCATAATACAGAAGAATATATGCACTCCATGATTCATCTAGCCCAACCATCACAACCGCTGTTACAGAGAAAGATTAAGCCTTAACCTGCAAGTGAGCATGGCCTCAAGTTTAGGAAGAGAGTACCAACTAGTTAGGACAGGCCAGAGCAGGACAGATGACGGAAGCTGATCTTCAAAGAGGAAATAGAGTTAATTTATCCTATTTTGAAGTAGGAGGTGATTACATGAATATGAATGTTCTCAGAAGAATGTTTATGTCTTCCTATATTCTGGTCTGTATTTCTAGGTCTTATTTTATTTCCCTTGCCCACAGGAAATCCATCTTACATTTTTGAAATGGCTTGAGGAGAATGTAAATGTTGAAGGATTAATAGAATCCAGCAAAGTGTCTCTTAAATTTGTTTCATCTTGTGAATCGAAAATGGAGATAACTCCATCTCTCATGTCAGTCGTCACCAAGATGGGAAACTTCTCATCAGAACATTTCAGCCTGGAGACATATCAGCAGAATCTACAAACAAAGAAACTTGGAAAGATTCTTTTCTTTACTGAAGTTACCACCACAACAATGAATCTTCTAGACGGGTAAGACAGTGATCCAGACCATCTTGAGTAAGCTTTCTGACTGGAATGTGCAATTATAGTAACACAGTTTTCAGCTGATTGTATTTGAGATAGGACATAAAAGAGAATTTTGTGTTGTCAGAATATCAATTGATAGTGTATAAAAAGCTAAGCTATAATGGTTGGGAAGGCTTGAGTGTGACAACTTTTTACTTGTTGGTCACCTTAGTTGTTACTCCTCTTGAAAATCATTAAAACTATCATAATAATGTTTAAGGTAGTAAGTATCCATATCTAGGAGGTTACATACATTTTCCAGGGCAAGTTATCTTCTAAGCTAGTTATTTAACCAAAGTAATACCAAATAGATTGGGGCATTAGTTTTTAACATTGCTGTTTCTCTCATTCTATTTAATATCATTTTGCTCAATATTCCACTTCCTCTTTGGTGCTTGGTGGTTTGTTTGTTTGTTTGTTTTAAACGTCATTTAGGGTTATGGTAGGCATTCTCTTTATCATCACGCAGATGACGCTTGTGAATGAGTTGTGAGATATCTTTGAGGAAGTAGTTTGTTGGAGTTTTGAATGGGATTAAGTGGTATGAAAATCACAGCTACCAAATCTTAGATTGGAGATATACAAAGGATATACTGTTTCAGAACATGAAGTAGTCTGATGGATCAAACTGTCTTTGAGAAGTCGTTGCTCTTCAGAACAGATTTTTCTGTATGTTTCTACCTGTACTTATAACTCTTCTTGATAGCCACTTTTGAGTATCACTATTCATTCACTTACAGAAATTGCAGGTGAATTTTACTGCTGAAAATAACTTCAGTAATTTTGATCTGAATTTTTCTATGAACATCATCAGTTAAACGGCCTTGAATGCTATTGTATCTGATTAGTTAACTAGTAATAATAGCTTTACTTGGAATCAAATACAAATTTCTTCAAAACCAAACTATTTTGTGTATGTGCATATGTACGTATGTTCATACGTTAAAAAATGTTGCTATCCAGTTTTGCCACAACCCTTTTCCCAGATCTACATCCTGGTCCTGCAACTGATTTTACGAGAGCTTTTGGACATAGGCAGGCTTTCTTTTGCAATAGAGCTCAAAAAGGAAAAAGGTCTTTTTAATTGAAACATTTGTAGTATTCACTTCTTTTCATTCAAAACCCTTGGATTGAAAGAAGACTTACTGGGAAGAAACAGTAGGAGTGATAACTTAATATGTCAGCATGTTTAATCATTGACAGTTGTTTTTGGTGGTTGTCAGTACCAGTATCTATGCTTCTCACTAAGATGAAGCATACTATTAAGAATTTGTGAATTTATTTAGATATCACAAGCTAAATGTAATTATTTCTGGTTATTTTATTTATAACATCCACTAGGCAAGGGAGCTGAGCGAAATTGTCTTGGTTTTTCAGTGAATCTGGAACCTTTTATCTCTAAAGTGATGTCACAGCAGGGTGTTCAATTCTCAGATTTTTTTTCTTATTAAGTAGTCCATAAGTAATGCAGTGAGTCTTCAAGATTTTCCCCGTTGTGATGCAACTCAGGTAGCTGGTTTTCTATGTGTAAACCAGATGTAAACCAGGTCTGTCTCTCAAGTGAGAAGATGGTCCTACATGGAGTAAAGTTTGGGAAAAATTTCTTACAGAAAGCCTTTTGTTTTAATAATTCAAAATATTTGTCTTAAATATTGTGGTTGATGCTATTGTAAATATACTATTGCCATAGATGAAAGAATAATTTTGTAATGTGATTTGTAGTTCAAGAAAATACCTTGGGACTTCATAAAGAGTACCAATGCATAAACTGCTAGAAATTGATGCAATTACCTATTAGATATTTTTCATTGAAGGAAAAACTTGTCAGTTTTTAATGTACTTCCATAAGATCCAATATGGATGTGTTAGGATATATATGTCCCTTTTTTTTTTTCTTGCCTGTTCTAAGTGAAAGGAAAACATATAGTGGGAAAAATAGTCACTTTGCTTGCATACATGCAAAAAATCACCTGTTGGTCATTTGTAATTATACATTATATGTATATATACATATACGTAATCATATATTGCAATAAGCAAGTGTTTTAGGATGGAATATCTCAGATTTTTCCAAAGTTTGTGATGACTGAAAATATGACTCAGACACCTCAATAACTTATTCCATTAGATTGGTAGCAAATTTATTTAGTAAATTATTTAAATTATAAATAAATGTAGCATTTAGCTTCTGTGGCTTTAGATTTTCTTATATCCCTCCCACAAATGGAATGTCAAAGTTTTGCCTCTTCGTTTTCATTTCCCCAAACCTTCATACCCCCCCAAAATTAAGACATCGAAGGAGAAAGTGGGCTGGAACTAATTTAATGGCTGAGTGACCTCACAGTAGAGAAACAGCCGGAGCCTAATAGGGGTCTTTGTCTACATTTCCACCCTGGCTGGTAACGTGCCAGTCAAAAGTCAAGCAAGAGAAACAGGTGGAAACTATTAGACCTGTCATAAAGTTTGAAAAATTGATTCTGGAGTCTAAGTGAATAGATTGAACTTGACAGTGTTGTCCTAAAGATTGTAAGGGAAAATTCTGTAGTTTAATTTGGAATCCCTTGATTGTTCATTAGCTCTCCAGATGGCATGTCTTAACATTTTGCATATTAACATACATTCTTTATTATCATTGGCATACGTTTATATGTCCTGAGGTAACAAGCAAAGTGTGAATTCACCTGTAAGTATCTAAAATTAAGTGGCATTAGTCTAATTGCAAAACAAAGATTTGTTTAAATATCATATAGTTTTAAATAATGAAAATTGTCTCAATGTTTTCAAGTTAGAAGTTAAAGTGAATAGTATAAGACTACTTTTAAAAGCATTTCAACTTTTGTTTCTTAAACAAGAATTTAAAATCCTTACCAAAGGTAGGATCTGCTGTCTTGTTTTTTTCTTTAAAGGGTTATTCTTTCTGCAAGTCAGAGAGAAGTTAATTTCAGAAGCCTTGTGTATTTCTTCAAATCTATTTATCCCTGTGTCACCCGACCAATTTAACCCTTCCAGAAGCAGTTCCACATTCAATGTCTTCTCAGAGAGTGTCTGCAATTGCATGATTTACAATGAAACATTATTTTTAAAGATACATCTGCTATAGTGGTAAAACTACTGGATTGTGGAGATGCACCTTAATAGTCTTGCAAGACCTGAGGTTGATAAATAAGTGTTTATTTGTAGCACACTTAAATTGACTGGAATGGTTTCTTGACGGTTTCATTAAAAATAAATAAATTAGGTATTCAGCTTTATTTTTTACCAGCACTTCTTATCTTGTTTTAATATTGTATTTGGCAGAAGCTGTGATTCAAACATTACTAAGTGAGCGTGTGATATATTGTACATAAGATTACATTGTGGAATCTTTCCCCAGTATTTAAGAGTGAGGGTAGCTTTTATTGTGCCATTGTTAGGAAAAGTTTGATACAACAATGGAGCATTTCAGTTAAAATGAAATGTGGGAGAAAATTACTTTCATAATTGCTGAATGGGATATTTAAATAAAATGTCAGTTTAGAATAAACAATTTCCAAACAGTTAAAATCTTTGCCAAAGAAAGTCCTTTGCATTTTTAGTGCCTGTTTGGTTTTTTTATACTTTTCAAGATTCATTGTACTACAGTTCTAATTTCAGAAAGCATGTATTAGGACTCAAGTTTTATGTTAAGACTCATGTTTTGTATTTAAATACATGTGCTGCTTATGCAGGTTAGTGGAAAGTAAAAATAGCTTATATCTGAAGGAAATTGGAATGCCAGTTCAGAGGTACAGGTGAGTTGAGATTGACAAACTGTATTTTGTACCTAGTGAGTGTTTTTGTTGGTTTTTTCCCCCAAATCCTTGTAATGTTTTACTCTATGTAAACACAGCAGACACCTGTTTAGTCATTTAATGCACCTCAGTGATCTCTTATATTCTCTGTTTAAACCATATTTTATTATTTTATATGAAACAAATTAAAAAATTAAAATCAGATGAGCTGGGTGGTTGGGGTTGGTTTGGAAAGTGGTTTGAAGACAGAAACTTGGAATTAACACAGCACACACAAAATATGCCATATAGTCACAGCATATGTCTTCATCCCATCATCAGGCATGTCTGTCTAAAGCCTGACCTCTCACGTATTTGCATCAGAATTCCATGATGACTGGATGACAAGCACAAACTGTTGCTCTTGCAGCTATTGATTCAACTTGATTGACCATTTTCTTTAAATCTCTGGAAATTGTTTACTACTTCTAGTAATACCTTAGCAAGCCATGTCTCACAATGTAGGCTCAGTTGAGTGGAAGAAGCAGTTGTGCTGTGTGGTCAAAACCAGTTGCAAGGAGGCTGGTTTTCGCAATATTTGCAAATAGAAATCTTGTTTTTCCTCACACGAAGACGTACGGGTAGTTGGATTACAAAGTCTTCGAAGAGTAGTCTTTTTTTAGTGTGATTCTAGTACATCAATAGTCTTCTGTAGATACATATCTTACCACCAACGTTAACACTTTGTAAAAATTACGGCCCTATGTCCTACATCCTCCCCCTGAAGAGTGCATGTTAGGAGAGCTAGAAAAGGCAATGGTGGTAGGGAGGGATTCCTCTGTCTGAGGAAATAGACATTGCTGTTGGATATTTTAAAAATGTATGCTGATAAATTGGTCAATTGCACTTAAATGTGTTTTCTACATAATCATTAATACAGATAGATAAAATGAAAAAATATTTTATCCTTTTGGCTAACCAGTCCTTCCTTATGTAGAGAGATCTCAAAGTAGTGTATTTCACTTTTAAAAGCTAAGAATCTTAGCTTTTGTTTGATTTTGTTTGTTTGTTGAGCTGTCCTGGGGGATAGGAATATTTTGCTTGACAAATACTTAACCTGAAAACTGAAGTTAGATACTAGTGGAGATTTGCTCTTTAATGAATTTTGCTCTTTTAATCTGCATCTTCTTGATCATCCTTGATCCAGTACCGTGTTCTTTTATTCCATATATCATTGGGGTTACTAACTTTTAAATCTTTTTGCTTTCTTTTTAGGATTGAATTTGCTACAGTTTGTTTTTCAAAAGAAAAAATGTTGGTATACTGGAATAGCTGCTTCCATGCTTGTTTTCCTTGAGGTTATTTTTTTTTCTTTCGGTTGTCGGCATTTTGTGCCTTTCTTTGGTGGTAGAGGTTAGCTCAAATAACAGAATGTTTACTTCCCTTAAATCAAATTAATTTCAACGGTAACTTTTACTGATTTAGTTTTAAATGTATATTATTTCTTTCTTTATTCTTCCTTTTGCTTATTGGTACTGTTTTGCATCATCCTGTGTTAGAGAAAGCTGCCCTTCATCCTGATAACAAAAGATCATACAGGAATTTTTGTAAGGCAGCCAAGAGTCTGTTCCCTTCCTTGCCTGTGAGGAATTCGGAAGTTTTTGGCACTGATTTGGTTCTGTGCCATTCCCAGACTCTTCCTTGAGATACCATTTTTCATTACATGCTTGCTGAAAGACTTCTGTATTAGGATTTGTCAGCTCCTTTGAGTCAATTTTCCTTGCCTTTCTTTCCACCTGTTGTGAATGATTCGTAAGGGCACTGAACAATTAGGTCCCTATTTTCTTGTCACGCACCTTGTGTATCTGATTTTCCATGGAATTGAAGACAAAATATGTTCCTTTTAATTTTTTTATTATGTAAAATTAGTAGATTTTCTTCCTGTTAATGAAGTGGGCCCCCTTCTTGCATGGTTTCTGTCAGTGTAGGGGGAGGTTTGACATTCCCAAAGGGGATTGAATTTAAAAAAAAAAAGATACCCGTTTTGCAGAGCAATTAACCCACATTGAACTCTTACAGTATATTGCATTACCCCACTGCTGGAAGTTCCTAAATAATTTGTATTGTGATATGAATACTTACATATCCTCAGGATGCCCATCATTTGTTAGATATGAGAGGTAACCTTACAAGACTGCACAGTTAAAATGATAGCTAGAGAATGGAAAAGAAAGGATTTGAAGAATATTCTCCTGTTTTGTTTTACACGGTGCTGTCTTTGTGCACGCATTTTAAACAAACTTTTCAAATTAAGATGAAAAAACTTGAATGCTGAAATTAAAAATCACACTTCTTTGAAAAAGAGAATTGCCTTGAGAAAGTGTTGTATTTTAGAATACAATATTTGTAACATAACAATACAATATATGAAATATTGTTAAATTATTGTTATTGATTTGCTAACTTTGTGACTGCCAATTCAACCTTTTAATTTTAAATTTTATGTAGTAGGAATATTGTTGCTTAAGATTAAACTGTCCAGAAGCACTTGTGCATTACATTGCACCTCACTGAAAAGGAGTATTAGTTAAGAGTTTCTCTTTAAGAAAGTTTAAGAGTTTTGATGGGAAGGCTTGAAATATATAGGTTATGGGTAAGGAGCTCCTTTGAGAGAGGAGAAAGTAAAGAGATTTTTGAGCTTTTTCAATCGTTTTCTACTGTATTGTTAATCAAAACAAAGTCAATTCTGCAGTATCAGTGTGGACATGTATCAGATAGAGCTATCATTCTGTTCTTCACGTTGCTTTCTGTGTACTTGGAAACCTGCCACTTTATTGCCACAAGTCTGAATTCAGACCAGAATATCGCCTCTGATGAAGTTTTGTGTTCGTGGTAATAAGTAAGATGGACATAAATCAGTGTGATATGACCTGTTGACTTAAAAAGGGGAGATAAGGTGCAAGGAGACTAAATATCTTGATAATGTAGTCAGATAAAACAACTTCCCTGCCTCCATAGTTTACCTTGCCGAGTAGCTCAGCACTTTGGCAACCAATGGGGCTACATTTCTCTCCATGTCTCTTTTCTGTAATCATTAGACTAGTAGTAAATAAAAGATGTTGCAAAAAAGATTGAACAAAATATCAATTGGATATTCAGAAGCACTGGGAGGAGAATATGGAAGTGATGTGATAATGTGTGCTGCTAACGGGCTACCCACATGTGCAGGTGAGGACACCTCAGTTTAGGAGCTAATAAGGAATCAGTTTGACTAGACACTGCGCGTTTCGTACACTGTAGACCTATTTAGGAGATGTGCTGGAGATATTCAGCACTTGCAAGTTTCAAACAGACTCCCTATTTTTTTCAGAAAATGGGAATATGGGACTGGTTGAAAAAGATGAGCCTTGCATACTTTGCCTTGGCAACTCTTCTGGCCACTATAGTTGTTTTAAGGGTCGCATAGGGCCTATTTCAGTCTTGAAAGTAGAATTACATCTGCAGAGTAATTTTTGATTTTAGCAAGCTGATGGGAAGAATTCCTCTTATCAGCCTTAGACAGAAATGTGTTGTATGATAGGTTTTGGCTTTATCTGTTTTAATTGAAACTACAATAAAGATCTGAACTGTAAACAAAAATTAGGTACAGCCACACAAAATGTGAGTTATTCTGTGGAGATGCCAGTTTCTCATTCTGACTCTTCATGGAGAAGAATATAATCAAATTTCTTAGAAGCTTGAAGTTAAGTCATGGCTTTCAGTTTCCATTTAGTACATCTCCATCTTTTTGCCCTTGCCAAAAAAAGAAAAAAGAAAGAAGGCTAGGAATCATAACACTATAGGAGCTAAGGTAGGATCTGATAAACTTAAGCATGACTGTTTTGAGGAATTTTAACCAGCACCTGTTCCAGTGCTGTTAAAAATAAACATACTGATTTTTTTTTTTTTTTTATTCTTATGCTGCCAGTCAGCAGATAGTGATTTGGTTTCAGAATAATTCCCTGATTGTTTCCAGTACCTAAACCTTTCAAAGCTTGCATAATTTCTACCTGAAGCAGTAAAATAAGAAAATCCCACGGAATCTGAATTCTTTTCTTAAATCCCACTGGCCTAATTTATTTTCACTTATACTCCTAGTTAAAATATTTTAAGAATCTGTTTGTATTCAAACGAACCCTTGCATTTATCACACCTCATATCATTTAGCCAAAATGTCATGGCCTGTAGAATGGTGTGTAAAAATGGAGGTTCCCCCACTGCAGTTTTGTAATCCCCAGGATTGCTATAAAATACAGTACCTCGTGTTGCTTTCAAAAGAATTTACTGGCATTGTTCGTGTTGCTTAATAATTAAATGTGGATGAACTTCCAAATGTTTTTTTGAACCAACCCTGTCTTTTTACTGATGGATACTATCTGACATTAAACAGGCAAACAAATGAAAAAGTTAAAAAAACACAACAAAACAAAAGCAAAACAAAGTGTAAAAAAAAATACAATTATTTTGAAAGATTCGTAGCAAACACAACACTTTGATTGCATCTTACCTTAAACAGCTGTGGAATACAACTATAGGCTGTGTATAGTCCTTTTTAGTTCATGTCTGAATGAATCATCGGTATATCTATTCATAGAGGAATTAAAATGAGGTTAGTGAGAAGAAATCAAGAAAAGAAAGGAGAAAAAAGTAGAGAGATGGAGGCTGAGATATAGGAAAGAGGAAATAAAAGTATGATATTCAAGGGAAACAAATCTGTATTTACTGAATATTTCCTTAAGAAATGTTAAGGTAAAATAAGTGATATATAAAAAGGTTGCAGTATTAATTGGGAAAAAAAAAACTACATGTTTTTAAGAGTGCTTAGCAAACCAGTTATTTCTGAGAAGTATAATATTCCATTGTTCAAATGGCAACTTATGTACTGAAAGATAATTTTTTTAGTATTTTAGTTGTTTTTTTTTTCATTCTGCAGTCCAAGAGCCTGGTAATAACTCCAAGCATGTGGTGATTCCATTTCTAATTTTTTTTGTTTGTTTGTTTGAGAATTGTGAAGTACGAGGAGAGGACTTCATTACTTTCAGGTGAAAAATAATTTTCTATACCATTTTTAATGAATCTTCAAATGATGATGTTCTGGTTTTCTTGTTTGTTTTTAGCTGCACTTTTGATCGTATGCCCTTTTAAATATCATCAGAAGCATGTTTGAATACTTAATCAGAATCCTCATAATTGCTTATATTTCATGATTTTAAAAATGTGGCGTGCAACGTATTGTGTTGTATGTTTTCCATTTCATATGCAATTCATTAAAGTGTGTGCTTCATAACAGTAGGAAAGCTTCAAAATTTATTCTACCAACTGTAATGTTTTCCATCCTTTACTATCTTTATTCAAATACTAGAATAGGCAGCCCCTAAAACTGATTGGTAAACTCAGATGGCCTAAACTCAGATGGCCTGTGGGCTTCGTTAAAGAAAACAGTGTATTTTTTATACTGTTGTATTTATCTTTCTGCTATAATATTCCATCTGTGTAATCAATGGATTAAACCTAAGACCTGATTTTCTCATATATCGAAACCATTTTGTTATACGAACAAGTTGCTACAGAACCAGTTCCCTTTTAACTAGCTATGCTGATTTTCGTACCTACGAACTGAAGTTTGTTCAATTCACTTAGATTTCCACAGAGTTATATGCTGTAGCCACACAAATGGAAATTGATTATAGAATGTGTTGTCATAGCTATTTCCTGGCAGGCAGTGTTCTTGAGGGTTTGGTGGTTTATTTGTTTTTTTTTTTTATTATTATTTCCGATGAAAGAAGGTGAGGAACTATTCTGCTTAGTAGCCAAACATAGACTTCATAGCACTAACAATGATATTATAACATTGCTTTAATCTGAACTACTGTTAATCTAAGCAGTTGTTGTAACTTTGGGTGCACGAAAGACATTAAGACCTTACAGGCAAATTGATTCTACTTCTTAATCTGTGTTCATGGAAACACAGAACATCTTGGTTTGGAAGGGAGCTCAAAGCCCACTCTGCCCCAACCCCTGCCATGGGCAGGGCTGCCCCCCACCAGCTCAGGCTGCCCAGGGCCCCATCCAAGCTGGCCTTGAGCGCCTCCAGGGATGGGGCAACACAGCTTCTCTGGGCAGCTGTGCCAGCGCCTCACTACTGCTGTTTCCAGTAGTTTTCACAAAAACTTCCAGCATTTTGCTTTGTCAGTAATTTTTGTTTATTTTCTGGTTTTGGTTCAATTTGGTATATGTTTGAGATATATTTAATTTTACAAATTGATGAGTAAATTTTACAATTTACTTTCACCACTAATTAGTAAGTGCCTCTGTCATTAATTAATAATGCGTGTCTTTTTTTTTTTTTTTTTTTAAGAANAATAGGTAAGATAATGCTGGTCATATTCAGGAGAAAATTGAATTAGGAGAAGTCAATCATATTTCACTTCTGTACTCAGATCTTGACCTGGTATATGATCGAAAAAAAAACCACAAAAACCAAAACTTGTCTTGGTAAACTTCATTGAATGTAGCCTTTTATGTAGTTTATTTCTTAGAACTCATCATTAGTCTGTTTTTAATCTTGCATTTCTGAGCACAGTTTGAAACTAGTAAGTTGTAATGGTTAAATACTAGAGAAAGAATGAGAGAGAGCTTCTTAAATCTCACTTCCTTTTGTCTGTGTCAGATCAGCTGACTTGAAATGTGTAAATTACACATATATCTGATGTATGTCATAAAGAGTTTTCATGCTTTCTCTATCTTTTATTTCTGCCAGCTTATTCTCACTAAAACCAATGAATACTTTCTAAGGCTAGAGAATGGGTTCAAACTTCTGTTTTCATAGTATGAATAAATAGTTGTGTCAAGTTTGAAATTCAGCACAATTCCTTTTTTTTTTTTTTTAAACTAACAATAGTAGTAAAGAAAGTGAAAGCCAAAAGGAAGGAATGAACTCGTAAAATTAAACTATTTTCAGCTGCTGGTTACAGAAGAATCTTTCCTACAGTTTTATGCAGAAATGGGAATAGGTGAGAAGAGATGGACGTGAATGTCTTTTGGGGATGTCTGCAAGCGTAGCTATAGATTGTTGTCTTGCTTAATGGTAATTGATTTTATTCTTCAAGACTCACCGGAAAATTCTACCAAGTATTTCTATAGATACCATCTAATAAAGAGCACAGAACAACAGTTCACTGTGAAGATTTTAGGTGCAATACAGAGTTTTTGGGGTGAGGGTGGAAGAGGAGAAGAATAAGCAAACATGGAGTAAAATTGAAGACTTCATTTTATAAAGTCCAGATCAGTCAATAAGTGGTTCTGATAAATACTGGCTGTAATATTATTCAGTCTGGGGGAATGTCTGCTGGTCCATCATTAGCTCTACAAGGAAGGTTTATTAATGCTCCAGATTGTTCTTTTTTGTTTTCAGTATGGCATGAGTGCAGAAAGTATGCTAGGCAGTTCTGAGTGTACAGAAAACCAGAACATTAGGATTCTGCCTGATAAATTGTTTTTCATCTAATGTACCCATTAGAATTTTCAACATTCAGCAGTGATCAGAACAGATAACATATACTCATTTGCAAATTATTTTTCAACAGTGACTGAATAAACTGTAGCCCCAAAACTCTAAGAACTATAGCCCTTTACATGTGGAGGAGATAAATATTCTACAGTCAGCGGAAGCTGTAATTGAAGATATTCATAACAATAGGATTAAATTGGTTTGGGGGTGGAAAACAGTAATTTGCGCTGATGCATTAGCTTAATAAACTGGTGTGCCAACAGTAGAGGTTAAGAAGGGTGAAAATGTTCTATTTTGATGTTTTGCCAAGTTAAGTGGAGAAATACTGTGAGCATGAACCAAGTGAAATGGAATGCTTTCTACTGGCTGAAGTTTTTCTTTGCATTTCAAACTAGAAATCTCGGTGAATGAGTGATAATTCATAAGTGGTAAAGTGTAACAGTAGATAAGTGCCCTTCCTGCCCTGCTTCCTCTCCCACTGAGGAGAAATTGCTGAGCAAAAATTTGAAGTGCTGAGGTGTTTATTTTAGCACTGAGAAACACTTGTTACTTCAAATATTTGCCTGCTTGTATATCATATCTATTATACCAGATGTGCCACATACAAATTAGACATGGCTCATAAAGTGTGGTAACCCTAGATTTTTCGAGATTTTTGAATGTAAATTTTCCCTTTATTTAACTGTTCTCTAACTCATGTCAAGGAGACTTTCTACCAATGCAAGGCTCTATAACTTTAATTAAAATCCTCAGTAGATTTCTTCCCTTACTTGAAACATACACCTTATTCTGTTCCTCACTTAAATGTGTTTTGTATGTGTGTATACACATTTAGATGGTGTTACAACAAGAAATGTAGAAACAAAGGTAGTATTTACTGGGTCCAGAACCACTTGTCTTACTTACTTGACTTGATATGCAGCTGCGTTTACTATCTATCATGTCCTTATTGGAAATAGAAAAGTTTCTTTACAGTGATAGTAATTATACAAAGAAGGCATAAGCTAGATTCAGATCACTAGATCCTATGTCAGAGATGTATAAAATATAAAGAAACCAGAAGTTAAACTACCTATAATTTCTTTTTCGCTTTTCCTTGTACTATGAGATAGTTCAAGTAAACATTTAATGCAGAATGTGTTTATCTCTTACTCCTTGTCTAATGGCTGCTGGCATAGGAGACTTCACAGTGTGTTATTTTGATGGAAGAGAAAGTTGGGTTTTTGCAGGCTGTGTTCCAGGCACCCTCCTCCGGACTTCACGGAAGAGATGCCAGCTCTCTTGCAGGCTAGCCTGTTAGGCATGTTGTCTCATTTTAGCTTGCTATATAGTCAGCAGGCAGTAAGGCAGTAAGATAAGGCAGCACAAGGTGATATGAATGAACTAGTCTTCAGTAAACCACAGTGGGTTTTTTTTTTTTTATATTTAGCAGAATCATTAAACACTGATTTACAAAAATCTTTTTGTGAATGTGTTTATAAGCTTCAACCACATAACTATTAATAAAACTAAACGGGGAAGGTAGTGTATTAAGAAGGCTGTTAATTTTTAAAAATCACAAACTTTCATTGTTTTACTTTCAATCTGTTATGTACTTCAGTATTACTAAAGATCTTTTTTTATTTGGTGATATTAATGTCATCAAGGGAGTGAGCTGTGAGGCAAAAATATTTGCTTAGTGTGTTTTCAGTTTTATGTGTTCTAGTAAATCTGAGGTCCTTCGTTCTGGTTTTTAGGTTTTGAAATACATTAACCATCTTATGCAGTGGCTCTTACCCACCTCGTTACAAGAAGGGTAGGAATATGATCCCTAGATGTGGTTTTGCCTAAGTAGGTGATTATTTGTGTGTATGCCATTTGTGCATAGATTTCCGCACTGTACCATATTACATACTGTATTAGGTCTTCCTAGCGTTACTTACATGTACATATAGTTTTTTTCTGTGTGAATGAATCCTGGAGGGTGGTTTTGAAACACTGATATTCGTGTTACTAGGGATATGTGTGGTGTCTACATTATTTGCCAGTAATCTGAGTTGGATTTGGTTTCAGAAAATGTGAGCTAGTTCTATGCTCACTGATTTTACCTACGTAAGTTTTAAACCACCAGCTGTATGGCAGATGCTCATATTAAGGTCTTGCGTTTCAAGCAGAACGCAAGAAATTCTTAGCATACCTTATTTGCTTCTACTGCCAATTTTTTCTCCTTCAGATTCAGCCAGTCCATAATCCTGGATATATAACAGTTTTTGGTCTTTTGTCAAAACCTACTGACTAGAACCTATTTCCCTTCTTCAATTTCTCTTCCTCTCTGTACTGCTTTCTTTTCTGCTGGACCACAGTTCATAAGTAAGTTTGAGTGGGGAAAGAAATTCTATTCTGCTTGTTCATCTCTATCAAGTAAAAATTTTGTCACCGCCTGCCAGAAGTGATTATATGTTTATATTTTGTTTTGCTCTTCACTATGTCCAAATCCTTAGTTCTTTTGATCATTTGGGAGTCCAAGGAACTGCCAACCTCAAGCAGATTGTATAAATAAATGGCATAAGTAGCCTGATTTTCCAACAGTAAAGGCCTTTAGCTTGCCCTTCCTGAAGACCAACTTCTTTATTTTTGGTGGGTATGATTGATCTAGTTGGTTTTGCATTGTTTCTTTTTTTTTTTCTCTGAAATTATTTTAATTTTTTTATCTCATCTAGTTGCCTATCATCATTTAAAGCCTTGTTTTTATGGTGCTACAACAGTTTCCACAAATTTAAGTTCTGCATGGAAACGAACTCATAAATTAAGGAGAGAAATAGTCCCAGCCGTAAAGTGCTTGGTATAATATTTTCTTTGCTGTATTTTGTCTGCTGCTTCAAGACTGACTTGCATATGTTTTTACTTGCGTGTCGAATCACTTCTTGCTGAGGCTGTGTGTGGCTTTATGGGTAGTTACAAAGTAGAACTTGACGCATGAGTAGGGCCAAAAGTTATTGTTTGTATCTGGGCCATTTTCCAGCTTTGTTGGGCTTTTTTTCCTGCAGATCTGCGTTGTTATCGGTAGGCTCTAGTTATACAGATTGAGACTACGGACTGTAACTGAAAATATAATTTGACCTTCCTTAATGTGGGAATTTGACAGTCCAACGTGGGTTTTCTTGAATAAATTTTTTTTCCTCCTTCATGTGCTTCAGAATTTTGCTTCCAGGATAAAAAGCGCTAGTCTCTAAATATATTTGTTTATTTTGTGGCAATTATGTTTTTAATATATACATCTGATAGAAGATATTTGAATTTTTTGTTTAGAATGTACTCAAGTACACTTCAATATGCAAAACGTATTTGCATTTGTAAGCTTTAATAACATAAGCATGGGATGGCTTATGAAAGGAAGCAAGTTTTTTTTCCTAGTCTTTTATATGACAAAATTTAATCTTTTGAAATGGTTTCATGATGCTTTAAGGCATTCTTTTCATACATTTATATGAATAAGTTGATAGACAAAATTGTACTCTGGTTTCTTTATGCTTAGAACTTAAGCAAGCTTAGTCCTGTTCTGGGTACTATCAATAATAATTCTCAAGGATCTTCCCTGATGTTTTTAATATGTCAATATTGTGCTGTGTGTTTTCAGGGACAAATGAGAACATTCCAATAAAATTGGGTTATAACATTTGAGAAAAGTGTAATTTGTTCATCATGCATTTTTTCTTTACAGGTTTGTGACAGACTAAAATTGGGAAAATTTGTAGGGAGCTCTTTCTCATTGTATTGACAGAGATTTACTAAAATAACAGCATTTCAGTGCTTAGGAGAATTTGACTTGTTAGGTTTCATTTTCAAAATCCCCAAAAATTACTAAAATGAAATTTGTTCATCAGGTTTTAAGTGACACCAGTTCAATTGTCCTCTTTATGGGAAATTTCTAGTTCTATGTGAATTACAGGATGTTGAATAAAAATTATAAAATAAGGAGGAGTAAAAATGTTTGTGGAAAATGCAGTTTCTTGGATAGTATAATGCAACAGAGAAGCAAAAGTAGAAAGCCAAAGATGTACCCTCTTCCACGTGGACATAATGATCAGCAAGCATCTTTCTAAATGGCTTTTGTGTTGTTATGTTACACACCTTAAAAGAAATGTCTGCAGTAAAAGTTGTTGTCCCTCTGGAAACCAGACGTTTATGTTAATGTTTAAAGGAGAAGAATTCTGCAGAGGATGGTGAGAAATGGTTTATGCTGAATTTTTCTTAATAAGACATGGTATATGATACATAATTTCTAGACCTGTTACACAGGGAGGGTGTAAAACACATGATTTCTGATTCATAACATGGAAGATTTCTGATTAGTTGCTTTTAGGTTACTACAAAAAGAAAGTTGTGCTCTCAGTATTTGGATATTTGTTTCTAATAACACAGTTTTGTTGATATTTGTTTATAGGAATGTTTTTATTGTGCCCAATATACATGTAAGCAAGAGGAAATACTTGGAAACTCAGCTGGGAATACAGATTGCACCCTTTGACCCACTCCCTACTGAATTGAAGTGGGTTTTCTTGTTCTAATTTAATTCTATAACAGCATAGCAGAAAAATGCCACTTCTGAAACTCTTTCGGTGGTCCTTCTGCATGGTTTGGGAAGAATAAAGGAAGCTTTCTCCACATATCTTATACATGCCTTTGGTTGTTCCAAGCATCTTTTTGAACATAAGCTCAGTTTCATCAGCTCTAAACTTCTGGCTAGAAATTATCCCAGAAATCCCTTGTTTATGATGTCTGACAAGACAACACCTTGGAAATACTACCAAAGAAAAGGGTGACAGATCTTCCAGTAAACTCTCTGAATGTTGTGAAATACTGCCCCAAATTTTTATACCTTGTCACAACATCCTCTCACAATATCCTCCTCAAATAACAGCAATGCCTAGAACTAGGAATGTAGTTGAGTGACTACTGTGCTTCTGGCAGCTGTAGCTTCCAGCTCCACTTGGATACATCTCTACACGTATGAAACTGCTGTATAAAATACATGTCTCTAGAGGCCCAAGTTTTGGAGACTATAGTTTGTAATCTGGTAAGGGTTGCCATTCGTTATGTTTGTATTACAGCTTCTGCCAAGTACTTATGACAGAATTATGGAAGTATGAAGTGCTTAAACAGAGACCTTGAGAAAGAATTCCTCTGAGGAAACAATATTTCCTTACTGTGGTTAGGTGACTGGATGACTATATACCACTATTTCATTTGCACTGCATAGGATAAGTGGTGGTTCATGTGGGTGGTTCACTGGTTTGTTTTGCTAGGGATGCAATATTTCCTTTTCGTGCACTGTTACTCCTGATAGATAATTTAAAGGTCAATTTGTGATAGTTGCTGCTCTTTTACTGTGATAAGAGCACTGTGTCCTTTCCAGGAGTGAGTGACACAAATGAGGACAACCATTTTGAAGTACTGCCCAGTGAAAAATTGTAGATTACCAGAGAAACCTCCTGTTTCCTCTGGAAAAATGGACGTAATTGAAAGAAAAAATCTTTTGTTAGATACAAATAGCATGCTTTCTTTGTGGTTGTGTACGTGGAATTGTCATTGGTTCAGTTATGTACAAGAAGATCTAGTTTGAGAAATTTGTCTGAGTTAAGATTGTAGCAGATCAGGCATTTCAGGGGCTATGATGAAAAGCAAGTTGCAGTCCTGATTCAGATTGATGTAAACAGTTAGAAACTTTCATGAAAGCAGAGTTTTGGAAGTGTCTGTATTCCTGGCTGGGAGACCAACTACTAACCTGCAGACATTTTCACTTGCTCAATTTTAGTCTCTGTCAGCAGAGTCTAAGATTTTCATCTGAGCCTTGTAATCCTGTTTAGATGAGTTTGCTCTGGGAACTGACTGAAAAAGAGAAGATGTCTAGTAGAGATGAGTGTGAAGGACTAAGTGTTCTACAGCAAGCATGAAAATGAGGGGCTGTGTGTGGAGGAGGGAAACCTGATTATTTTTTTCTCTTCACCAGCACTCACAAATTTATATGATTGTTCAAATGCTGTGCTTTTAATTGACATCTCTCATGATTGTCAGTTGGGGCAAAGGATTGTCTAAATCATAGTTGTGAAGTTTTATTCAAGAAGCTGCTGCTTGCTACTGTCAGGGGAGTGGAGCCATCAGGATGATTTCTTTCACTGGGATTAGAGCTATGCTATTTTAAGACGATATTAACTTCTCATCTTAAGACAGTTATTAGCATTTTTGTTAAATGTATCAGAAAGCTGCCTGAAAATTGGTAGCTGCATAGGTGACAGTAACAGAAAACAGCAGTTTTACAGTCCAGTTAATTTACTCCAGAAGTGTGAAACAGCAAATCTGTCTTATTCATGGAATAGCACTGTTTGAAATCTCTTGATTTAGTTTGTGTTAGACATGCCCTGATGCAAATGACACCCTGCTGATATTAGAGAAGGGTGTGGGGGAGAAAGAACTGGAAATGTCAAACAAGTGTTTAACAATAAGAGAAGGGTGTGTAGAAAGAGATGCTTGCAAACTTCTCTAGTCAAAATACCAACACAGAGTGCTTTATTTGGCATAAGATAGTTCAGTGAAATCAGTCTTGATCTGAATCATAGAATCACTAAGGTTGGAAAACCATCTAGTCCAACCATCCACCTGCCACCAGTATTTCCCCACTAAACCATGTCCCTTAGTATCACATCTAACCATTTTTTGAACATCTCCAGGAGAGGTGGTGACACAACCACCTCCCTGGGCAGCCTGCTCCAGTGCCTCACCACTCTTTCCAACCTGAACCTCCCTGGTACAGCTTGAGGCCATTCCCTCTAATCTTCTTGCTAGTTACATGGGAGATGAGGCCAATCCCCACCTCACCACAACCTTTTTTCAGATAGTTGTAGAAAGCGATAATGCCAGAAGAAGAGGAGGCTCAGGGAAGACTAAACAATCCCAGTTTCCTCATCTGCTCTCCATAAGACTTGTGCTTCAGACCCCTCACCAGCTTTGTTGCCCTTCTCTGGATGTGCTCCAAGGCCTCAATGTCTTTCTTGCAGTGAGGGGCCCAAAACTGAACACAGTGCTCAAGGTACACTCGCACCAGAGCTGAGTACAGGGGGACAATCATCTCCCTTGTCCTACTGGATACACTATTTCTTATACAAGTTAGGATGCCTTTGGTCTTTTAAGCTATCTGGGCACGCTGCTGGCTCATATTCAGCCAAGCATTGACCAACACCCCAATATCCATTTCCTCAACACAAGTCTTCCAGCCACTCTGCCTGGGATTGTTGTGGCCAAGGCATAGGACCTGGCACTTAGTCTTGTTGAACTTCATCCCACTGGTCTCAGCTTATCAATCCAGCTAGCCCAGATCCCTCCACAGGGCCTTCCTGCCCCCAAGGCAGATCAACACTTCTTGCCAACTTGGTGTCATTTGCCAACTTGGTGTCAATCTCCTTGTCCAGATCATCAATAAAGATATTATACAGGATGGTCCCTGATACTGACCCCCAGGGAACACCACCCGTGACCAGTCATCAGCTGGATTTAACTCCATTCACCACCATTGTCTGGGCCTGGCCATCCAGCCAGTTCTTTATCCAGCAGAGAGCATACCTGTCCAAGCCATGAACTGCTTACTTCCTCAGGAGAATACTGTAGGAGATAGTGTCAAAGGCTTTTCTGAAGTCTAGGTAGACTACATCAACAGCCACCAGGGGGTCACTTGATCATAGAAGATGAGTTTTGTCAAGCAGGACCTGCCTTTCATGAACCCATTCTCACTGGGCCTGATCCCCAGTTGTCCCACACCTGCTATGCGATCTCCCACAAGATGATCTGTTCCATAACCTTCTCTGGCACTGAAGACAGGCTGACAGGCCTGTAGTTTTCTGGATCCTCCCGGTTCTGAAGCTTGTATGGCTTCTCTGAATCAGTTTCAAACCAGCACATGCACCACTATAGTTCCTGTTTCAGCATGGATTCCTAACCTGAGTTAGCTTGAGTTGTTGTGCTTTGCTGCTCCTGTCATTTTTTACTGATACTTGAGCTCATGTAGTGAAAGCTAGTTTGGGAATCCCACATGAATCTGAGTTGCTGCTTTTAGCTTACTATGCTCATAAAGTCTTGAAGTATGGACCATGTCAGCCATAAGATGTGTAGATCTACAGACTTGGTTCTAGGGAATTTGTATGCCAGAAAAGTAATCTAAAAATGCTGCCTAGCAATGATACTGATAGAATGATTAGTTGTACCAAGGATATCTTTAATCCTAATTATAAACAGATGCTTTCCTTTCTGTCTTGTCTTTAAGGGTGATTTTCCTAAAATGGAACCTAACGGTACTTTAATTTTAGCATTAAATATTCAATTTAGCATTTCTAATAACTTGAGGGCATACCTGCACGCTTCTTCAAAAGCTTCTTTCTACTTGGAGGTTGAGGGGAGAAGAAAATCCCAAAGATTTCACTTGGTTTAGGCTATGTTTGAACTTTGTAAATCACACTTAGGAGTGTAGTTTAAAGTCTGCAGGAGGTATTTAACAGAGAAATAGCATGGAAGATTTTAACTTTAGAAAGCAGTTTTGTATGTGCAGTTTTGTATATGCTACACTTGTTAAGACAAGATTATATAAATACAGCAATTTTTAAAGCTCTATTGCAATTTTTAAAAAACAATTTCTTTTTATTATCCAAACTCGTATGTAATATCATAGTACAGAAGTAATATTAAGTATCCAAATGGCAGAAAAGTGGAATTGTCACATAAGTAGTCATGGTTTTCTCTTGTTACTTCCTTGGTAAATCCAGCTTTGCCAAGAGAGGAGGACAGATTATTTTTATACTATAGACATTGTTCCAAAACAAACCCTTTCTGTAGTTAAGTTATCCTTCAATGTAAGGAACGTGTTTGGTTTAGATATTGCAGACGTCTGCCAAATGTTTCTTTACCAAGTGTTTAGTGCAATTTGCAATGAGCTGGTGAATACTTAATGGTCTTTGTAGAACCTCATCTTTTACGTCTTCCTCAGCTGGAGCAAATCCTTTCATTGTCTGTTATTTTAGTTCTGCTTTTTGCTATTTAGATGCATCCCATTTTAATTTGCAAAAGGTGAGGTTAGTATTAAAACGGGGAACTCTTAAAAAGTTGCTGGAAGTGGTAATTGTAGCCTTTCTTCTTTTCTAATTCTTTATGTGTAGATGCACCTAGTTCTCTTTTTATTCCGTAATGTTGCACCTTTCCCCCTCTTTTCTTCCTAAGGCAGGAAAACTGTCCTGATCAATGCAGTAAAAGAAGCTTGGGTTGTTAAAATCACCCTTGCCATGCAGATCCATTTTAAAACTGGTTAGAATTCTGAGGGGAAGGTGGTAGATGGGATAACCTGTGTTGCTAAATTTTTCCCTTTTTTTAGTTGTGTGCCTATAGTCTCTAGAATTGCCACACTGGGGTTGTGCATTTTTAAAAACAAAGAAGAATTTTAACTCTATTACCTACCCAATCTTAAAGATACAATTAATAACATTATATGTAGCTAATTTTGACTGGAAGCTTAAAAACATGCCAACTACTCTTTTTTATTTTGAAATTATCAGTGATAATCAGCAGCCTCCTCAGCCCTACAGAGTTAAACTACCCACTTCCTTTACAAGAAATAAAGAAGTCCACAGTCTATTTAGACTCATAAATGCTAGATGAAGGAAAAATGGCTTGGAAAAAACTTCATAAGACATTGAAAATATCCTTTCTAGTAAAGCACAGAGAAGATGGATAGGGTGATAAGTTTTTAAAGTAGGCAGCATTGGGCCAAGCTGAGTAAAGACAAGTCTTTATTGATGGGAATGTTTTCTGAAAGCTCTGATGTTTGCTTTCAGATTTAGCTGTTGTTTGGACAAGAAGGACTCATATTACTTTTTCAGATCTTTATGAGCACAGCTTCAAGGTTGCAGATGTAAAGAACTTTTACGAATTTTATACTTTCATCTATATTAATTTATTTTTAATGATTTCAGCTGTGTGTTGCTACTGGTAGTAGAACGTGCTGAGTAGTGTTGATTTCCTAAGCTAAGTTTGCTTTAAAATGTGCTTCAAAGTACTTAAACTACTTCACATTTTGTACAAGGCACAAAATTCAGGAGCTTTGAAATCCAATTTTCCTTTTGTGAATTAAAAAAATGTATTTAATAGAGTTGTCCCTTAAAATTACTTATTCACCTATTATTTTTCAAATATTGCAAAATAATTAATTTTGCTTGTTGATAGATCAGTACTTAAGATTAGTTTATTAACTTCATTGTAAGAATTCAGACTAATTTTATTAGGTACTGATCTCTGCATCACAGCATTTTTCATCCTCTTTTTCGGAAATGCTTTGTCTAAACCTTTGAGGCTTATATATCACATGGAAGAGTTCCAGATGGAAAACAGGTTCTGGAGAATTTAACTGAATAGGTTCAGGAAGCCTTTTGGCTACAGGTTGCTACTGCAATTGAGCCCTTTCACCCAGTGTGTAACTACTACAAACGTGCTTTGGTGCAAAATCACTTGATTAGTTAAACCTGTAACTAGCTGTAACAACTGAACTGGATGCCTTCTCAAAGAACCAACCTTGGAAAGTCCTGTGCGAGTTACTGCTACTGAATTTTTGAGTGCTAACAGCCAGAATAGAAGCGTTTTACCCTCTATCAGCTGTTGCTGGTCAGGGGATTATGTCTTGAGTAGTTCATTGGAAAACACTGTTACTGGGTTGTTCCAGTTTGAGAAAGACTGATGAAGGGTATTTCCAATCAATAGCATGTTTCAGATATACTGAACATCTGTCTTCTCATTCTGACACTTTAAAGAGGCTACTGAATCCAGTTCTTAAGAATAATTTGCATATCGTAAGCATGCGTTGTAATCAAAACTCATTTGTCTTTGGCCCAACAAATGAAGATTTCCAAACAAGATTCATAATTGTTGTTTAAAAGTAAAATCAATCATTTCTCTGTAATTGCCCAATTTACAACCTTTCCTTTGCCTTGAGTTTCACCTCATAGAACTATGGCAGCGTGCTGTAGGTAGAGAGGAAAAAGAGGAAGGAAAATGGGTTATTTGCTGAAGCATAGGGCATGCGATTGTTGTTTGTTGTTATATGAAATCACAATCAAAATTGACACAAGTTGCTATTAAACTCTATTTCCTGTGTTAAAAAAAGTCAGTATTAGCTAAAAAGAAACCTGCAGCAGTAGATTTGCACATAGACCTTAATGAGCCCAATTGACCTTCTATGCTGTATTTACAATTGCCTTAAAATTGTAAGCAGATGTTTGAAAAACTTTTGTTAATAGGTCTCTAACATCTGTTTCACCAATGATACTGCCCACCAAAGCAGCTGTAATTAGTAGAGCACCTAGTGCATGCATCTTTTTCTTACTGGAGCAGATGATCGTATTTCTCCCTCAGGTATTAAAGTAAAATCTTATTGGCACTTTTATTTTAATAAATTCTACAGCATTTGTTTTGTAAAGTTCTTCCACCAAATGTAGAGTAGTGTAATAGTTTTTCCTTGTGAAGTCTTGTAAAATGCAGTACTGTACCAATACATCCACTAACACTAGGCAAAATTCAATGGATAGTGAAAAAACAGAATATGAAATACAGTGTGCAACTGAAACTTCTGATAGCATTTGTCCATTTGTGCTGCTCTGATGCATGATAGAATGTGTGTTTGAAGTGGAAAAAAGAAAAAATGAAAAGATGAAAATCTTAAACTCTGCTGCAGAAAAAGCCAGTGTCATTTGACCATTAAAGTTCTTTTATATGACATAGTTTCCATTTGTGTGAGAACACAAAGACCTGTCTGCTTGTTTAGTTTATATAGCAGTCTTTTCAAAGAAATTGTTATGACAGTCTGCGAGGGTAAAGGTTCAGCTCTAACCTTGTGTTGGTTGCCAGCCTTCATAGTCTCATGGCTTCATTTTTTTAAGAATAAACTACAATTTGAAAGTTATTCTTTAACTCCTACTTTATAAAATGTAATATGGAAAATACAACTGGGAGAGAACTGTGCAAAGCTGCCAATAACATTTCCACTACAGTTGTTTCCATGTGGGCTTCACTGGAGCTAAGTCACTGACAGAGGAATAGCCCCTTTTCCAAAGAGAGGAATCTTTTTGGAAGTGTTCTGCTACCTCCTTAAGCAGCTGCCAGGCTTTACAAAGCATGGGAGCTTTCTAAAACATCCTCCATGTCTTATCAAACTTGTGGAACAAAGACTGCATCAGTCACTATTAAGTCTAGTTATAATAGATTTCATCTACATCATTGTCACAGTACTGTAGGCACAAGCTGTAAAGTGATGTGAAATGTACCTTCCTGAGAGCAAGGGAGGAAAGGGAGTTCTTAAAATATCACATCCCCTGATGTTGTTAAAACGGAATTGTGGAACCTAACTTGAGATGCAGGACTATGTTATTACAGAGGCATGTCTATACATCTTCTGCTAGCTCACATGTATGTTCAGTTAATATTTAGACCAACATTACTGAGTCACTGTTTTTTTTTTCATATGCAAGCAATGTTACTAAGAAGCATTATCATGGCCAGATGCAAGATTAATGCAGAAAGGCTTTAAAGACAAATACAATTAGAGAAAGATCTGGGGGTCACTCTCCTGTATTATATGGTGACTTCTACCAGGCACAGAAAGAGTCTGGAGCCTGCCACCTGTTCATCCAAGGAAATACCCAGAGTTGTCATTCATAGAATCATAGAATGGCCTGGGTTGAAAAGGACCTCAAAGATGATCTAGTTTCAACCTCCCTGCCGTGGGCAGGTTCACCAACCACTAGACCAGGCTGCCCAGAGCCACATTACTGATGGCCCTTTACTTTTCAGATTGTGTTATTGGTTTCTTGGATTAAAAAAAAAAAAGAAAAAGGAACTTGCTACATCTTCCCTTTATTCCTTTCCCGTGGTCTTTATTCACATATCAAGACAAGAATACAGTAATATGTGCCGTATTTTCTACTTGCAACTCCTTTCAAGAATGTTCCAGTGTGTTGTTTTTATGAAATGTCATTTTCCATAAGAAAATTTTCTATGTTAAGTATCTGTAATGACTGTGCAGATGTAGTTACTACTTAAAAAAATCTTGAATAATCTCTCCAGTCTCATTTTCTTTCCAAGAGTAAAATGAAAAACAGCTTATTTCCTATTCTTTATGTGAACCTGAAATCATGTGAAAGGTAATGAAACAGGTTTTATTTCAAGATGCCAAAAAGAAACATACTTGACTTATAGCAAGAGAGACATTTGTTCATTGTTTATATAGACAAATATAAAAATAGAGAACATCGTTATGAAAACCAGCTGATATACAGAGACACTTTTGCAAACCACTTCTTTTTTATGTAGCGAAGATACTTTCATCGATACTTAGAGTTATGAAAAGGAGGAACTGAACATTAACTGCTGTAAATCACTTCCAATGCCTCTCTTTTCTGATTAAAATACCTTTGGAAAAAAGCAGTAGAGTTGGTTACCCTACGGGTAAACGAAATGCACAATTCAGCTTTTAAACTTTTTTGTTAAATGTTTTTTTCTGAAAAAGTGTCAGCCTTCTGTTTTGAAGTAAGCTAATCTAAATGTAATCAAAATTGGCAGGTAGAACATTCTCACAAAGCAAATAAGGATATAAGATTTCTGCTGTGAAAACCTGAAAGATTTTTTGTCAAGTTTGACTTTGGTGTGGTGTTAACTTAATGCAACAACTGCACAAATACATAAAATCATGTAGATTTCCTTTTGACACTATTAATACATTCAGCTTTTCCTCTAAAACTTGAATGAGAATCAATTTTTTTTTTCAAGTTTAGGCTTTATTTTTCAGATTGCAGGTAGATCGTCTGAAATGATTAATGTTCTTGGACACTAAGATGACTGTAGAAATGAACGTCTTTTGTTAACATCATATAGGCTACAGAAGATTCCAACAGAGCCATTCTACTGGAGATGCATGTAGGAAGTCTTATAATTTAAGGAAAAGCCACTGGATATAAATTTGGAGAGTTCTGAAATTATTTATTGTTTAAAAAGTGTGTGTTTTGATGCTCAAAAGTAGAGAGTTTACCTGAAAAAGAACAGAAACAAGAAGCTGCTATATTTGCAAAAATGTAGTCAGCTGTATTTTTGTCACAAGGCCGTGTAGAATTTTCTTTTACATGGCACTGTGACCATGTTGTCCTTCTCTTACCTGTACAAATTCAGTCTGATGAATAATAGGGATGTTTAGTCACACGTAGGTATCGTGCAGCTGTGGCTTATGGTTTATAATTGTAAACTGTGGTTTACAGCTCTGTGATTGAATCAGTAGTCCCATTTGTTTATCTTAAAGTAATGGCAGTGGTCAGCCTAAAATTAACAAGTGCTAAATCCATTCCAACTGTAGTGTTCGAGTCTGTCTTATGCAGTTTCTGACATAAACTCTTTTAAGGATGTACATATTATTGAACAACCTCGTTTTGGGATGATGCCACTTTTCCCTTTCTCACTTTATGTTTTGTTGCCTTTCCTCTTTTCTGTCAATTCAGCACTTGTGCAGGTAATGTGTAATGTGGCTGTGGTTCCTGGAAAGCCTGTTCATAGTGGGTCTATTCTTTCTTTATACTTCTAAGGACCAGTAAATAACCCACGCAGGCAATCTTAAATTGTATGTGTACAATTCATGAATCGCTTAGGAATTTTGGCAATAAGGAGCATCCAAAAAAATAATGTGCAAAACACTATTAGGAAACTTTAAAGCTATTCCTGTCCTTCTTTGTCTGATAGGCAAAATGTTGAGCATTGAGACTGAAGTATTGAAGTCTAAAAAAATATTGCAAGGCTTCTTATAAAATAAGAAGTGTTGGTAATGCTGTAGCATATAATCATGAAGGCATCTATATTAAATATTTGTACCTACGTGTTTAAGTGATTTGTTGCTAAATGGGCTGTGTAGCAAAAACAGATAACCTACTTGGAGAAAACTTATATTTTACAGAATCACAGTATTCTTCACAAGAGAAGCTTCGCAGAGCTTTTTGAAATGAATTTGGGCTCAAGTCCCATTGCAATAAACTTTATTTTATAGATTTACAAATACATCAGGTTAAGTGGCATGAACTAATAACCTAAAATCTCTTTCCTCCCTAAGTCAAATGCACAAAGTGAGATATTATCTTTGAAAGTTGGGAGCTGATGAAGTCCATCAATAGCCAGTGTATATGTGTTCTTGGCAAAGATTGCTCTTGATATTTCAGGAGACACCCTAACTTCTTTTTTTCCAACGTATATACTGCTCCTCTTAAAAAGGGGGAAAAAATGCTGTTGAGGGAATAACCAGAAATCTTGAGTGTACAGACTAGAAAGTTTGGCTGAATGTATAGGATTTCATGGTTTCATATGGGCTGTATGGAAAACAGTAGCATTCATTATATACTTTGACAAAATGTTCATGATTGCAGTTGACTTCCAAATTTCTCTAAAATTACGCTTCTGTGAGAAAACAGCTCTTTCAATGTGTAAAAATTACCATTCAGTTCTTTAGTTTTGACCTCTGTTGATCTTACTAATTCTTAGTTATTCTCATATGGTCCAGTTTTGCTGAGAGTAAAAATGGGACTTAAAAATATTTTATTATTTTCTGTTGGAGATTTGGGGAGATTGTTTCAGAGAGTTATAGCAGCACCCATTAGCTGTCCCATTTCTATCTCAAATCTTTGGAAAAGGGTTAAAATTCCATTACTTGAATTCCATTTAAAGAACATACCAGCCATGAGACTTTCAGTACATCTTTAAAAATTAACCCAATTTTTAAAAAGCATTTAAAAAATTAACATTAAAAGAAATTCATTAAGCACACCGCTGTATTCAAGTTCAGTTGTTATATGGTGGTTCTAAAAAATCTAATGCAAAAATGTTACTCTCTAAGAGACAAAAGCAAGATGCAATTATTTCTATATTTTCAGCGATACCTGATTTTTTTACATTTAACCTCTTGTAGTTCAGAGAAACATATTTGGGAATATGTTTTCAACTGTGTTGGATACAGTTAAGAACTCTGAACTGGTCTGTTTAAATAGTCACTTACCTCTATGTTTGAGAGCAATGAGAATATGGATTTTGAAACAGCTGTGCTCTTGCAAGGCAGTAGGTGCATCTGTGTTAATTGCTCAGATCAGGAATGAACTTTTGAAAGCAATCTGATTATCCTCCCTTACTGCACTTGAATTCATGTTCCAGTGTTCTCATAATGTGAACTAGACTCTTTTGAGTTTAAACAGATGCTCTCGTAGTCCATGTACCGTACTTCAAGCAGTAATTGATATTCAGTCCCTGGGAGCAGACTGTAGTTACTCCAAAATCCAACCTCTAGCCTTTCAGAGTGTGGCTGTTCCATCCTTGGTGTTGACTGATCCACTCTGCACGTCTGCCTTACTGTTCATTCCTCTGAGGCCAGACTATTGCCGAACCTACTGGTGTATCACAGACTTAGTGGAGTAAAGGGCTTCCCTGACTCTAGGTTGATGCTGGAATACACCTAATTTTCAGAGAATTCAGCTGTCTTTTAGAGGGCCTGTAAACAGGTAAAGCTGGATGAATAAATATTTAGCAGTCTGAATACTGAATTTATTAATGTTTCCTTGCGTTGGATTTTGGTATTATAACAGTATTAGTTAAAATAATTAGTTTATTTTCATTCAGTGAATGATAAAAGTTCTCTTTTCAGTTTAGGTGGTTCTCGCTAGCTATAAGAATCAGTTGGACTTGATGGTCTTGTAGGTCCTTTCCAGCCTTGTGTTTCTATGTGATTCTATGATCTCAAATCACATCACAGTTGTTTCTGTATTCTGGTAGTATCGGATCTGATGTGTTTCAGGCTCTGTCAGTTCCATTATTCAGGATTTTATAGCAATGACTGCATAGAAAAATTAAGTGGTGTTTTCTCCCGGCTATAGTTAAGAGGGGAACAAAGGAACTGGAAGGTATTCTGCATTTCCACATGAAGTGCATTGTCTTGTCTTAAATTTCCTTAAGTTGGTACCCCTCATTTATCTCTCTTAATTCAAACTATTATTTGAGAAGTTCAGGAATGCAACCATTTCATATTGACCCATAACATAGAATTGCAGACAAAAATGAGAGTTTGGGTGTCTTTTATCTTCTCGGTAAAATGTTGTTACCTGCAACTAGAAAAAAACAACATGTTAATTAAGTCTCCTTTAAAAAAAAATTAAATAGCGTATCTTACCACCTGTCATTTTCATGCTTCAATTATTGCAAATTAGCAGTGCTTACTTACTCTGGGTTTAGTCTCGCATTCTACTAAGCTTGGTCTAAACAATTTTATACTATTTTAACATGTCAGTCAGAAGCGTGATTTATTTTTTTAACCAATGTAGTTGTATTGATATCGTTCTTAGAATAACTATAGTTACACAGGTATGAGAGTGTATTTCCACCAATTTATCATATTTCCTTTTCCTGTCTAGCAGTATGGTAAAGCAGCACAGCTTTGTATAAAAGCAAGTTCTTAGAAATAAAAATTAAAAAAAAATAATCAAAAAAAGGAAGTTTGTTGCTCTGTTACGTATTTCTTATTTCATTGGCCACTGAAATGAGCTCGCTGTGGCAGTTTCATTTCTCTGGTATCCAGAACATGGGTCACGATTTGATGTACTCACAGCACTGTGCCAGTGAAGATTAGGTATGTCTGTATGAGTACCTTATGGAAGGAGAAATTGTTATTTTTCTGTTCCCCTCTAAACACTAGTGTGATGATTTTACCTTTTTAATTTTTTTTTTACCTAGTAAGAGCAGGATTTTCCTGCTCTTTCCTTCCTTTTATATGTGAAGTATGCTTATAGACTACTTTAGTAAACAGGATTTACTCAATATAATCAAATTTACGGATTACTTCATTGATCACAACTATTTCATGCTGGAAATCAATGCTAATGTACTTCAATTCTTTAATTGCTAATCCATTTTTTAATTAACATTGATGTTTGTTGGTATAATCCCTGCTCATTTGATTATTTTTGGGGTGCAGAAAAATTCTTTCTTATCCATTAAGGAATTTATGGGAAGAAAAAGGACACAAAGCAAACCATTGTTTTTATAGATATAACTGAAGTTGTTGCTCTTTAGCTAAAGACTTGATGTGTGACATAATTGCTGGTAAATATATGTTAGGATGTAATGTATTCTGTTTTATACAGAGAAATATAGAAGATATGGGAAAGGTAACAAAAATTTTCAAGGTTCAAGGCTGGGAATTCATTTTCATTATGATCCAAGAGATTGGTATTGTCCTGATTTCTGTGAGCCATTGCTGCAGTTCTATAAAGCTCCAGTGTGAATTGCTAACTGTATGTGCTAACATATTAGCTAACTGTATTGCTAACAATCCTAGCAGGTGGGGTAGGTGGCAGGTCTAGTGGCAATTTAACAGACCTCTAAGGGTTGGTGTCCGATGCAGGGTTACTTGCTTCATCCCCTCTTCACTGAAAGGCCGGATCTTTGGTCTGCTTGGAGAGTTGGTTGTAAATAGGGAGGAATAGGCCTCCTTGTGCTGTTTTCCAGGTTTATCACCCGTCTCTCCCACAGTGCTAAAGGTCTGAGACCTGAACTGCATGCCTTCATATTGGCTGAACATCTTTGGGCAGTTTTTTTGGACTTTGCAGAATGATGCTGCAAGTGAGAGAAAGACAAACATCCATCCAGCTTAGGTCAGCTTGACCTGCTGTATCATGCAGGCAGTCTGCAAATCTGCAGCATGGGAAAACACGTGGTAGTAACACTGGAAAGGAGTAAGAGAGTAATTTAGAAATGCTTTTAGTCTGCCTTGCCCTGGAAGTGGATTGTGAAATGCTTACCTGTACAAACAGGTTCCTGCTTCATCTGGCAATTAATATGGTGACACTGCCTCATACTACCATAAGATTTTCTGAGGGAGGGAAGATGAACCTTCAGGCGTCAAAAATAGGCCAGCATTGCCACTAAATCCTCAGCAGTAGCACATACTATGAGATAACACTTGGAATCTGTTTTAATCTTTTATTTTTAATAAATAAAATTTCTTAGCAGTCATTTTTTTTATATATAGACTTTGAAATGCTAAAGGGGATTATTTAGAAGGCAGAGTCAAGCACTTAGGTTAATAGATCCCACATATGCCATTTATTGCATACTTCTGTTTATTGCTTAAGGCACTAAATCCCTTAAGTGAAACACAGTATTTTATAGAATTAAATAAAATAAATAATATAAATTGTTTCTTTGCCTGCTCCTAATATGTCAAACAGAAAATTTCTCTAGCAGATGAACGTTGCTTTCAATACATAGTAAAGTCCACTATAGATGATGGTATTGTTATTGCCGAATGAAAAAAGAAAAGGTATCTCTGTAACTTAAGTTAGCTAACTGGGTGCAGACATCTTAGCAAAAAGCAGATAGTTCTCCAGTGTTTGCACTTTAACTAGCAGATTTATCAAATGCCATCTGAGTCGTGAAATCAAAGAGCATCTTTTGTTAGCATTCTAACATGAGTATACTTCAAGTCTAACTTGAAGTATAAACATGCTCGATTTTTGTACTGGAAGGGAAGCCTTCCTTAGGCTCTGGTTTGGTTTTAGACTACTGTCTTGGTGTATGCAGTGTTACATAGGGACAGAGAGTTTCGTCCTTAGAACTCTTGTGATCTTCAGTGTGTAACAGAACAATGAATCTTCATGTACAGCTGTGATAGATAGATAGAAAGTGCATAAAAAGCATGCTTTGTCTGTAGAAACCTTTGCAAATACAGGCTTACTGTCATCTCCTTATAAGAATTTGCTCATTTAGAGTGCTGGGTGCTAAAGAGATTCCTGCTCTGTAGTAAGAGCTGAATCAATGAAAAATGTTGAGCTCTTGATGAATTAGTTAAGCTTTTCTAAATACGACTTGTTGATACTTAATTATTTAAAATCAGCATGGCCAAGTGGTGAAAATCTGATATAATTTTGATACAGTTTATGCTATCACTTGAAAAAAACGTGATTGTTGTTAAAAGTAGGTAACTGAATGTGCTAAGCACATGGCCAGAACAATCTATCTAAGAACAGCTTACCTCTGGCGATAAGCAGCATATTCTCACTGAAGTGTCTGCTTGTTTTATAATGGCATACTTGTCAACATGTAACCTTAGAATATAGACACCATGGTAACAGTTTTAACACAGTCTCTTTAAAGAGCATAATTGTGTGGAGCACAAATAGAAACATCTTGACTCTTGTAGTCTTTTAATCCACTTAAAGAAATGCTTTTCAATCCATCAAGCGGCGTTTTGTTTCTTGTTGAATATCTGTCTGTCTTGAAATGACTTGGAACCGTAGACTAAGCAGGTCCTCCAATGCCATTTTTTGCAATAGATCTTAAAATGAGCCTTTAGACAGTGTCAGTATTTTTTTATTAAATTTGAGCTGAAGAACACTAAAAAAGGTATGCTGAAAATCACTTGGCTATATTATAATAGAAACATGCTTATAACTATTGTCTAATTCCAGTACAGCAAAATACTTAAGCTTATGCACTGTCTTCGGTGTGTGAGCAACTCACATGAGTGTTGTCTTGTAAAATCTGTGCACTTTGATACCTTTGCTATGTTAAACAGCTATTTGCTGCCATGATTCTGTGGTGGTTTCACTCAGTAAAGGCAGCAAAATAACTTTTTCTGATAGCATGTGAACGCACAAATGGCTGTGTTTGCTGGCAACTGCATATTGCCAAGGACTTTGCATAGAACCTGTCTTTCTCTTAAATATCCAAATACCTTAGCCGTGTGGGTATCTTTGGGAAGAAGCAGTCCATTGCAGTGCTTAGGGCCCTACTGGGGACAAGCTCTGTTTCCTGCCTTTGGACAATCTTCAGGGTTGATTATGGAAGAGCCCTGCAGCAAGGTACATGGAGTCTGGACTTACTATATTGCTCTTTGGAGAGCTTTCAGGTTTATATAAACAGTCTCTGGTATGCAGCTATCAAAATGCAGTAGAAATAAGTAACATTTCTGCTACACATGACATCAACAAAGTGGCTTAATGTGGTCTTATCTGATATCTTTTATAATTCTGGCAATGCTTTTACCAAATGCAGTTCAATAATTTACCCTTTCCAAGATGTGATGACCCACTTCTTTACTGCGATAATAGTAGTTTATTTTCTATAAATGGCTTATCTTTGTAACCTGATAATAATTGATGTTCTAAGATGAGAAAGTAAGTGCGAAGTGACAGGCGGCGTAAAAAGATGAGTCTTGAAAATTATGATATCACCATTGTCTACGTGGTTATTTTAGTATAGATTTAAATTATCCTGAATTGCTAGTAATGTAGGGGAAAAGAAGTTCAATTTCTCTACTTATGCATATATCTTTTTTGTTTAGGAATAGCATTACCTGAAAAACATCTGATGTAAGAAGTGAATCTTTCTGTACATACATGACATTTTCCACAGAGGAGGATTACCGTGGGTGGTATTTTACAGACCCACTATATACTGTTGGCCTGTGTAGTCTTTACTTACGCAGTAGCAGCACAACCTTTTCACTCCTAATAGAGTTCGATTTCATTGCCTAATGTAGTAATTAGGACAAAAAAAATACATTGTCAGTTTAGCAAATGGAAGCACCTTTACGTTTAAAGCACCAGAAAAATTCATTTCAAAATCTGAAATCCAGTCCATTTGAACAAAATCACTGGGTTTTCTTCAGCATGACCTAATTCTATAACTACGTTGTGTCTCTTAGGTTATGAGAAAATGAGAGTTCTCATGAGTTGTTTTTCTAAGGACATTGCATAATTATCGTGTAAGATCAGACTTAACACAAGCGTGCAACTCCCGTCTTATTAATATGTATGATTCAAAGCGATGTTCCCCTTCCTACTCCTCTGTGTCTCCCTTAAAATAAATAAAGTTTTGAATAAACTGTATTTTATTAGGAGAAACTACAACTTCTGTTTCTTTTCCTTTCTTACTTTGCATAGATTAGTGAAGTACTCCTAACTTTCAGTTACGATCTTCTCACTTAAGGTTTGTTTCATATGAAGAGTTGTACTTTTAGGCTTCAGTGCTGTCCTGAAGTAAATTCTTACATGTTTTCTTTTAGAAGAAAATTCTTACATGTTTTCTTTTATTCTTTTAATCTCCGCGAATTTGTACAGGTTTACTCACAATATTCTTTCATAGATAAATCATAAAGTATTACTTTCCATCCTCATATCCTTTATAGATATAAAAGGTCTTGCAGAGCCAGTTTCTTCCCAACTTCCCGTTTGAAGGGTGTTTTAACTAAAATCAATGCATTTTTTGCTATGCTTCACAAATGCATTATTTTTATCTACTTTTTAATTGATTATATTTTTGGGGGATCCTAGTAACAAACTGTTAAGATTGAAAACCAGAAATTCTAGAAGACTGACACATATTTAAGTTTCTGTGTAAGTAAGTATTTATCAACTTACATGAACATAAATACTACTAGCATAAAAATACCGTGACAGAAAAGTGGTGAGTGAAGTGGAATTACTTTATATTGTTTAGCTTGTCTTACTAATTTGTCTATGTGTTTCTATAATCAAACTGATAAAAATTAGAAAGCACTGTGTCACTTTTATAGCTTTCTAAATTTCTGTTGTTTTGAGTAATATGAGAAAATCACCTGTGTAAGTTTCCGGATTGCAGTGTGTGGTAGGAGTTATTTAACTGTACAATTTCCCTTGAAAAGTCGGTCCTTAGGTTTTTAATTGCCATGCTGAGTACTAAATTAACTTTTAATTTAGTTTTCACTTCTTACTTAATTGTTCTTAATGTGTTTTCTTTTTTTCCTTAGCCATTTCTTGTGATTCAGTTATTTCTGTAAGCAGAGACTTTATCCCATTAAACATAGGCAAACGTATGCCAGTCCCTTGTGCTGTGGAACGTATATGTTTCAGTCATTTTCTGTGTTTTTAGTGTATGAAACATTTTAATATCAGCATTGCAATATTCCATTAGGCCTTCAGTTCCCTTTCAGAAAGAGTAAATTTATCTCATTTTTGTTGAGGGAAAAAAAATGTGTTAGAGCACTTTTTCATCTTTAAGTAGGTCAGTTTGTGGTATTCAGAAATAGTGGAAAATACTAGTTTCTGTTTTCCATCTGTTATTAAAGCATCTTCAAGATGGTGCTTGTGCACTGATTGCAGGATTATATCACAAAAGCAGATACAACCGAAATTTAGTTGTACAGACAGCTTAATAGATTGTGGTGGTATAAATCCTTTCTCCCCTGTAAGGGTGTGAACTGCTTACTATTGAGTTGCTCACTTGTCTTGCACATTGTATTCTGGATTTGTTTACACTTAGATGTTGGCATTTTGAGTAGTGTTGACTAAAGGCTAGCTAGTTGTAGTATGATTTCAAACAGTCATAGAAAACTTTTGCCAGAATCTTTTGACCTAGAAAACTGTATTCCATTTCTTTTCTGAATTTAAGGCATCCAGTAGATAGACATACCATAATTCTTGGTCTGTTGTGCTAAGAAAATCACAGTGCATTTTAATGACAGTGCTAGACAGCATGCATGAAAATATGACAAATGAGTTTGTAGAAGTGCACATAGCTTCATTGCTTTTTATTCTCTTATTCTCTGTCACATTTTATTGACTTACAAGTGAAACAAAGATTGTTCTTACCACAAGATTTATTCTGGGATTCTGAAATTAAGAAATATGCTCTGTAAACTATAGTTCACTGTTAGTAATAAGTTTTATGATATAGTTTTTAATTAACAGTGATGGACATATGTTTTATTTTCTAAACCTTGAGGAGCATAAAATCATATAAAATGCCTGTTCTTGATGCACTTTTCTAAAATATGTTGTGAATGCTGTGTCTTCTATCAAGATATCTGCTTAATCCAGTTTTGATGACACAACTGCTTCTATTGTATTTGATGTGCTGAAACTGCCAAAAGATTCTAGATTTACAGAATGCAAAGGGTTTGCTTATAGGTTCTTTCACTGATGTTTCAACCACACAGTGGCAATTATACACGCGTTTGTATATCCTCTTCATCTGTAATCTCTCATGAGTTAATATGGTTCTAATGCTCTCTCATAATTACTGAGGAAATTTTCCTTATAATATAAAATGTCTGTTTTATTTTATTACCCATCTTCTTTTGCTGTTTGCATTTGGTGATGAATAAGTACTCTGATTTTGACCTGTGAGACTTTTGATGTTGCTGCCCTCAGAGCAGAAGGTATCCAGATGATGTTTAGCCTGTCCAGAGATTTCCTTTCATTACAGTTTGTCAATGCTGAAATTGCTGACTCAGACGCAATATTCACTTAAAAATTCTGGATATTGTGCAAGTTTATCATGGTGTACAGCCTGAACGTGCATTTGAAGTACTATTGGCAGTTATGAAATTAAACATTAGTGTATTAGAAGTGCAAAGTTCTCATGTTGTAATTTGATAATCTGCTTTTGTTTTTGAACTGCTAGAAAATACATCTAGTTGTAATTGCTTATGCTGTGTTGCTGTAGCAGGTACTGTATAAGTTTTGTGTTTAAATTCTCGCTTAAAGCAGCCTTGACTGTCCTCTTTTTGTAGTGGATTTGCGATGTTATAGAAACTACGACAATTCCTACTGGCAGTGATGACATTAATACAAGTTTGCTTTTATTTATTCAAAGTTTTAACAGTTTTTAATAGCAAATGATGTTTGCAGGTGAGTAACAAAAGACATGTTGAATATTTTCTATCCGACATATTGTAACACAAGTCAGTTCTTTAAGACCTTGCACTTTTAATGAACCATCTTATTGTCAATTCTCAGAATCTAATAGTGTGCCTTTTGGTGACGTTGTTGAGAATTTTAATGCATTTTAGTTCTCATTCAGCACGGCCTATGTGCTCCTCACGGGAGGGTCTTTAGAAATGGGATTAACTTCTAGAGGAATGCATTAGCCATGCCACAGAAGTAGGCAAAGCTCTAACTAGCCTGATAGATTGCTCCACGCTCCAAATCCTCCTAACTACCCCCTCCCTCTTTTTATTGACAGCTTCTCATTGAGCGGCTAGAAGCATTAGTGTATTTAGGAGTTAGATGTTTTGTATGATCCCAGGCTGATCTCATATTCACTTTCTGAAATTAATTCGACACTGCTTTACATGTTAATCCGCAAAGGATTGATTTTGGGAAGGTCAGAGCAGTGCAGGCTCAGAAAATGGAAGAAAAGCTCCACTTAAAACAGCTCATTTCAGTTCCCAGAAATAAGTATAGATGCCTTTTCATTGTGACACTTAGCCAGCTCTTGGAGGCTTGGTCATCTTGCAGAATACATCAAATAGTGTTGTTTGATGTGATCTGCAAGGAAATTGAACTAATTAAATATAGCTTCATTAACCAATTGCACTTTTCAGATTGCATAACTATACTTTGAAAACCGCAGTATAACAGAAAAAGCAGTCTTCTTTCAACTGCCGATATAACTTGGCAATGAAGGTAGTCATGAACAGTGTAACTTAATTTAATGCCTTCTATTTTTTTTTCCTATTGTTTGTGTATGTGTAGAATTTTCAGAGTTGCTAAAATTGGCAACAAATGCATGTGAAAAAGAATCTTCATTGTGGGATATAACAGTGTTGGAACATTATGGATAAATAATATGTTTCGTCTGGAGCTACACAAAAGAGTGAATGGACTTGAATGGTAGAGTATTGTGGCAAGAGCAGGATAAGAACATCTTGTGAAAGAAAGCATTATGAATACTGAGAAAGTGTAACTGAGTTGCAGCTGCAGTTTACTGACATGATTCTTTTTGTTTGGAAGAGAATGTCCCTGATAAGATGGTATATAACGGCATAGTATTCTTTTATGAATCCACAAAGTCAAGCACAAAAACAGATCGTTCTTTACTACATGAACTAGCTTAAGAATCCATACTATTTTATATTGAAATGCAAGAAGTTTTCATTATAAGTCACTTTTGACTTGTAGATTCATTAAGTCATCAAAACTGAAAATACCAGGAAATTAAACATTTTACAGTTACTGTTTGCACCTTTTCTACTTTAATGTTCATGAGTGCAAAATGTATGTGTAACCATTTTACAAGAAAAGAATTTGGATTCACATTTCGTTTGAAAAAGTTCAAACCATTTCTGGTAAAATTTGCAGTGAAGTCTTTTATGGCATTCAGATGTGGTCCATTTTTGTGCTCTCTTTTTACTTTCCTACTTTTTCAGTGGAGCTTCATCCAGGTACTTCTCTTCCTTAATGTCAGAGATGATTAAATGTCCTTGCCCTCCTCCCCACAAAGTAAGCCGAATCAGTTCAGCCATAATAATTATCATTGTATAATAATACATGCATCATAGGCCAGTGTTAGCGCTGAACTTGTGGACCTTTTCTTGCTTCAGTATAAGCTGATTTTCCTTTCAAAATTTGTGGACTGCACTAATACTTCCTTTATCCAAGGAAGTTTAGATATTTGATGGTTTTCTTCCAGAAAACAGTCTTCATACAGAACCTCAGGATTCCAGTAACTTTATTGTAGATGTTCGGAGCCATCTGCAATGATCATTGTGTTCATATTGACTTTGATAATAATATTTGGCCTGAAAGTGTAAGCTTAAGTGTTTGAATAACCCCATATAAAGTAGAAAAAATAAATGAATTCAGATTTAAAATTGTTTCAGTATCATCATCTCTTGTGATTTAGACAGTCACTGGATAGTTTTCTGAGTCATTCGTGACTGAAAGCCCATTGATAATTAGGAAGCATAATTGGGAAGACCATGGCGTAGCTGCCAATATATATACCAATAAAACAGGTAATGCAAAAGCTCAGGTGAGGTGTAAATTAAAGCCTCTTTCTTTATACTTCCATAAAATGTGACACTATTTTGGAAAATGCTCTGTATCTAGTAATTATGCAAAAGAATGCAGTTTAGTTTTTCACATAACAATAGATCCTCAATTAATAGATAACTTCTTTTTGCAGAGGTTGGCAGCTGCTAGTCTGAGTGCAGATAAAGTGAAACTAGCCTGTAAAACATAGAGTTCTGTCATTGGAGTCTGTTAAACACTGTATCAATCCTGAAATGTAAAAAAAAATTGCTGAAGTTAAGACTGTAATTCAGATCTGAAAGAGATCTCATTTATAAATACAAATATTAATTTTACGGGGGGAAAAACATTCAAAACCAGTGTTTGTAGAAAAAAAAAGTGTGAGTGGAATTGTCAGCCTGAAACATCTAACTGTTCAATGTGATTTGAGAGTAACAAATTTTGCATCCAAACTGTATTAGAAAGGTTTTGAAATATTAAATGGGGACCTTGAATCAGAATTGTCTTTTAGGTGGCTTCAAACAGTGTATTCTACATAGAAGTTCTAGCAAAATCCACAGTGTGGTATTTCCAAACGTATATGAGTGAAACCTCAAGCAAAGAATAATGCATTTAGAGATACGAATGGTTACCATAAGTACATGTAAGTATTCCGTTACTTGTATGTCTCATTTTCTGGAGGGAATGCTGCAGTATCAAATCTTCATTTCTTTATGGATAGCAGAAGCAAACTATAAAAAAAATCAAACAAAAAGTTTAAGCAGTCATAATGAGTCTTCTGTTCTTTTTTCTTTATTTCTTCTATAGTTCTCAGTAACATGAAGAAAAAAAATTGAGACTGATAAGCTAAAACCCGCAGCTGAATGCTTTGATTTTAAACATTAATTTGTCTTTGCAGGAAGTGTCAGTGATATTGACTAACATAGAAGTCAGTAGTGTGAGTCTTTACTGAGTGCTTTGTTTTATTGTGTATTCATTTGAGGGAAATATAAAGAAAACTCTTTAAATAGACAAATATCGGTCTAGATCGACTTTCTGAAAATGCCATGAAAATTATGGAGCATGTCCACTAGTATGACTATTTGTTTTGTATTATGCCAGGAAAAAAGGTGTCATAACAAGGAAATCTGGAGTCCAAAATTTTGCCAAAGAAATGTGTTGTCATTGCTGTGTGTAGACTTTGGCAGAGTATTTTGGAGATACGGGTCTCTCACTTTTTGGAGGAGTAAATTGTGAAATGAAATAATTCAGCCTCAGCAAAAATGGTCCTTCAGTGTTACGTATGGTCTGAATGCTCATGAGTGGAAAAAGAGGTTTAGATTCAGTGAGTTCGAACAGAAAAAAGATTACAAGAGCTGATTAAAGTTCAGTTGGATGTTGACTATGGTAGCTGCTTAACAGGCATGCAGAAAGTGCCGAGAGAGATGACTTATCCTAAATGAAACTAAGGTGTGCAGAAAAAAATTAACCAAACTCTGGGAAAATAATCTGTAATAATGTTTTGGTTCTTAGCTGTGATAGCCTAAGTGTTTAAACTAGGTAAATGACTTGGAGACAGGAAGTATCTTGTTTGACCATCTCTTCTTAAGTTTTTACTGTTGACTCTCTTGATTCTGTCTGCCTGCCTTTATCTGGGTAATGGCTGCCATGAGTCTGTAAATTAAGAGTACTGAGCAGGTGTTGTGGTGGCTGTTGAGCAGTTTTCTCTCTGCTTTGCATTCAATCCATCTTTAACCTTCTGATAGCACAAAAACTCATTCTTTTGTAACTTGAAACAAATCCAGATATCTTTAGGTAGACATAATTGAATTAAAACAGTTATGCTGTGTTTAGTATCTGCAAATTATCCTAAGAAAAATGTTCATTCATAAAACAGAATTTCGTACACTGCCACTGGTTAAAAAATAGGAGAGAACTGACTCTTTTTTAACTATGTATTTCCAATAGTCTTCCAGCTTCTTCAACATTTTTCTTAGATATGGAACTGAGGAGCATTGTGGAGTTACAGTGTGAGGGCTAGAGATCAAAGAGCAAGTAATACGCAGATCCTTAATGCTGAGTCAGAAGAAGAAACATGAGTCCTTTTTAACAACTGCATCTATGCCAGGATAGAAACGCAGTATGCCAGAGGTATATAGAAACACCGTAATTTCAATTTTAATTTCTATATTTCAGTGGTGAAATACAGAAGCAAGCATGAAAGCATTCTGTGACGGCTGTCTTTTAATACAGGGTTTCTCACTAGATTATGTACGTGCTCTTTCTCACAGAAGTTTCCTAAACAGATCTCGCTGACAAAGTGTAAGGGTGGTAATAGAAGATGGCATGGAAATGGAATTTTTTTACTTCAGCTTCTCAGCCAATCTCTTTAGCTTAGAGAATGCACAGTAATTATTACCATAGTCCTGAGTACCTGTAATGTAAGACTGTGCATAAATCCTCTTTTAACAGCAAACTTCCTTTCATACCCCATACACCTTTCCACCATAGCTCTAGGAAATATTTCCTATTTGTTACAGCTTCTGTTCTATCAAGACTCTCCACCTTTTCTGGATAAGGGCTGGGGACAGGGAAAACTGCATCCTGAATCTCAGAATTTCAATTAGGAGCATAATTATGTGCTGTATTGGGCTTCAGATTTCCTCTGACAAGCTTTTCTTCCAAAATTGTTGGTAAATGCAACACGGCCTTCATTAGAGGTATCTTTAAGCCATCTGTTAGTTTTGGAAAGAGGATAATTGAAGTCTCCCCATACAACCAAATTCTTTTTGCAATGGCTAACAGCTGCATTTGGACTAAAAGAAGGTATACTCCACAACTTGGAACTGTTATAAGAAACAGCCTAAAGTCAAGATTTATTAACAAATATAAGAGGCATGGAATTGTGAAGGGAAAAAATCAGAATCTGGCTAGAGTATCAGACATCAGAAGTACAGTCCAGGGCTTGAGGAGGGGATTCAAAAATGTCACTTGTTCCACAAAGTGATCCGAATAAAACTATGAAACTCCATATCACACCGTATGTTAGAGTATTGTACTAAAGTTAAAATGGCATGTAAAATAATAATTACAGCCTTGACTAGTTCATCAATGAATTCCTACTGGAATGGACAGCTGACAAAAACAAATGCAAAATCAATGGCTCTGAGTAGCAAGTGGCAAATTAAAGGTAGATAACTGCATACATACTTTTATAATAAACTCTCTAAAATTCAGGGGGATTTTTTTCTTGAACAACCTATGGGAAAAATTTTGTAGGCAAATGTTCATACTAAATCTTCTCATATAGTGGCAATACCATTGTTGAAGAGCCAGGTTCTGGTCTGACTGATTCGCTTCTTCTGGAGGGAAAAATTCCTTCACACATCAAAAAGACCTCCTTTAGGCAGCAGTTTGTCTTCAGCTTTCCTTGTAAACATCTGCCAAGAGCTACACTAAACTGTGCTACACGTTGCAAAGCAATTCTTTTAGACATAGCCATGATATCTGGTGAGTCAATAACATAAGAATCATCAAGCTATGCCAGAACAAAGCTCCAGGTAGCTCAGAATCCTATCTGCAGCAATGACCTATAGCACATCCAGGCACAATAACAGACCACAGAATCATAGAATCACAAGGTTGGAAAGGACCTACAAGATCATCTAGTCCAAGCATCCTATCAGAGAACAAGCACAAAGTGATACCTCTCCAAACTTCCTACCTGCTTTGAACAATTTACAGCTCAGAGACTTCCTGTGCAGATGGTAGTATTATTCGATGTAAAAGCCCTCAATGGACTTCTTTTCTATGAACTTATTTGTAGATTGGTATTAAGCCTTTATTTATTCTGTATACATTTTATGCACTCATAGCTCATTACTTATCTCTCATTTAAAGCCCATTTCTTTTGTGTGCTGATAACCTGTTTTTTATAAGTCACATGTGACAGATGTAATACATGACTCTTAGAATCAGTTGAAAGTCAAACAAATATTGAGCGCGTTTATTTTGCAGATAGATGGACTGGTGCAACCTTAGAGAAGACACCTAAAAACAAAGGGTGCCCCTGCTGGTAATCACAGTAGAAGCTAACCTCAGAGGAACGTTATGTATTTTAATTCATTGTACATTCACTGATAATTGATTCCAAACCAGATTGAGAGCAGGTAGCTTTAGGGGCATTACTTGCTATTTGGGCTATTGGGTCATGCTTTTCCAGCTAGCCTATGGAACTGTCATGACTTGTGATTTGACTTATCAAGTGAGGTATATATTTCCAGAATTTGAAGATTTCAGAAGCTGAGGCACCTTGAAAAAAAATGCACGCTTAACCATGACAGTGCAGTAGAGCTCTGCAGTAATGTCTTGCTGCCAGTACAATACCGTTACTAATTTGTGCTAGGTTCTTTATGACTGGCTGTTCACAAACATTCTGGAAAGAGAGAAATACATTTACAGAGGTTTGAATTATGCTAGCTGTGTCATTACTAGGCACTTCTAGTTCTTTTGCTTTTAATTTTGGATATAAGCCTAACAATATCTGAATAATGAATACGCTGTCCACCGAGGCATCCCTATTGATAGTTTATGTTGGATGTTTGGATGCTTTTTGAATTACAAATGATCTGAGAAGGAAAAAACAAATAATAGTTAAGTAAGGATGTGTATTGCAGCCTTTTCAGTTGCACAAAATATGTGCATATCCTACCTCATGTATTGTATGTCCAAGTAAATTTCTGGTTGTATTTTTCATACCAGTGAAACACATACAAAAATATCTTTTGTTAGGCATGTTTTACAGAAACATCTGCGTACTGATCATATTATATTCTCACTTAAAACAAAAAAAGGCAAATACATATTGTTTGCTCTTTGTTTTTTCTAACATCAATTATCTCGAAATTAAGCCTTCATACAAAATATAACAAGATATAAGTATGAGGGGAGATATATGAGACCTGACTTGTTTTAAAATGCATTTCTTTTCTGAGGAAAATTGTTGTTTCTAATCATCATGGCCTTTCACATTCTTTTGTCACGTGTCTTGCTCAGGAGGGTGCAGTCAAGCACTTCGCTTGCATGTAATATGTAGTTATTTCTGTATGTAATTATTTCTAATCACTACCTAACATAATAGGCTGTATTGATATAAATATTTTGAAATAGTAATCAGTATTCTTACATTTCCATAAGCTTCAACTCTTAACAGCTGTGTAAGATTAACAGACATTTAGGATCTCTGTACAATAAAAAGGAATGAAAAATCCCCATTTTGTGAATGTGACATGTTAGACAGCTTTTCTGCTGCTTACTTATTATCTTTGTAGCTGTTCTTGTTTAATCTAAAAGTCAAGCTGTAGACTTCACCTTCTGAATTTTATCTGAATGTAGTGTTAAACAAGCTATCCTGAAGTCTATGCAGAGTTAGTACAGCAAAAAAAAACAACCCCAAGCCTCATGTCATTGCTCTTCTAGTGTGTTTCATGGCTAGTCTTCAGGGAGTGCCTCTTCAGATGGTCAAAATCATGCTAACCTTTGAAAAATGTCAGCAGAGAGGCCAGTACTTTGTCAACTGATGCTATAAGCAACAGTACTAACATTGTGGATGAGTTGTATTCTGTGGAGGATTTAGCTGTGTGATTTATAGGATAACCTGTACCGTTTATACATGTGGAACATCCTTTTGAGTATTACAAAGCAACGCTTCTAAATGAGTCTTAAGAGTTTGGAAATGAAATATCAAATTTGTTTCAGTAAATGTAGGGTTTTTTTAGAAAAAAAAAGTTTTACTTTTTCATCTGTCAGCTTTTGTGAGCATTTATTTCTGTAGTCTTATTACTGAATGCTATTATTGCTCTTGAAAGCTCTATGAACAAAATTATATTCTAGCTTTCCTAATAAAATATTTCTTACAGAATTAGTCACTGTCACCTCCTGTGATTCTTAGTTCTGTTCACACAGTTCTCAGCTGCATTATCTACTCCCAATGTAGAAAATTAAGGCAATGTAAAAGTATACTCTGTTTTTTAAAAAGAGGTCACGAATAGCCTTTCTTCCCTCGGTAGTCACCAGTGTTCTTATTACACTTCATTTATATAGTTGGAGGATTTGGGAGAACCAGCTGGGCCCCCTGTCTGCACTCATCAAGAGTTAATTTCTGAAAGAGGTGCTGTTGTCATGAACAAGTGCAGAAGGTACTCTGGTGGTCCTGCCAAACAACAAGAGCTCTTAATTAGCAGCAATGTTCAATCAGACTGCTTAACCTGCCACAGAGCGGAGGAGGTCATGTTCCTTCCTGATGCACTGCCAACCTAAAAAGCACCCAAGAACTGATCCCAAATGTTTTCAAAAACGTTTACTTGGTTTTAGAGGCAAGTAAGGCAATGTACATCAGTGAAAACTGTCATCAGGATAATGAAGTTTTATTTTTGTGAATGATGTAGGCTTTTCTTCTTTTGTATAAAAAGCTCTATGGTTTTTGAGGGGAAAAATATTTTTCACAGTAGTCTGAAGAACATGAAAATTCAGACTTTCCATGTGTTGCTTCTGACGGAAGTCTGAATTTTTGTTTTCATCAGGACGACTGAGTTATGTACGATAATTAGTAATTCAAGAATTTGTCTTCTCATGGTATTAATTAGCTAGCATTTCACATCCTGAGCTAATAGTTTCAGAGGCAGCCATCTTGGTCTTGGAAACTTCTCTCCAGTAATTCAGAGCCATGCACTACAAATCATTAACAGTTAAGCATTTAAATATCTCAACAAAATCTGCTGACAAGAACGAACAAAGAATACAATGCAAAATATCATTGGCCTCCACTTTTATCACTGGATGCTAGCAAATATCCTATGAAATTATTAGACTCCAGGAGGGCAACATGTCTACTTATGTATCAAATTATTGTAAAGAAGGAGAATAAATAGCACATGAACAAGGACCCTGATGTAAATACCCCGAAAGCAATTAGTTTTTTCCTGCATGAGCAACTCATAGAAAAGACTTATCATTTCACCGTTGTATTAAGAAATTACCTAAATCTTTAATTCCTACTTTTAACGTAGTCGCATCAGTCTTAAAAAATCACATATGTTTTGTTTACTCTCTGTTCATAACTGTCATTGTAAAGGAGACTATTTAGATTAGGATAGTAATTCTTCCTGGGTTTCATGAAATCTTGACTAGGTTTCAGATGTAAGGCTCACAAACTGTATCCTAGGCTGCATCTGAAGAGTGGTGGCCAGCAGGGCAAAGGAAGTATTTGTCCCCTTCTACTCTGCCCTTGTGAGGCTCCATCTGGTGTACTGCATCCAGATCAAGGCCTGGAGCCCCCAGCATAAGAAGGATGCAGAGCTGTTGGAGCGGATCCAGAGGAGGCCACAAAAGATGATCAAAGGGCTGGACCACCTCTCCCATAAAGAAAGGTTGAAGGAATTGGGCCTGTTTGGCTTGGAGAAGAGCAGTCTCTGGGGAGGTCTAATTGTAGCCTTCCAGTACCTGAATGGAGCTTAAGAGCAGGAAGGGGAACAGCTTTTTACACAGTTTGGTAGTGATAGGATAAGGGGGAATGGCGTTAAAAGAGGAGAAATTTAGGTTAGATGTTAGGAGGAAATTCTTTCCTCAGAGGGCGATGAGGCGCTGGCACAGCTGCCCAGAGAAGCTGTGGTGCCCCATCCCTGGAGGCGCTCAAGGCCACGTTGGGTGGGCCCTGGGCAGCCTGAGCTGGTGGGGGGCAGCCCTGCCCACAGCAGGAGTGTTGGAGATGTGGCACTTAAGGACGTGGTTTAGTGAGCATGGTGGTGATGTGTTGGTGGTCGGACTGGATTATCTTAGTAGTCTTTTCCAACTTTAATGATTCTGTGATTCTAGGATTTTGTGTGGGTAGAGGCAGTGTATTTTCCATTGAGCTTTATTTCACAGTTTCCGAATTCCAGCATCTCCATGTTTTGAACGGTTCACAAAAGCTGTACTTATAAAAATTAACACGTTGATGTGCAAATATCTGTGTATATTCTTTTAATTAAATTGAGATGTTTGTGTTTCTAAAATGAAGGAGGGCATTCCTTAACCAGAAATGTGTCCAGGCATACCCTTTATCATATCTAAATGAAACTGCACTGGAATTTTACATTAGCAGAAAATAATTGCACTGTTGGCAATTAGCCAGGGACTGTTCTGTAATCTCATGCATCCATTATTTCATAGAATAAAAATAGAATATTCTGAAGTGCCATTAACAGTAATAACTTCAAATGACTTTTGCACTCTATTATGCCTGATTCACAAATAATTAAAACTTCAAGACTTAAGATGATCCTACAGTTCCGCGCAGATTTGAACTTCTTTTCAGTTGTGTCTGCAGTTTCACAGACTCTAGTGTGATTTAGGCATTCTTGCAATGATTGTACATATTCTTTGCATTAATATGTTAGGACTGGTTTGTGTGTCTTCAAGTGCACTTGGATTATTTTGGGTAGTTGCAGGTATGTTTGATCTAATTTGTGTCATTACAAGCAAAAGAAGTTAAAATAATTATTTCCAACTTGATTAGTATCAAATGCATATTTTAAAAAAGAGGCCGTGGAAGTTCACTGTTTTGCTTTTCCAGCTTGAATAACAGAATTGAACGTTCAATTATCTACCCAAGTCTATATACATTTAAAGGTGTAAAGGCACAACAAAGTCAACAATTTTTTTTGTGTGTTTGTATATACTTCAATGTGATAAAATGTGTAGTTTAGCTTAGGTCTTGCTGTCTTGAATCTCTACTGTATGGTTGTGAGATCTGAATATCATGTCGAAAGCGCTTCAAGGAGTCAGGGAAACTTCTAAATTTTTCTGTGTACCTCACCTTGAATTATCTGCAGTAACAAATTCTGTGGTTTTACTGTTCATCTGTTACATGACTAGTGAAACACTAGTTGGCTTTGACATTCAGTAAAAATGGATTATAAATGGAAGTCCAGGTGACTCCTATACAGCAGCTTAGAACTAGGCACTGTAAGGTATGAATGCCCTGAAGCCATTTTAACAGTACTTTTCAGCATGAAACAGTAGATTAGTTTATGGTTAGAACGGCTGCCAGACTTTTGTTGCACTCTAAGGCAAAGGCTACAGTGCATTGTGAGTGATAGCAACAAGCTGTGGTGTTGAAGCAAAATAAAGGACAGAACAAATTATAGCAGCAATAGATGTGCTTGCAAGGTGTGCAACAGTGTCAAATTTCTGGAACATGAAGACAGTTTGTGGGAGAATTAGAGGCTTTATGTAAAACTGTTCCCTGGGGTAGTTTTGCAGTCTCTTGCACATGCAGTTTGATTTCTTTCTCTGACAAGTGTCAGCCATAGGGTGTATGATAAACATGACAATTGCAGCTCCATCTTAGATAATTGTGCTTCTGTCTCTGATTTTTAGAAATGCATGTAACTGATCTGCATCATCTTTGAGATTAGAAATAGTATTCACAGTGTGCACCTTCCCTGCCTGTGCAGTGAGAGCAGAAATCCATATGTTCAGAGCCCAAACAAAGCACACCCCTTAAGTTACTCCATCTGTGGGACTTTGGTAAACATGCGAAGCTCTTCATACCACTACTTACACAGGGCAGGTACAACTGTAGTAAAACAGTAGTGCCTGAAAATTAGTAAATAGATCATTTTTTTAGGAATTGAGCTAGTATGGTTTTTGTGCTTTTATAGCATCATCCATCTGTTGTTTTTGAAATGCTTTGCAAATACCTATCATTTAGTTTTCCAAAGTATCTTAAGACGCACTGTAGATGGTAATTAAATTCATACTAACATAGAGAAACTTAACCGCAGAAGTTAAGATTTCACTTTGGATCCTACAGAGGCATTCATGGAAGTTGTTTATGTGAAAATCCCACACTGCCAAAATAGAATTGAATACAAAGTATGGACTATCTAGGCTAACAAAATTGATTTGATCTATTAATAATAGATTTAAAGCAAAATTTTAACCATAGTTTACATGCCGTCTTCATTATTCAAAACTACTTGAAGAGGGGGGCTGCAATCAAAATTCCAATATTACTATTCTCTTTGTCACATAAAGTTTTTCAAGTATGGACTAATACTGATAGTTTTGCTTCTTGAGCTTCCCATTTCTCTTTCTGTGATGAGAATATCTATAAAATTGTGTAAATGGTGTCTAAACTGAGCTGTGCTGTGCCCATGACATCCTCATATGACAGCCCAATGTGTAGTCCCAACTCTGGGGTAAAAGAATGCTTGTAAGGACTGCAGAGCCTTTGTGGCAATAGAAACTTAATCTCGGTTTGTCTGGGAAAAAGGCAGCCATGCGAACAGCTGCATTTCATGAGGCCTCATGGCACACTGCCTTGCAGATAATGTTTTCACTGAGATGCAAGACAACCAAAACTGTTAAAATATAGTCCAGAGATGTTAGTGAGCCATGCAAATGATTTTGTGTTCATACAAGAAGCCACATCTATAATTGCATATTGCTTCTTTAAAGTGCTAATTTACAGCAAATTATGTTTAATGTATTATCAAAAATTTTCCACTAAGAAAGATCTGTGGGATTTTATTGATGTGCACGTGCACTTGGCAACAAAGGGAGGGCTAAGGGAGTAATTTACTCTTGACTGGAAAATACATCTTTTTTCAGTTTCTGAAATCAGTTAATTTTTTTGTGCGTGTTTATGTATAGCTGTAGTATGTTACAAGTTCCGTTTGGGCTTACTCCTCACAGAGTATGTTCCACTTGGAAACAGTTACTTAAGTTATAGTGAGTTTTCCTTAGTGCACAGATAAATAAAGCATTTTCCAGCTCTCACATTTTGTTTTGCCGTCTCCTTGCTAAAATTCAGTCATCTTTTCTTTGTGTAAGTGTCCTAAAAGCTAATGAGGAAAACAGAGTTTATTTATAGCAACTCTTCAACAGCAAAAATAAATGTTCATGTTAGAGGAGGGATCACGTGTAATAAATAAGCAAAGATGTATTTTGTGTAAGCTTCCAAGAATTTTTTTTTTATGACGGTGGGGTTTTAAAAATGCATTTCAATTGAGAAGTTGAGAATGTGTTTAATGATTTTGGAAGTCATTTTACTTAGAGGAAGGATTTTATTTTTAGTATTTAAAAGAATTTATAGTAGCTTTTAAAAATGGATAGTTATATTCATGATTTAATAGTAATCAGGCAGTATGCAAATTTAATTTGACAATATTCAACTGTTCAGTTGCTGCATTAGATAGGAAGATTTGGGTTTATTTAAAAAATAAAAACCTGTTCATCTTTTTTGTTGTTTTCCAAGTAGTGCCATACTGTATATATGTGCTTAGTACTTTTGATTTGAGAGTTAAGCTGCTTTTGTTGTGTTTGGCTTGCATCACTGCATGTCTCAGCTTTCAGGGTTTGTATAAAGGTAGAACAAAAAACCCCACTAGAGAATTAGGTTATGTTCTATATATTGACAGAGGTCTATTTGATTGTGTCTGCATTTGATTTTGGAATGAATGTTCATTTCTTGCTGCATAAGATTATCTATGTGTAAAGTATTCTGCCTGAGTTGGGTACTTAACATATATCTTGCCTGTTAGAAAACTTCAGGCTCTGCTGAAGTTTTGATGTATAGCCATGGAATTAATGTAACAATTCTGCAAGTTGATATCTGAGACAGCTTAGTCTCCAAATATATATATCTTGAAAATGCCACTAGAATTCCAGAAAACTTGTATGTTTATGATAGAGACATATTCATGAAAAGAAGCCATAGTTCAGTGATAGTCCATTCATTTACTGATCTCGCAGCTCAGTTCCTTCTGTTTGTCTGTGCTATTATGACCAGTGGGAATTTTGTGAGAGAGAATCATTTCCCTGTGGTGGGTGGATTGCAAAGATGAGAGCAAAGATCTGCCTCCACTGTTTTACTTGGACCTTGTAACCTTGTCAAGCTTCAGTATGAAAACTCCAACTCCATTTGAATATCCCTCTCTGAATCATTTCAACACTCTAGTGATGGGTCTAATGCTGGAAGCCATAAAAACACAAAAAAGATGGTTCCTGAACCAGGGTTTACAAAGTGTGTATAAGAAAGAGAACTACGGGGACAGATTAACCTTGGGATGGTTGATTAATTGATAGTGAAAAGGGTATCAAAAGTGAACATGAGTAGCATGTATTTGTTGCAATAGAGAAGATGCCCTGTAAAAGACAATAAGGCAAACTGGAAGTTGAATTTTAGTTTTGTTCGGGTTGGATCATAATATTGTGTTTTGTTGTGTTAGCCCTGTGTCCATCTTTGAAAAGCCAAAGTTATTTAGAGTACTTGTTGAAAAAGCCCCTTTGATAAAAACGCCTAAAAGGAAGAGTATTTTCTCACCTCACTATTTTTTGGTTAAATTCAAGAAGTAAATATCTTGTGAAAAGATGTTGTGCTAGGACAAGGGGAAAGGTGGAGGAGAAGGCTGCAAACACTGGAAATTTGCAACTGCAATTTTATTAATTTGTGAAGAGTTTCTTGTTAAAATTCTGTTGGTGAAGAAAGGGAAAAAATGACCTATTTTTATTTCAGTAATCTTTTTTTCTTTTAGGTACTTAACTTCGTAGCATCACTGTTGAAGTGTTTAAACACCGTTCTTAAAACTACAACCCATATGGAGTGTGCTATTAGGAAAGATTATCCAAGCCTTAATACAGTTTATGTATGTCCCGCTGGATCTTATTTTATCCAAAATTCCATATTGTTTACAGAATAGGATTGCCTATTGCATTACAACTTCTTAGGCTTGTGAAATCGCTCTGACTTTTTCAAGAATCCAAGTGCTTTGCCTAGGTATTGTATGTTGGCATCTAATCATCAGAAAACAGGGAAAAATACTTCAGTAAGACAGTCTTGCTACAATCTTGTTACGGCTAATCCAAAAGACAAATTAGTGAAGTTTGTTTATATGGTTTATAGATTCATGTAGGACTGGACATAATGACCTCAATATTATTAAAAAGTTATTCAACATAGTTTGTTCTTAACAGTTTACGTTAGCAGAGACAGTGAAAAGCAGTTCCCTAAAATCACTTCCTTAGTGTAGAATGATATACCAGTACGTTGTTTATGTAGTTGCTTTTTACCTTTTTTTTTTTTTCTTTTTGATAATGGAATTTCTGATGCAACAGTTAATGCTGCTGTTTAACTAAAGCACGAAGACATTTCATTGACTGGCATGTTTCTACTTCTGCTGTATTTGTAGTTGTTCTTCTCTTAGCCACAGATTAGTTTAGAATTGTTGTATTAAGGGGGTGGCTTATAAGGTGTTGTGGAAGATTACAGTTACTCATCCATCTAAACGTGCTTGAGCAAGGGGTTCAGTTGAACCTCATGAAGTTCAACAAATCCAAGTGCAAGATCTTGCACCTGGGTCGTGGCAACCCTCAATATCAGTACAAGCTGGGCGATGTAAAGATAGAGCACAGCCCTGCTGAAAAAGACTTGAGGGTACCAGTGGAGGGCAAGCTGCACATGAACCAGCAGCGTGCTCTCAAAACCCAGAAAGCCAGGGCTACATCAAAAGAAGCGTGGTCAGCAGGGCAAGGGAGATGATCTTGCCCCTCTCCTCTGCACTGGTCAAGCCTCACCTGGAGTACTGCATCCAGATATGGTGTACTCGATACAGGAGAGACATGAGGCTGTTGGAGGGCATCCAGAGGATGGCCACAAAAATGTTCCAAGGGATGGAATACCTCCCCTATGAGGACAGGCTGAGAGCTGAGGCTGTTCAGCCTAGAGAAGAGAAGGCTTTAGAGTGACCTGAAAGCAGCCTTTCTGTGTCTAAAGGAGGGGGGCTATAAGAAAGAAGAGGACAGACTCTTTGTAGAATCTGTTGTGCTAGGACTAAGGGAGATGATTTCAAACTAAAAGAGGGGAGATTTACATTGGATATAAGGAAGAAGTCTTTTACAGGAAAGGTAATGAGGCACTGGAACGGGTTGCCCAGAGAGGTGGTGGATGCCCTGTCCTTGGAGACCTTCAGGGTCAGGCTGGGTGGGACTCTCAGCAGCCTGATCTGGCTGCAGGTGTCCCTGTTCATTGCAGCGGAGTTGGACTAGTTGGCCATTAAAGGTCTCTTCCAACTCAAATGATTCTATGATTCTTTGACGGTCTTGTTGCATGGAGTTTCAGTATCACAGATCATATTTTCATTATCAGATATAAGCGTTTGAAAAGATTATTTTTGATTTTCTTATTACACTTCAGCAATGTTTGTAGAATCATCTAGGTTGGAAAAGACCTTCAAGATCAAGTCTGGCCATCAACCTGACCTACCAAGCCCACTACCAAACTACGTCCCTAAGGGCCACATCCACACTTCTCTTAAATATCTCTGTGGATGGAGACTCCACCAGTTCCCTTGGCAGCCCATTACAGTGTTAGCCCACCCTCGCCATGAGGAAATTCTTCCTGATATCCAAGCTACGGCATAACTTGAGGCCATTTCCTCGTGTCCTATTACTTGTCACCACAAAGAAGAGAGCAACGCCCTCCTTGCTGCAGCCTCATTTCAGGTAGTTGAAGAGAGCCATAGAAGCCTTCAGCCTCCAGATTAAGCAACCCCAGTTTCCTTAGTCACTTCTCATAACTTGTTTTCTAGCCCCATCACCATCATACTTACTTATGTTGCATGGGACTTCAGTGGGTTCTGCTGATTCACTTACTACACTGTACTGCTGAGGGTTTATATCTGCCATACTTCAGAATAACTTGATTTTTTTAATTTCATTGTCATTTCATTGACAGAGTTGAGGCTATGCTTATTAAAACTAAAGTCAATATGAAGGAGGTATAAGATTATACAAAGGTAGGTTTCAAATTCTAAACATAAGAATCACAGAATAGCCGGAAAGAAATAGGATGCAGCTTATTATGGGTAAGAATAATGAGATGCATATCATTAAATGAAGATAGAGTGATTGGATATCAGTTTTCAAGAGAGGTTATGGAAGCGTGAATCAGGAATTCAATGGAGGGAAAAAAGTATTGCTATTGTAACCAAAGGAGGTGAGGAATGAGACGGAAATTCATACAAAAGTGATTTTAGAAAGTGCTATGTGTAAAATGTACAGAGTAATCCTTTCAGTTCTACTCAACACTGAGAATGCTTAACTGGAGTTATTGGTCCAGTTTTCAGGCTTCTACTGTTGCTGTCAGCACTGACCTGTTGTTAGGGTTTTAGCTTGCTTTCATGCAGCTGTGGCTCATTTTTTTCAGGATTACAAATCCAGGTACCAGGAGATAGCCTTCTGCTGGTATGGCAGATTTTTTATTTTACATGCATGTGCTACCCACTGATTTTTTTCTTCCATGTGTGAATTCATTTCTGACAATAAAGCATTTTTGCATAGTACCCTCTGTCTGTACTGATACTTCCCATTTAAGACATTCTTCCAAGTCTGTTTTTTTTTCCTTCTTCAGAGCCAAAGGAATTATTTTCTGCAGACCACCCTAACCTTCGATAAAGCCTTACTGTTTCATTTAAAATAAAATACCACCATGTGTGTCCCACAGTTTCTGTATGCTTAGCGTTAAGTGCTGCTAACAGTCATAGTATCATGTAACTAATCCTCCAAGTCTTCCTTTCTCTCTTAGATGCTGGCTTCTATTGCATGTGATCTGAGTGGTTCTCTTGATACCTTTGCTAGGCCAGAACACTTCTGCTAAGGCTTCACATCTGACTGAAATTCAGTACAATCCATTTCATTTGTCAGTGTCTGATGAACAACTATTTTGTATAAATTTATCAGTAAACCAGAATGAGAAAAAGTCTATATATGCCTGTGTTTTCCTTTCACTTTACAGCTAAAGAACACACAAAAAAAAGGGTGAAGGAGGAGCCAGAGGTCTTTCAGGAGGTTCAGTAATGATTTATAACAGTTTTATATTATTACTCTGTGAGTACTGACTACATGTCTGACAAACAAATGCAACAATTATATGTGATCAAGCACATCCACATGAGAGCTAGTAACAAACAACAGGATTTGAGATGAGGATCCTAGATACTGAGATACTACAAGAGAGTTTCGCTGTGGTAGAGATAGGGAGGAGGGAGAAATGGCAGGGAGTGATTGATCCTACAGCTTTCTTTGTTTTCCTTAAAGAAAGTTAAAATGCTCTTTATAGTGATATACTGTTAGAATTTGATATGTTGTGTTTGTTGGTTTGCACAAGTTATTCCTGAGTTTACTAACGTAATGTAAGAATGAAAGGCATTTTTTCTTGGCAGTGTTTTTGATGATATTTGGTATATTTGATCTTCAGCTTCCACTGTGTGCAAATACTGGTGATCATTGCTCTGAAAAGTGGCAAGATGCCAAGATCCAAGTGTACATTTACCTAGGGGCCTATTTGATTTCTTGCCCCCTAGCCAGTGCTGTTTATGCTGCACACACAGTCCAGACGCACAGTTTGGAAGGGTTGTGCAACCATCTACACTTGCATATGAGCTCTCTCCAGTTCAGTTCAGGTCTTTACCTATTCATCCACCTCCTGTGAGGACAGGTATTTATATGTGTTTGATTGTCTTAAAGTGGGCATTCCTTTGAAATTTACAGAGTTAGGAAGTAACTGCTTTTCTTACATTGGAAGAATTGGAAATAACGAGGCTACAAGGGTATGTTTGGATTTTCTCCTACCAGCCCTTACAAAGAAAATCCACAGTTTTGAGATTTAAATACCAGCTACATTTTGTGTTGAGTCTGTGGTTAAAGTCTACATTATGATGACTGTTTCTGGAGTCTACAGAGGATGCTGTGGCCAGCATAAAGTAACTTCCTTATTTTGAAATCCATTCTTAATCACCCATGAAATTAACTATTGGAGTCTGCCTTCGAGTTGGCACAGTCTAGTAGTAGGGGTTTTAAAAATATTTAACAACATATTTGGAAACAGAACTTTTCTGTTCCTTATTTATATGTTTTTGGATGTTGGCTCTTGCATGAGAAAAGTGCTGTATGCTTTACTGAATACTGAATTTAGAAATCTTGTGGTTTCTGTTGGCACTACAAGGGAGCAGCTAGTCTAAGGCTCTGGTACTTGACGAGGGCTTTTTTGTGTTTTAATTATTAGACGCATGAATAGAGAGCCAGCTCAGTTCAGCTATTGTGTTTATTGCCTTTTTTATTCACCATGAAAAAGCAATAATTTTTCTAGATTACTATCTTTAACACGATCTGCAACTCAAAATCAGAAAAAAAGCTGAAATATTGTTAGTTCCTTCTTCTTACAGGGAGCAAGAAATTGAAGAAAAAATCTATTGAGAGATGTTGAAGTGTAATATTCTGGATTTATAACCCAGTTAAATGTTGCAGTTCAAGTCAACTCAACAGTTCATTAGGAGTGCCTATAGTACTTGTACCTTGTGAAAGTACTAGTTAGGATACCCCATCTTGTTGCTCTGGTTAGTAGACCAGACACTTAATACAAAATGATGGAGTGACAACATCGATGGTATACAGAAGGGCAACTGATGTCATCTACCTGGACTTCTGCAAGGCTTTTGACATGGTCCCACACCACATCCTTATCTCTGAATTGGAGAGAGATAGATTTGAAGGCTGCACCATTTGGTGAATAAACAATTGGTTGGATGGTAACAGACGAAGTGTTGTAGTCAACGGCTCTGTGTCCAGGTGGAGGCTCAGGGGTCCACCTTGGGACCAGTGCTTTTCAACATCTTTATCAATGATACAGACACTGGGATTGAGTGCACCATCAGCAGGTTTGCTGATGACACCAAACTAAGTGATGCAGTTGGTATGACAAAGGGACCTGGGCAAGCTTGAGAAGTGCTCCCGCATAAACCTAATGAGGTTCAACAAGACCAAGTGCAATGTGTTGCGCTTGGACTAAAGCAGTCCCAGGTATGTGTACAGACTCACTGAGTGCCACCCTGTGGATGACCTCGGAGGTCCCTGGGGACTGGAGTCTTGACATGAGCCAGCAGTGTGTGCTTGTGGCCTAATAGACCAACAGTATCCTGGGCTGCATCAAAAGAGAGGTGGCCAGCAGGGTGATTGTCTTCTGCTCTGCCCTTGTGAGGCCCACCTGCAGTACTGTGTCCAGGCCTGGGGCCCCCAGCATAAGAAGATGTGGTTGATGACCCATACCTGGAGACTTTCAAGGCAAGGCTGGATAAGGCCCTGAGCAACCTGATCTACCTACAGTGTCCCTGTTCATTGCAGGGGAGTTGGACTAGATGGCCTTCAGAGATCCCTTCCAGCTCTAAGAGTTCTATGATTCTATTATAAGAAGGTTGTGGAACTGTTGGAGTTTGTCCAGAGGAGGGCATGAAGATGATCAGAGGGCTGGAGCACCTCTCCTGTGAGGAAAGTCTGAGGGAACGGGGCTTGTTCAGCCTGGAGAAGAGAAGGCTCCAGGGACACATAATTGTGGTTTTCCAGCACTTAGAAGGAGCTTACAATCAGAAGTGAGACAGATTTTTTACACAGTCTAATAGTGATAACACAAAGGGGAAAAGCTTTAAATTATATGAAGAGAGGTTTAGATTACATGTTAGAATGAAATTTTTCACTCAGAGTGTGGCGAGGCACTGAAATAGGTTGGAGAAGCTGTGGGTACCCCATCCCTGGAGGTGCTCAAGATCAGGTTGGATGGGGCACTGGACAGCCTGCTCTAGTGATTGGTGACCCTGCCAATGGCAGGGGGATTTGAGGGCTTTGCGGTCCCTTCCAACCCAAGTGATGACACCAAGCCATTCCATGATTCTGTAAGCTTGGTTGCAAAGGTAGCTTGGTAATGGAACCAGAGTCTGCAGGGGAAAACTGACATATGTGAAAGCACAGCTAAGATATCATGAATGAGTATGTTTCAAAGTTTAAGTGATTCAAAACTTCAGCACTTCCATATATTTGAAAGAACTACCATGTTTGAATTTGATTGAAAATGCTCCAAAAATTTGTTAAGGTTTTCTTGAAGGAGAAAGGAAGGCATTTCAGACAAATTAATTCCTACATTTCTCAGCAAATACCGGCTTTCCTGAATCTGTGTTTTCTATGAAAAGTTGTGTATATGGAAAATATTTGGCCAGATCTAATAAGGCATTTGAAAATTATATCCTAAACATTACTAGCTAAGCAGAATATTTCAAATGATTACTAAAATTTTAGAATTAAATTACTGTCTTCTAAGAATTTCTCAAAGCCTGTCTTTCACTGGAACGGTTTTTCTTTAAATAAAATATTAGCTTTTCAGTTTTGGATTGTTTTTCTGTTACATTTTACTTAAGAAATGTTTAGATGTGAGCTAAGGTTTTTTTAGTGGAGAAGGAAAAAAAATCTGACATTTTTGTCTGTGGGAATTTTGCAATTAAACTCTGGGCTTATTGACGTTTTTAGAAGAAATGCAGTGCTTTTGGTTGGTTTTGTACATCCTATTAATAGCTTCTTCAAAGTTTTAATATTTCATAGCGCTTAATGGAAAAAAAGGACACACAAGTAATATGATAATGCTTTACTTGCCAGTTTATGAAGCCAAAGTTGTTTTATAATGGTTGTAACAGCTGGGCAAAATTATGAAGCTTTGATCTAATGCCAAATAACGTGTCAAATTACCATCTGCACGGCAATGCTTGTAATGTACATTGTACAGTAGTATATTGCGTATCATAAAAATCAAATACGAACAAGTGTTTAGAACTTCCAAGAAGCTGTATGTATATTTTTAAATCACATTAATTTGAGACTAGCTGATAGTCATCCGTACTGGTGTCAAAGGTATGTGACTTATTTTTATATACACTGTTGATCTAAATCATGGTTTTTACCCTTCGGTAGAAGAGGAAATATATAAGCAGCATAATCTGATAACAACTTAAAAATTGATAACTGATGAGAAGCATGTGAAAATTTTAAGACTGAGACTCTGTTGCTTTTGGCCAATGAGATCAACACTGATTAAGAAATTTGCTTAAAATTTCAGTTGTTTTTCATGTCAAAATATTTTTCAGACAGAATCTTAAAGTTACGGACAGATCTCTCCCAAACTAATTCTTATCTATAGATCAAAATAAATGTAAAACAGTGTAATAGTATGCTACCTCTTGTTTTAATTTCTGAACACTATTGAGTATACCTTCATAAAGAGGAGAAAAAGTAAAAATATTTTTTACCTGGTGCTGAATTAGGAAGATTAGAAATTTACTACCTCTCTAGCTTTATAACAACAACCACCTTGCCATTCCAAAGCATCGGGGGCTCTATTTGGAGTATGGTACATGTTGCAGTCATAAAATAAAAGAATCATGAGCAAATCAGCGAAAAAAATTCCAATGCTTTTAGAGCTTTTCAGTATAACTTGCTTCTTTGATTTGGAGTATCACTGTTTCTGATGAAACCTTTAGTACTAAAAGGCTAACAGAAAACTTGTATGTATAAGTGAAGTAAGTGTTGTAGTCAATTTTGTAGGTCTTCTACAACTATTTAGCAATGAATTAATTTTCCTGGAATGTTTTAATGTTTTCCTGTTTGCACTGAAAACCTCTGGGGAGGATCTGGAGAGGGCAGCAAGGTGGTTTCTGCTCAAGCGGAATTCTTTTGAATACTTTCTTTAATTTGCATGATAAGTCTTATGTCTTTTGTTCTATGTTAACTGTAAGTATCTGACGGGCTATTTGGGAGTAACTTCATCCATTTTTCTGATGGAACGTGGCAACTATTTAATGCCATGTATGATTTAAGACAGGAAATGAAGGACTGTCTTCCCAAATTTTCATAAGGAAATGTTATTACCCAGACTAGAATTTGGCTAAAATGTAAAGTTTAAGTTGCTGTCTGTGCAAAAAAGTTCTCTGTTTTTTGTTGGTTTTTTTTTTCATCTGAAAGGTGACTTCAAATAAAATTGTATGAATTCAAGAATTGCTCTTGATTAATTTTGAGATCCCAATGTTTGAGTGTCTTCACGCTGTAAGTTGTTAAGGGGCAATGCTAGTTTAAAACAAATTTACTACATTATTGAAATGCTTCTATTTCTTGCTGTGCTGTGTAGGGTTACTTTAAGATTTCCCTCTTAGTGACCTAGCTTGTATACTCTTATCAAACATGATGAAACTACTGATGAAAGTGACATAGCAGCAAGCTGCCTTGATCTGTGTGTTTGAAATTTTTATAGCATCTGCACTGTGCTTTACCTTGGGCAAGAATACTTCAGTCTGGTTTTGGTCAGTATGTTTGTAACTTTTTATTCTGCTCTGAAGATTCTGTTCTTGAAATGTTAAAATAAATGTGTCTCACTGCATTCCTGCAACTATTCTGTTCTTAGATCTTGGCACTGGAGTTCATTTTTTTAAATGAAATCTGTTTCATTTCCATTTATTCTGTGTTAAATTTTCAGTATGTTTCAGGTAGCTTTTTCAAATACAGAAAGGTCATGAATTGAAAAGGTTAATTTTTAAAGGAAAAGTGAGTTCAAAATGGTGGGAGTGTTTGCTTTTCAAATTAAAAATTGAAACAACTTAAACTCCTAGACTCTTCTCACATCTCCCTTGGAAACTCCCTCCTTTACTGTAACTTTGTGGTCTTGATGATATTCACAGAGAAGCTGATTTACTGAATAAAGAAGTTCTTTAAGTTTTGAGTTTTGGAACATTACCAGTGTGTCTGAACCCAGGTTTCAAATTTTACTGGCATTTTGTTGGCAAACCAATTTTTTGGAGTCCTTTCTTATTTGGGTATGTTTCCTGACACCTTTGGCTGTATGGTACTGTGTTTTAAAATTCTCTTTTTCATATTTTTTTAAAGAGAAAAAGCCTATAAACATGTACGGAGGATTAATTATGGAATATCTGGTATAAAAATAGAGAAGCAAGAAAATTAGCAGCTGAAAAATGCAGTAAGCAGAAAAAAAATGAACATTTAATGGTACCCTGTCTGTTCAACAAGCTTGATTCCACATGTGAAGCGTGTACTATTCTGAGGCTGTAATATGATAATTTAAATCAAGCAGAAATACGTATGTGGTAAAGAAGAGGTGGTTTGGTATTCCCTTCTACCCACTGGCTTTTTTACTCTTACTTCCCTTTTGCCAACAGCAGTATTCATTTACGATGAGCCAGATTAGAGCACTGATCCAGCTGAAAAATAGCTCACATGGCTTACATGCCCTACTAACAATCTTCCTATTTACAGTAATTTTGTTTAAACTATACTACTTTCCAAGTATATGGTATATATAAGTTGCCAGTTGTCATTCATAGGATCAGTAGATTATTCCTTGCTGAAAATATCAGGACTAATACAGGACTAATACTTTTTTTTTTTCTTTGTAGTATCTATTTCTATGAAGTACAAGAAACTAGCGTTTCAGTGTGCCAGTACTTTTTTAGTTTTCCGCAAGTCTAGGACATTGTAATTACTTATGCTTTTTCATGGGAATATAGGATATTAATATATCTAAAGAGTTCAAAGAGAATTTGATACTAAATGGTGCTTTCTGTACTAACGTTGCTACAGGGAAGTCCGCTGTAACGTGAAAAAAGCTATGAATTTTTGCAATAGAACAGAAGAGTGCATTCATGTAATAGTGTATTCTGGCACATATTTTGCCGGCTGGATATAGGGAAAGTTATAACAGCACAGGGCAGTATGTTTCCTATCATTTAAATAAGCGTCATGAGGATTAACAGTTTAGGTGTTCTTCTACCTGTCTCAGCTGTGTGAGTCAATCTATTTGGGGACTGTGTATTGCACCTGGTCATGAATAAAATGCTGAATGGAAAGTGGAAGATGGATAAAGTTTGGTGTTAATTAAGGTTAGTAAGAGAGTATGAAAATTGCTTTAATCTAGGATCATATTTGGGATAGGGAAGTCCAGTGAACAGCTTTTGGGATAAACTGCTGATTCTGTAATTAGTAGCTTGTGGCTAGTTGCTGACTAATCTCAACTGCATTTTAAGATAGAAACACTAAGGTTACCAGGTTTCTGTACATTTCCTGGAATCAAAGAATCATTCAGGATGGAAGGGATCCCTGAAGGTCTCTACTCCACCCCCCTGCTTTTAAGCAAGATCAGCAGTGAATTCAGACTAGCTAGACAGTCCAGTCAGGTCTTGAAAACTCCGTGTACTGAGGTATTCCACAACCTGTCTGGGCATCTTGTTCCAATGATTAGTTATCCTCATAGCTCAGCGTCATTTGCAAACTTGATTGAAATGCGTGTTTGGATATGATTTAGCAGTGGGTTGTTAGGCTAGTATGATTAGGTTGCAGTTGGACTTGATGATCTTGACGGTCTTTTCCAACTGAGTACTCCTATGATTCTGTGTCATTTTCTCTCACTAGACATCAGTAAATATACTGAGATAATAAACAGGATGTATCTCGGAATAAACTCCTGAAGAACTGCAGTTGTGACCAGCTTGCAGTAGAATACAAGCTATTAAACACCACTTTTCAATCCTAGAATCCAGGCAGCTTTATGTGTGTGGTAGCACACACATCTAGACCATGACGGCCAAATTGGAATACAAGATGATTGCAACATTTGCCCCATTCCATTCTGGGACTTCCCCTTATCTTTATGACCACGAGGACAGAAAGCAACCTTGATGACACTGACATCAGCCAGCTCTCTCAGCACTCTCAGATGGTTTCATGGACTTGAATGAGTCAAGATTTCTCAAGAGATTTATGAAATCAATCCATTTCTACTGCTTGTATTTCCTCTTCTGCTCGAACATATGCATAGAGGCCTGGGAGATATCACTGGTGATAGTCAAAGAAGTCAAAGAAGACATTTTGTAACCTGATTTAAGCTTTATCTGTATGTCCCAGTCAACTATGAGACTTCATTTTCCTTGTTTATTCTAACAGTGTAGCAACAGCAATTCTTGCTAGTTTTCTTGCCAATTTCTAATGTAGTTGAGGATTGGCTTTCTTAGCATCATCCTTGCTTGTCTGGACAGTATTTCTGCATTTTTCCTATGTAGCCTGTCCTTGTATGTTCTTCTTGCATTCGTGCATTCGCGAATTTTTGTTTTAGACAAATCAGGCACCCTGTTCATCTAGCCTTTTTCCTAAGTGTTGTGATGCGCTATTATGTTGGCAGGGGAGGTTCTTTAAAAACTGTGCTTGCTGAGCTCCTATGTCTTTTAGAGCTGCCTCTCATTAAGATTCCACCTACCAGGTCTCTGAATAAACTGAATTTTCCTCTTGTGAAATCCAGGATTTGTACTGTTACTTACCTTCCTTATTCCTGTCAGAATCTTGAACAGCATTGGATCGTAGTTGCTACGGCCAAGTCTGCCACAGATTATCACTTCCACAACTCTCCCTTGTTTGTAGCAGACCTAGGAGTAGATAATCTAACATATGGCCGTCCCACATTTTGGCTTGCCTGGGTTGCGTTGACTGAAGAGCTGTTGTCTTGGGCCACGTATAAAATCTGTCATATAGTTAATGTATGTAAGTAACAAAGCTTCTTTTTAAAATATATTTTTAATTAAAATATTAAAAAACATTAAACCAGTGGGATATTTGACTTTTGTGAAATTAATGCATCAATGTCTGCTTCTTTGGAAGTGGTTGCAATTCTTAGTGAGTTCTCAAGGTGTTCATCAAAGATTTTTTTTGTTCCTGTGCTTCATCCTTAAAAAGAGTTGTTCAGAAATGTATGTACTCCCAAAAACACTAATCAAATACTAATTAAAAACTATCAACTAATAACACTAATCAAAGCTAAGTAAAAACATATCACATATTACAAATTATTTTATACTTTTCTGAATTTTTGAGATGTTGAAAATCACAAAATTTGTCAGCACCACACAGGTGTTCTTGGTATTTCTTCTACACTGAATGTGCTAACTTATGAAATAATTTTACAAAATAACACAGTGTTCCTTGTCACCTATGCTGTCCATACTCGAGCTACGCATGATCAACTCATGGAAAATATTCATAGTAATGTTAACAGTTTACAGTTCTGTGGGGCTGCATTGCATTGTCCAGAGCCGCATGCAGTCTGTGGGCTGCAGATTGGTCACACTTGACCTAACATTTATGTTAAGAGCTTGCCTTTGGCACCCTCCAGAAGTCAACTGGATTGCTTGCGTCCCACTTTGTTTCCTTTTTATCAGTTATCAGGGAGATTAGAGTCTCCCATAGGAATCAGGATCTGTCATCTGCAGATGTTCTCAAGCTGTTCGAAAAGACGTTTCTCCTTCATCCTTTTGGCCTCTAACAAATTCCCTCCCACCGTGATATCATTCTTGCTGGCTTCTGCTCAGATTGTGGCCCACCAGCCCTTAATCAGTCTGCCACCTACTTTGCAGAAGAACTGGATATATTTGAGCTGTTCCTTCAGGTTTTCATGTTCTCTTGAAAACAGGCTTCCAGATAGGGAAGAGGGACCCATATCAGGGCTGCCACTAAAAAAGTGTACAGTGTGGACTCGAGAGATCTGTTATGCTTGGCCAGCATGCCCTCTGGCAGGCCATTCAGCACACACAGCCTGGAATCAAACACAGCACCGTGCAATTGAGTGTTATGAAGAGGAAATGGAGAGCAATGGAGAGTTTAGGAAAAATACTAGTGGGCATCAACACTGCTTGTTTTCAGACTGGATGTAATGAACAGAAACAGTAGATATAAAGTAGTAAAGCAAGTGTTCAGGCCACCTTTTTGTCCAAAGTAATACAAGAAACTTATCAAAAGATACGTTATTTTCCTTTCAACTAAACATTGAAAGTTTTTATGTTATTTTATAATTTCCTGTGTAAACAGTAGTTACAAACAAGCTATTTGAGAGTGGGATTTTCAGAAACTTGGAGTGAAGGGAGAAATCTGTTCATAACTCACCCACTTGTGCCCAGGTATTTTAACATCTGGAATGTAATGCTGCCTGTTGTAATACCTCTGCAATACTGTAACACAGCAGGATGCATTAATGAGAATTTCAACCTTAAACCCACAACATCAATGAAATTTATAGTTGTCAGGCCGCTAACATAATTCAAACATAGTTTCTGTGGTTTCAATTCCCATATAACATTCATGTCAGAAGAAAAGTCATTGTGTTGAGTAGTTATAAAGACAGATACATTCTCAGACTTAAAATTTCTTTAAAGTAATTAGGTATTGTTTATTGCTCTTGACAGCACTCGTGCTATGTGTTATAGGATGTATAAAAATTATGCTAGAATCTGTTTTCATATTTCAACTGTTGTAATATTCTTGCATACCAAAAGTGCTTTGCTTACATTTTGGAAAATCCCACAAAAACGTCCAAGGCAGAGAAGAAAAATTTACATACAATTCGAGTATCTTCATCTGTGGCCATATAAGTACTATCTGATATTTTTCCTGATGGGTAAATTTGTTTTCAGATGTTCCACGTTTTCCCGCTCTTGTATTTCAGTGTGGTCTTTTGACTTAATTTATAGAGCAATTTTGTTACAGAACAGAATAAAGAACAGAGGATTTCATGAAGGCAAAAATTTAGGAGAAAAACGTGGTGAACATTGTGATTAAGTTACTCTGCAGAAAAATGAAATAGTTACGTCTGCAACTGATTAAGTTGAAAGAAAAGAGGGGAAGTCAAAAGGCAAAAGAGTGCACGTACAGTTTCTCTTTCTGGAAAGGAAAATACAAGTTGTTTCTCTCAGAAAAAAAACCTAGCAAGCGCACACAATTTATAAAGCCCTGAAGCTGGGTGAGGATTGTGTTGTTTTCTTTTACTATCTTAAACTTCATGGTATTCCCAGAACAATCTCAGGAAATAGTAAAAATAAATCTCTCTCTCTCTTGCTATATCAGTCTGGGTATTAACAACTTCCCCATGTTGTGTCCATCTTGAAGAATATCTTCATGACCCTTAAAAGCACAAACTCAGTCTCTGTGTTTAATAAGTTGTTACCTGCTGCCAAGCCCCTGATAGCTACATTCATGCATTCTGTTGATCATACCTCTTTGTTCTACAGCCTGTGTTTTGGATTCATACTTACTTTTTTTCCTGCTTTGATTATTTTCCTCCAATCATGGCGGCAAATTACTTTTTTTTTTCCTATTTATAAACAAGTATGAATGGAGAAGAAACAGAAATCAGCGTTTTTTGACAGCCTATAATCTCTTCTTAACTGAGCTTCCAAATTTAAATTAGATTTTCTTTTGCAAACCTATGAACTTGGTGTTGTAATTGAAATCATGCTGTTCCCAGATGACAGTGCTGAAGTCACATGGGCATAAAGAGCTGCCTGGGATTTTCTGCTAGATCCCAGCATAAGTGGAGGTGTTTTCTCAATATTGACGGTAGATAAGTGATCACAGTCTTGACAAATAATTCGTAGTGTCCAAAGTTATGAATTGTCAAACTGTAACTCATGTAAGATGGAAAGGGATTGTCAGAGATCTGGCTATTGCTGTTGACAATGTCTCACTGATTCCGTGGTGCTGAGGAAAAATTTTGCTGGATCTGACAAGGCTTCTGTTAGTTTTGGTTCAAAAACATTTCTAATTAGTAGAGACATTTATAATTCAGTCTTCAAATAACGTACCATTTTGATCATTATGAAAGCAAATCAACCCTTTGAAAGCTATTCTGAATCTTGCTATTGATGTTGCCCTTCGAGTTACTACATCCTTTTAAAACTGCAAAGTAGGACAGATGGCTGGTTCCTTAGCATGATGTCTGCCAAAATGTTTGTGTCTGATGAGCAGTTGTGCTTGGAGCTGGTCCCTTCCACTCAGTGATGCTTGATTTCAGAACTTTAAGCACTTTTCATATGTATCTGAAATTCAGAGAAAATAGTTTTGAAGGATCGGGCTGCACTTATCTCCAAGACAAGACCACTTCTGTATGAATGAACAACATGATATTTGTGCCCATATTAGAAGTAGGGTTTTAGACTATTAATCTCTCTCTGGGTTTGCCTTGCTGGCACCATCTTGAATATCTATTTTATCTGTTAAATAACTCTTCCCAAAAATGTGAAACGAAGAAGGATCATAGTACAATTCAGATCTGTTTTAAAGTAGCTTGAACAAAGTTCTCACAGTAGGGTTTTTTTTTCTTCTTTTTTAAGTCTAGCATTGACTCATTTGGTGGTGTTAAAGTGCACTTTCTACTTATCCCCAGAGGAAAGTTAGTATTCTTTTAAGTGAAACTATTTTAAAAGCAGAACACAAGCCTAAAATAAGCCAGTGTTCTCTAGAGCTCTCAGAAGGTGTAGATTTATTTACTGTAGTTAAATCATAATTAGTTCTCAGGGGATAGTGTATCTTTTAAACTGCTTTATTGCCACCATATTGGTTTTCTAAATAATCAGAAACTGCTGCTGTTATATTCTGTAGTATGAAAAAAAAATTGCTTTAAGTAGAAACAAATGTCTAGAATTGCTAGTTGTCACTTACTGAAGATAGCAACACACAAAAAATAAGCAATTCAAGAAAATGTGAAGAAATGCAAAACGTGTGTTATCGGAAGGCACCTTGAATGAACCATGACTATAATTTTTTCCAGTGTAATAGATACAGTAATGTTTTACAAGATAATTTTTCAATTAATCTTTTTAAAATATTCTAATGCTTTTTGGTCAAGAATAAATATTAACTGAAAATGGATAAATGGTAGTGCAATGTTAATGTAAAATATTACCTGATATTTAAACCTAAATTTTCATGAATGTAGCTTAGTGTTCCAGCTGATAAGCATGGGTTTTTTTTCCTTAATTGGCAGGTTAATGTTCAAGTTGCCTGAGGAGATGGGTTTAATAGCAATCGCTGTTCGACAAACACAAGGGAAAGGTTAGTAAGTATCCTTCAAGTGCTAATAAATGCATATTGAACATGTGGAATAGGACATTTTAATGTCACATAGTTGCACCAAAGATACATTATGAGTATTTTTTGATAGTAAACTACAGAATAATAGTGTCCTCTTCTCTTGTTTGAATTGTGGATTTAAATTCAAACCTAAGTTAACAGAGACCAAAGTAAACATTTTCAGGATGTTTGGTGGCTTTTGCAGAAATGATTTAGTGGTCTTCTAGTTTCTGCCAAAAAGTCTCTGCAGTCATGCAAACTGCCATCTCTATGCATTTAGTGTAATACAAGTCAGACTTCCAAATCAGAACTCCTTTTTGATTTAACTGGAACAAGACTGGTTCTTGACTTGCTCTGAGACAGAGGTTCTGTTGAGTCTGCAGGACTGTCTTAAAATGTCACATGGGCTTTCACAATGTTTTGCAAGCATATACAAGCCGGTTCTGCCTTTTTCCTAGGAAGATGCTACCACTTATTTAAAAGCCACTTTCAGCATGTTGGAAAAGTACAATGCCCAGGCTAATAAGCTCTTCTAAACATTGATCTACATGAAGTTGGTTAACCAGTTTCTGGCTGAAATCTAGCTTGTGTCAAGGTGATTCACAGTATGGATGGATTTGTAAACACACTCAAAATATCTTCAAAAATACCTCTTTACTTAAACAAAGCAATATTATTTGGAAAGTGTTTGTTACCCAATACCAGGAAAATATTGGAAACTAGTCATTCCGGACATTCTATGAAACCAAGTAGCAGCATGCACATTAAACAACCTGCTTGTTTTCGTGTTTTTAAAGAAGAAGTTTTGCACTTCAAGCATTTTTCCTTCAAAATTAGTTTGTAAACTTCTTTACAGGACTTACTGTATGTCCTCAGGCGGGTACTGCTGAATCTTTCTCTCATGTAGTTATCTACATTGACAAAGTGATGTTTTTATTAATGTTTTTTTTTCTTGTGTTGAAGTTAATTTTTTTCTCCCCCTCCCCAGGTCGTGGCGGAAATGTTTGGCTCAGTCCCATTGGTTGTGCACTATCCACTTTACATATAACAATTCCTCTACATTCCAACTTGGGCCAGAGAATTCCTTTTATTCAACACCTAGTGTCCTTGGCAGTGGTAGAGTCGGTTAGATCAATACCAGGATATGAGGTATCTCATTTTAATTAATCTCAAAATTTGTTTCCATTTTCATTAAAATCTGATTTTTACTATGTCTTCTATACATTGAATGACTCAACACTAATACAGTGGTGAACAACAGTAGTAAGTTTAACTTTTATACATACTTGACTATTTATATGTTTTAAGAAATCTAGTATGCATGTGATAAATACTGTCTTTTACTGAGCTGAGTATACTACCCTCACTTCTCTCATAATCTGACAAAACTTAAGATTCAATCTTAAGCAGTAAAGAAAATGTCATTTTTGTTTGTCTAACAATTGAGTTAATTTGTTTTGGTTCTGAAGTAGCAGGGGAAGTGAGAGGAAGGAAAAACAAATAAAATTGACAAATCCTTTTCTGCTTTTTTTGTCAGTGTTTGTTTCAGTGGTCACTTTATCCCTTTTAAAGGATTTTTCCAACTCTTGTTTAAGGTTGAAAACTGATTTCTAAGGCAAGAACTTAGGAGTATTGCCCTCAAGAGGGAATCAAGTGTCCTGTCATCAGTATTAAAATGAAGAACCAGTCTTCTTCAGCACCTCATATATCTCCTTTTTAATGTTACCATTTCCTAATATTTGCTAACTATAAAACTTTGGTATTTTACAGAAGTAGTTAACTAAAGCATATGTTTCCTATATTACAGAAAATCAATGACTTATACACATTTACACGTGAACTTTATTATGGTGGCACCCAGTAGCTTTGCTGTAGTTTAGGGTCTGTCAGCCTTTCTATTAAAACCTTCTAACTTCAGTGCTTCATAACTTGACTATAAAAGCAAAATGCTTCAGGCTAAAATTTACAGTATGAAGTATTTGGCTGGAGTGAATAATTTAACCATTTAAAATGGAAGGGACAAGGGTTAGTTTTACAAAATATGAGTCTGACTGGGGAAGGAGTTAATTTAGGAATTGAGGTGTTTTTTTCTGTATGCCTACCTGTCTTTTTATTTCATTTTATTCCATTCTAGAGGAAGAATGTGACTGACATACTAAGTGTTAATATAAATAGAATGTATAGAATAGAACTAATAATGTAGGTATTGTGGTACAAACTTATTTGGAGACTTCCTGTGTTCCCAGTAGCTTGATATGACCAAAGCAGAGCTACTCAATCTCTTTGACAGTAGAGAAACATGTATTAAAAGAATCTTCCAGTGTACATAATAGAGAGGATTGAATTCTGTTGTTGTGTCCCATCCCATCCTCCCCTCCCCCAGTAAATCAAATGCAGGACAATGGGTTAAAGTAACATTGAGGGTCTGGACTCAAATACATTAAAGCAAGGAAATTCAAAGATTTATCTGAAACTCAAAGCTTAAATTTCCCCTTTGGACTTGAGTATTGCATGGCTTTTCTTAGTGTCGGATGAACAGACATACCACAGCAGCTGAAAACAGTGGGCTAATTTAGAAAAGTGGTTTCATTCTTACCTCTGAATTTCCATACCTCCGTGGGCATACGTCAGAATCTTAATGTTACTTTAACACAATTTAATGTGGTTCGCTATCCCTAAAATCCATGTCAGGATTTCCATACGCAGATATAAAATACATGTGTCTCAGTTTACCAGCTAGTCATTGTTTTTAGGATTCTGTCATGAAGGTTTGCAGCTCTAAATAGGCAGTGATTGAGGCTTTTGTTCTGGGCTCTTTCTGAGAAAACATGACAGTTCCAATTGTAAGTTTTACTATCAGATGTTAGTGCTGCAAATTCAAACAAGCTCATATCCAGAGAGTATTTTACTTTCCCATTCTGAGAACAGCATAAATTTCTCTCTATAAAGGAAATTAAGAACATGCTTCATTCCCACTGTGACTTTCCCATCATTTGTGTGACATATTGATAGTTACGCAGAACCTTGTTTTGTGGCAAACAACACAAGTCTTTACTGTGTAGTTAGCATCATTAAAATACAGCATTGACTTGGTTATTTTTCATGCTTGTTAGTGACCTCAGTTGCAGTGCTGTGTGGTGTCTTACAGGTGTATGTTTTTCTTAAATAAGATCTACTGAGCATATTGCCATTCTTTTGCAGAAAGAATGGAGAGTTCTCCTTTGGTTACTGTCAGAAGATCTCTTAGCACTGATAATACTGTTTAACTGTGGCATACTTTGCATGTCTCGAGAGTCTTCTATAAAACCTTTCACAGTGTCAAAAGTTGTTTTCCATAACAAATATGAATTGGTGATATTCTCTTAGAATGCTTTGATAGCGAAATCAGTTAGTATTTCCTGTCCATGTATGTATAATGGACTCCTCTCTGGCCTTTAAATCTGTCAGAAAAGTGGACATGAACCCAGGTGCAGTTTTCACACATCCTGTAAAGGGATTTCATAATCTACAATAGGAGGGAATGTGACTCTTGTAGTCCTGGAGCACCTCCCATAATTTGCCTCTTGGGATATGGTCATATGCAGTTTTTCAAACTACAGGAAGCACATTTGCTTTCTTTTTGTGTTTAAGTAGCTGGTGCAAGGTTCAGCTCAGTTGTGTAGTTTCAACAAAAACTTCTCTATTGCACTGGAATGGTGTCATACAGCACAGTTTGTGTTTCCAGCTCCATGGTGTTGCTTGAGCATAGCTGCCGAAAGCGTGAATGTATTAAGGACGTTACTGAAGTATTTACGTAGCTGTGAACTGGAATTTCTCCCGTCTGCTAAATTTCCTTTCTGATGTTCAAAATGGCATTGTCTCCTTGCCTGGTTTCTGCAAAGATCCTCAAGTCTAGCGTTGATATTATTGTGAATTTACTCTCATCACTTGCACTTTATCTGCAGCTTTCCACGTGTGCTGACAAAGATTGCATCTTTCTTGAACATATCCTTTAAATCCTTAATAGGGCCTAATAAATGAAGTAAGTGAATTCTGTAAAACCTCATGATTTTGACACAATAAATCTCTAGTACTGTTTGTCTTCCTTTTGGTTGCTCTAAGCCATTATTATCTACCTTACTTTTTTAACTTAATAGAAACTTTTCTCTGACAGCTACCAACCTCCTTAGTAAAACATGTAACCATGTTACTGTGGCTTTTTCCGTATAGTTTGTGGAGCACCTGAAAAGATTCTTACTATGAAGAGCTGATAGTATCACATTCAGTTTGGCAAAGAGGTACAGAAAATGTAGAATATGGAGTGATAAATGAACCAAGTTCTTATAATAGATGTCAGAGAGCAAAGTGTTTCTAAATGTGTATGTTTTTGTTTCTTTAGGATATTGACCTGCGAGTAAAATGGCCAAATGATATTTATTACAGTGATCTTATGAAGCTTGGTGGAGTTCTGGTAACCTCTACACTTATTGAAACAACATTTCATATACTTATTGGTAAGTGTCTATTTTCAGGCTTCTTTCTTTTTTCCTAAAGAAATTTGTTGTTAATGTCTTTATTAGTTCGAATGATGAGAATAAGTAGTGACAACAGGCACACAGAAATGAAGTACAGTGTTCAATCAAAAGAAAGCATATAAGTAAATGTTTTCATACATCTTAATAATTCCATATGCTTGTCAAGGAAAATGTAAATGCAAGCATCTGGGCTGGTGCAGTGGGGTTCAAAGAAAGAGCATTACAAGAGGAAGGCAAAATGTCCTCCTTGATGTATTGCAAAAGTAATAGAAAGTACTAATTCTTTTTAGTTTTTCTTTTTCTGCAACCTGACAAATAAGGATAAGTAAATGACATGTCTTTTAGATTGGGAGAAGAAGAGCTGTGTACACGTAGTAATGTTTTCATTTCTTCTTTCTTCCCTTTTAAATTCATTTGTAACTTGTTTCTGTTGATATCTTTCCAGAAATTGGAATGTTGCCAGCGAAGCAGCAGCAGATTAATGATTTGATTAATTAATCCCTTACTTTAGTTCTCAGAAAAAGTCAAGCTAAGTAGCTGGAAAGGCTGGGAGGGGCAGGGCAAGGAATGGCACACTTTTTGTTCATCTGCTTGGAAGTCTAATTCCTCCAAGGTAGCAAGACCTAAAAAGGCTATTAATTATGGCTATATTTGATAAGGAAGATTCTTCCCCTGATAAGCAACAGCACAGTCACAAGTGCTTAAAAACCTGCCAGAAGAAACTCTAGTCTGTTTCCAAAAGCAGTTATCTGTGACGTGTCTAAAAAACGAGTGCAAGTTCCTTAGTAGGTGTTAAAGATTAAGTAAGATGATTATTTGTTTTATATTTGAATATAGTATGGTAGATAGGTAAAATGTATTGCAAAGAAAATGTGAACCTGACACTATTTGTATAAAGATGCTGTAAATTTTAAGGTGCAAACAAGCTAAAAAGTTGAAATAGTCGCCAGCTTCTTCTGTGATACATGCCTAACCATTAAATTTTCTATTTAATTTTTATATCCTCATTTTGTAGATAATCTGCATGTACAGAATGGAATGTTGCACTGAGACACAAGTAAGAGTCTCTCTGTGCCCCATCAACCATTTACTGCTTCCATATGTTTTCCCAGAGCCTGACCTGATTAATGTATGAAAAGTAAAAATGGATGAAAAACAGTTCATCATATCAAGTATTTCTTTACACATTATAGGTTAGCTTTGCACATTGAGCTGCTTATCGTAAACACCAGAACGTACAAATTCAAATGGAAATTTACTGTATGCATTCTATCTGTTGTCCATATGTGTCATCTTGGCGATGATAGATCTGAAGTATAAAAAAACCATACATTTTCATTGGCTTTCAGTCTTAAAACTTTGCAGCCCAAAGAAAGTTACTTTTCATATGCTACTCCAAGGATTGTTTCCATCATTTCAGTGATGGCACTTAGGGCGGTAAGTGTGACTCGTGATATCTAACTTCTTGTGTTAGTGGTAGCAGTGAGATCAGTCTTACACAACAGGAAAGCCAGATTGGTCATCCTCTTTCTATAGTCTTGCAGATTCCTTTCCTAACCTGATTTTTAATGCTAATAAAGAGTATCCCATGATGATAATGATCAAAATCGCAGGTCATCTACACAGCTTCACTGCTTTGAGAAGTGCCTGAGAAGAGATAGATAAGAAACAAACCTGCCTTTTCACCTGTACCAGTGCTCGAGGCCTCACAGATGGCACAGTTCATGTTCATATTTTTATGAAAAAGAGCAAAAAAAAAACCCCTTTTTTTTTTTTTTTTTTGTTGGAAGACTTTCAGAAGTGGAGTTCTGCAGAATATTCTTCATTGGTGTAAGGGCCAGATTCAGAACAGATGTAGATAGCCAAATATAATTGGGTTGAAAGAGATGGCCAGTGTGCTTGACCTGCAGAAACTCTGTCTACTTCATTGTGCAGCTAGGGTATGGCTGTTTGGAATAGAGGAGAGCAATGCATAGATGCTCAAGCCACTGCTTGCCCTAGAGTTGAAAGTTGTGTTAGCCACATCAACATACCGCAAGGTCAGTGCTAAACGATAATTTTTTACCCTTCTCACATGGGCAAAGAGAAGGTGCCTGCACACCTAATATTTTTCACATTAGCTGTCTACATTCTGGCCGGTAGACTTTTTCTCAGATGCTACTTCTTCAGCTGAGCTCATCATCTCATTGTGTTTTTCATGTCCATTTCAGTTTTTGGATGTGTCACCAGTGATCTCCATACCTGCACACCTGAGTGCCCTTAGTCTGCAGATGGACTTAAAGGCCACTTTATGCAGCCTGACAATAAAAACTGCATCATAATGACCATTGTTATTCCTTCTTCACTTGTATTGTATTTGAATTTTCTTGTATTGTATTTGAGTTTAAATAGTTGAGTTGTGATCTCCTGGCACGACACATTATTTTTTCCAGTTAGTTTTCTTCCTGATAATATATTTCTCCATCTTTCAGTGGGATTGATATCTTGGTATTTATGTTACTGTGACTTTCTTTTGTGTATTCTTTTATGAGTTAGAAGTCGAAAACTTCTTTTTGATGAAGAGATCCTTCTCCTCATAGTAAATAAAAATTAACTACATGTAAGAGTAGTCTCTGACAGCAAATTTACAAAGCAACACATCTGGACCTTCTAGCAGATGGAGGTGCATGATGTCTAAACTTGATTGACAGGACTGTTGCTTTATCTCAAATATCTGAGGAAAGGAAAGTCCAAATTATTAGGAGAAAAAAATAAACAGGCAATACAATATATTTCTTTACATCCCTCAAAGCCTGTTTCAGCAGGCTGCAAAAAAGGTCCCAAGAGCCACATTTAAATCAGAAAGGCGTTCTGCCAACGTTATTCTAGCTGGAGAAATCTCAGTGAGAGACTTGAGGCTTCTAAAGGATATGCTGTGGTAAAATAGATTAAGCGAACTGGAGACTAGCACAGCAAACTTTAATCTTCTGGGTTTTTCACAGCAAACCAGACAAGGCTTGTCAGCTAAGTAACAAGGCTTAATTTTCAGAAAATGAAATCAGCTAACTGTAGTAAACAGAAAGTAATCTTAATTACATTTAGACTGAAAGGTAAAACTCCATCCGAGAGTATGATCAATGATTTGCTCTCAGTTAGCTGTCAACTTACAGTAAGTAAAAGAATTTCTCACTTTGATGTTATACAAGTTACCACTTAACGTCTTCCTAAACCTAAACCTTGTGATAGGATAGTCTTTTGTTGAAAGATCTGTGCTGGATTTGCTTCCACAGTTTTGAGGAGACGCTTTTAAGGACAATAAACAAATAAAATCTGCGCTGCAATTCGTAATTGTGCAAGTTGGGAGATTTAAAGATGTAAAAGACTGAAGAAATACTGGTAAAATCCTCAGAGATAATAATTCTGTGATTCTATGATTCTATGATATCTATTAGCTGAATGAAGTATTAACATTTTGATGGTAACAGAATATTCACAGTTACAGATTCTATCCTATTCTTCTGGTCTGTCTTCTTCAGGCTTTGGATTTAATGTGAATAACAGCAACCCCACCATATGCATCAATGACCTCATCACAAAATTTAATAAGGAAGAGGGGACAAATCTGAAGGCTTTAACTGCAGACTGCCTTATTGCAAGAACTGTAACTGTGCTAGAGAGGCTTATAGATATTTTTCAGGAGAAAGGGCCCAATGGAGTTCTTCCTCGTTACTACAAGTACTGGGTACACAGGTGAGCATAATGTCTTTCTCCAACATTCTTTTCAGAGGTAACTTATGGATGTTTTGTCTTCCATTTTAAGTGTTTTACTAGATTGCCTTTAAAACTGGTGACTTAATTGAAGTGCATTCCTAAGTAGGATGTGATACTGTAGGTGGGACTAAAAACAGTAAAATCAATGGACTAGGATAGGTTAAAGAACGTATCTAGGCATCTAACATGTATCATTTGAAAAAAAAAAAGGGAGTTTAGGATGATTTTGATTTGTGTAGCTAACAGTGAAGCTGTTGTACTCATGGTCTTTTGGTCTTTTACCAAAATTGAAAGGAAAAAGGATTAACTGTTAATTCCACAGAAAGAAATTAAAGCTGAAAGACATTCTCTGTAAAGGACCTGTAAAGTGAAAAGTAAAAATATTCTACTAGACAGTAGTCCTCCAAGTTATTTTTCAATTGTTTGTGCAGTCAATTAATTCATAGCTGTCTGCTTTTCTCTATTTGCAGTGGTAAGCAGGTTCGTCTCCACAATGAGGAGGGCCCGTTGGCATGGATAGTTGGGATTGATGATTATGGATTCCTCCAAGTTCATGAAGAAGGCAAAGGTGTAGAGTCTGTGCATCCAGACGGCAACTCTTTTGACATGCTGAAAAACCTCATAATCTCAAAGCATTAATAGTTCTCAGAGTTCACAGCACAAAAGGAGGTTCTTTATTATTCAATACCAAGTAGCTAAACTTGCGTAGAAGTGGGAAGGGTGTTTGATGGTTTGTTTGGTTGGTTTTCTTCTTCCTATTTCTGATGTCTTTGTTCTTTGAGATGGATAACTTCAACAGTTTATGAAGAGTTAATTATCTTTTTGATGAAGTTGTTTATTCTTCTGTATTGTCTTAAAAACTCATCTATGTTGCCAGTCTTTGTAAGCATCTATTCTTTTAACAGACTCTGATTTCAACGGAATACTGTGCAATGAACAGGACTTTTTCTTCAATTGCTCACTGTGTTTGAGAAACCGAAGTGGCTAAATATTTCGTTTTCGGGTGTCTGTGTTTTTATTGTGCTTTAGCACAATGAAGTACAATATTTACATTTTTACTGTGTTGTATTAACTAGATTCTTGTTTTTGCACTGTCCGCGGTGAAATCATCTGGAAGAGCTCATCATGTATTTCTGAATTACTGGGCTTAACACTGTATTTAGATTCAGATCTAAGTAGAGCCTTGCTGACTTGGTTCTTCTCCGCATGAATCCATACAACAGCTTACATACTGTGCTTTGGTCACAGGTATGCAACTCTGTCATGGCTGCCTTGAGTTTTTGGAGAGTCTTTCATCAACTCTTAAGAACTATGATTGGTTAAGCCAACTTATTTTTAGTCTGCTCTTCTTAGCCAATTGGATCTAAGCGAATCATCTCATGTCTCCTTTAAATCAGTGTTCCAAAAGGGCTTAGCCCTGCAAGAATAGCCCTCTGGGGATCATGACTAGTATAGCTTCTGATTTCAATACCCTTATACAGGTTCGAGGTGTAACAGTAATAGTGGTGAAGTTAAGCGAATAAGAAAAGATGTCCCAGTCTTAAGATCCGTGCTTCAACCCTCTGCTGGAAATGATAAAACATTCAGTTACTTGTGTCCAGATTCTCTTCCATTGCTTCTGTTTTCTCCAATCGCTTTCCCAAAGCAGGCATCTGTTTTTTCTGCTAACCACTGAAAACAAGAGGTTTGACATCTGCTGACTAGGAGGTACTTGCTTTTGGGGCTGGCCGCATGGTTCTGGGTTAGGTGTAACAGCTTGGTCTGATTGGAAAGCATCGAGAGGTAGGCATGTGGGAGCTCCTGTGAGATAGGCAGCTTATCGGGTTTCTCGCCTGTGCCAGATGACTTTGCATTTTATCTGGCCACAGAGCACTTCAAATGGTTCTCTCAAATAAGAAGTTTATCATAGGTGTGATGTGGCCGGCTTCATTTCCTCAAGTAGGCAGCACCACTTATTATCCAACTAAAGTTGGATCAGCCAGATTGGTTTCCACAAAGCACTTCTGTCTACCAGCCAGAAATGGGTTTTTTAGGTTAAAGTTCACCTCATAAACAATCTGAACTTGTTAGTAGATTGTTTCAGTTACAAAGCCAAGAAGTCTTAAAGCAAAGAAGCTAGTCTGTGATGGTAATTTACAGTAATCCTCACATATTATGTTTTAGGTGGTTTGGCAGCAAGTGCTAGAAATTAAGTTGTCCCTCTCACACTTGGGATTTTACGCTCCATATCGCAGTATATCAGTGTGTGTGCCTGGTTGTCTGTCCCCTGCTGTTTTGTTTCTCCTTGTGATCTGTGTCAAACAAGGCTGCACACCAGTATTTCCTAGAATTGTACAGGGGAGTGTAGACAGCTGTTAATAGGCTTAGCTAAAATGATGCACAAGATCACCAATTTTTACTTTTTCCCCCCAGATGCTTTCAAAACTGCTTTGGACTGTTAAGTTTTGGCAACTACCTTTATTTCAGAACCAAGCATTGATGCATATTATAATAAAATGATATGTAAATCTGAGTTGATAAAGTTTTTAAAAGAGCCCATTTGTAGATACACATGTATTGTGTGTGTGTGTGTGTGTGTGTGTGTATGTGTGTGTGTACACAACTTCCGTGTGTGTTTTCACTTCTTTTCTACCTTTTCCTTCCTAACTATGGAAAGCATAGTTCTTTTACTGGTTTCTGACCATAGTATTTTAAAAAACTTTAGATCTGTATCTCGAAGTGTCTGTTTTGTTACAGTAGAGTTTGCCAATAGGAAACACGGTTGATATCACTTCTATTTCAGATAGACTGATGAGTGGCTGTAGAGATTGCTTTAAATAACCAGGCCATGCATTGGTTCTTTACAACATGCTCTTCCCTATTCTAGGTGCAGGGACTGTGAAAGAACAATGGGGAAAAAGATAAAGCATATTCCTGTAGGGAGGACAGAATGGAGTACTTGCAAAACTTCACTTAGCTTAACAAGTGCTGAACAGAAAGCAGCTGTATTTTCAATACTAAAATGCTGCAGTGTTTCATGATTGCTATCATTCCAATTTGGCTTTCTCCATATTCTTTGGAATGAAAAGCGTGTTTTATTCTTGCTTTGCATTTTAAGATTATTCCAAAACAAGTTTGGGAAGAAACTTAGCGTTGAACTTCCTTTCTGGAAGTGAGAACTATCAGCTGTGGATTTGTCAGAGCATTGGTAGGCGATGTGGGGATACTACTTTGCCTCTACTTTTTAGTGGCCTCTCCATGTGCGTCTACAGCTACCTGCTGTCTTGAGGAAATGGCCTTGAGTTAGACGAAGTGTTTGTTACAGACCTGACCTTTCTTTCAGAAAAATCAAAGAACTTCACAAAGAAAATTCATGCTACATACAGAGAGCATTGGAATAAGGTCATTCTGACTAGCAGCTGCTACTGTCAGGAAAGCCCAAGAACCTTCCTCTACCACACTTATCCCAAGGTATCTGGGAATCATAGCCACTGATCATACTCTTTTTATGGCAAACTTGTCACGTTCTGAAAACCACAATATTTTTCTATGAAAATCATTTTTAGTATTGTTCTTTACATAAAACAGACAAATGTGGTGTTGTGTGGTCTCAGAACGCAGGTATGGAGAGACTCAGGCATCTCTGGACTCAGAAGTAATGCACTGAAACTGTTTAATGTTATTAAAATGTAGAACATTTCATCCATTGTGAGGCTGATGTCATATCTCGATGAAGTGCTTTCAGAAAACGTTAATTACTGTGTCAGTATTTCTGTGACTTCCTTTTTTTCTCTCTCAGTTACACCTTTTCTCATCACACATTGTGAAAATATCTGTAGAGGTTGTTTGTCGGCAGGGAGACTTTAGCAGGGCGAGCTGGGCGTATTGGCGCCTGCCTGCATTCAGAACGAATACGCAGGTTGTGTCCCTGCAGGACCAATGCTGTTTCCAAAGATTTGAAGAAGGAATAACATACTTAACATGTAAGAGTTCAAGCAATGCGTCTTACTTCTATTAAAGGTTTTGTAAGATTTCAGAGCTTTTTAAAAATCTGTTCAGCAAATATAATATACTTCAAGGGCTGTTATCTAGAAATAATATTGGAGTATTTATTTCTTTATGCTGCTATTTAATTGTTCAACTTGTTTGTTTAATTATTTCTCCGCTTTTTCTGATGCAGCTACAAGACTTCACAAGTCTAAAAAATTACTCTCTGCAACTGCTTTGGAATAGACAATTGCTATATAAATGTTTTCTGAAGTACAGCTTAATAGCTGTCATGGCAAAGATTTGTGCTGCCAACAGCTGATGGATTCCTGGGGGGAAACGCCCTGATAAAGCCATTCGCATGCATAAGATGTGGCAGTAATGCACAGCACTGATCAGACAGCAAAGAAATTAAATCTGGACTGAGGTAAGAACAGAGGTCAAAAAACGGTGGCATGCAGCAGACTGTCATCATGTAGCAATCAATTGATTAAAGGAACTGCAGGGAAGAATTGTGAACTGATGCTGTATTTGAATATCTTGCATTAGAGTGTTTCATTAGCGATTCTGTGTTATTTTCAGTTCTCCAAGACTTCTTTTAGAATGCAATGCAACTTAAATGGGATGCGTCAAATCCTTGTATTTTGTAAGACATTAAATTCAAATTAAATGTTGAATTGAAATAAATTTTCCAATATAGAATGTGAAGCCCTGTGTTTTGTGGTGAAAAAGAAACCAAACTCACTTTTCCTTTGGCTACAGGACTTTATTATCATTTTAACAGTTTTCTTTTACATAATAAATAAGCAAAAATGCTTTACACTTTTAGGGAATACATATATAATTCTGAGCATTAATAGATTGTTTGGTTTGCGTGCTTCTTCTCCTACATTTGCCAAATAGCTCATATCTGCATCATATAAAAAAAGCAAAACCTTATGTTCAGGGAAAAAAAATGAAATAGTAAAATAATCTCTGTGTTAATTTTGAAGTACGGTTGAAATGTTGGAGAAATCCTTTGTGTTATGTTTTGTGGTTTTTAGAGACAAGTACTGATGTTCTGGGAGGTATCCCATTCAGAAAAGCAGCCTTTCCGCTTTATCTCAGTGAGATATGCTCAAATTTTACACCTATAACCCAATGTACTCAATTTCATTAAATTACTGAAATGCCCTTTAGAAATGACATGACTACTGTCACCCGGAGAGAAGTCTGTTCCCATACCACCTTATTTACATTGCACAGTTTCCATTAATAGGAGAAAAACTTTTGAGACATCAATATAGGAATCATGTTTTCTACCTTAGATTTTGGTAAAATGTTCCCCCTCTCAGCTCTCTTTCTCTCTTCCCTTCCACACGTACTTGCTATAGGCCTGCCCTCCCCCGAGATGTACAATCCTGTCTAGTTGCACAATAGAGGCATCTCTGATAGAAGTACCTATATTGGCTCACATACGTACAGTAGAGAGAAATTTGGGCATTTTTTGTCATGTATCCCTATTCCCACTCCACTTCTGTGACATAATTTTTTCCAATTACTGGAAGCATTGCCACTCTGAGTGGCAGCATCGCATTCTGCAGCGTTAATGTACTATGAACATCTGTAGTTTAACTGACCGAAAGTCAATGTCTGAACTTGTATTTTTCTCTCGATATAATTTGCTCGCGTTCCAGCTGTGAATATGCAATTGCTGTTTCTATTTTGGAATGGCAGGAAAAATGTTTCACACGTTTGCTTTTTTAGTCACAGATCTTTTCTTAAATCTACAATGCATTATCAAATGTGAATGCATAATTGAGTCGTTATTTCCTAACGGGGAAATTCATGTATCTGAATCTCATATACTGTAAAACGTCTGTGGGAGGGTGATGGAACACCTTTACTTGGGATTGTTGAATAAAGCCTGAAAGTGTGAATAACAAGGTAGAGGCCGGAAAAATATTTTGTGGTATTTTAATGAAAAATATAAGTGGAGGTTTTTTAACTGAAGCCTAATTTATATGTTCCTGAAAACATGTTTTTGTAATGAGAAATACTTAGAAGAACAGGGAAATACAGCAGATTGACTTTGTATGCAGCAATGCCAATAATGAGGTATTGGGAGACATGCGGTATGAAGGAGTTGTGCATCAGGTTTCTTTATAATGATGCAGACAATGTCAGTTTCTCCTGAATAGGGCATGGCTTTAATTTAAGAAAATTAACATACAAGTCGTAGCATCATTGTTCCTTTTAAGAAGTTGGGTGCGTTCATTACTAACACTGACTGGGAAGGCTGTTAAAGAAAGCCACTGTAAAGCCAGCTCATGTCTCGGCAATTCATAACATCAGAATGATAATAACATCACACATAACGTTTCTATAGCTTTACCACATTCTCTAGCTCGAGAAGAACGAAGGAGTGCAATTAAATTGAAGGTTTGGTTTCACTCATTTTATGTTGTTGCTAAAAAGTCAGTGTTCTGGTAGCAACAGATCCGGTACTTCTGATCGTATTTATCATGAAAGATATCTTTCATACGTTTTTTAGTAAATGAAGTCAGAAGACTGAATTTCCAAGTGAACATGAATTCAACTTCATAACAAAGCTTTCTCTGTTCAACTTTTAATCAAAAGCAATAAAAATACTGAAAATTATTTTCAGATGTGTTAGAAGTATTTTTGTTTACTCATAGCAATAAATATTCATACATACAAAGAGGTGACTGATTATTTTTGCTGCACGTAGAAGATGGAGGGCGTGTAATTAAAAGAGTGTGTATTTCATTACATTTTCCTCTGACAAGGTGCAATCCATGAGCAAGTATTTTTCCATATTGCACGAGCCAGGTAAGCGTTTTCTTTAGCAAAGGTCTTTTTCTAGAGCATCTAATAAGAGGGAGAAAGCTTATAAAGTGTAAACTTGAATTGGGTGAAGAAACGGGGCTAAATAAAGCTGACTCAGAACTACAACAGCCTTCAGTGTTGATATTTACACCTATTACATGGGGAGCATTCGTTGTTTTGTCAAAAGTGCGTGAAGACTGGGGAAGTGATGGAAAGACAAACTGGACAGACTCATCAGTAAAACATTCACAGATCCGTATGTCTCCTTATTTCCTGGTTTGCAGACTTTATGGAGAAGTGAAAAAAAGGGGAATCTATGCCTAGTAGGCTGGACAAAATTTAAATGTATGGCGTATGCCTTCTACATGCTAGTTTATTGGACTAACTGAGACGTGTGCAAAGTGTTCACTTCAGAACGCTGAGGTGCCCTGCTCTACTTCCAGTGCAATCTCGCTTCTTGTGGTTGTGCAATGACTTTGGACTTTTCTTACTCAGACTGTCCATTGACATAATTTGTGAAGTGCGTGAATCAGTCAAATAATGAATCTTACCTTCGTGTTGACAATGAGATTTATGCTTAAGGAAGTCCAGTGTGTTAAAAGCTGAACTTTTCCCAATTCAGAATGCTACAAATAATTTTAAAATCATGCTTAAATGTTTATTATTCCCTTGACGATAAAGAGAACATTTCTGGTGCTAAGATTAAGATGTTATTTTGACTACCTGGTTTGAATAACCACATGGCCTTATCCCAAAATATTGAGCAAAATACACTTTTTAGAAGTTTCTTTTTCTTATTACAGTGTTTTTATTGGGGAATATCTTTAGCTCCTGCTGTGTGATTTGTGCCAATTCACCATGACAAGACCTGTAACCTTTTAATACATACCTTTTTATGTATTAATTTGTCATAATACCATCACTTGTTAAGATTAAATTGTGGTGGTAAAAAATTCTGAATACTGAAAAAAACGTGTGAATAAGTAATAAATAAGCATGTTCCAAACTTAGTTCTGTTTGGTTAGTACAACTGTATTACGGATACTAAAAATCACCACTCTTTAAACAAAGTTCATTTGTCGGGACGTGTAACTGATGGGTGGGTAGCTGATGTAGGGTTTCACACTTTGTCAAAAATACCTAAACTAAAGTGTATAGTTTATGATAATGATAACAAAAAATTAAAATAAATCTTGAATGTGTTTTGAGAAGGAAGGGTTAAGGGAAAAAATGTTCTTCGTATAAACCTCTGCATATAACACCTATCATTTAATTTTGTTGCACACTATAAAATAACAAAAATAAGATCTGCAACAAATCTTCTCACTGGAACCAAAGCTTAAGCTTTGCCAACAAAGCACTGAAGCGAGATGTATTCTTTTTTTCCTCGCCTTGAAGGTACTGTCACACATGTCTTGCCAGGAACACACAAGTCTGTCCCTCATTGGCCTTCAGCTGTGCTCAGTAAATGTAACCATGTTTTCTCATGCTTTTTGGAAATCATTACTGCTTGGCTTCTTAGTTAAATGTAAATACTCTTCTACTACTGTCACCTTCCATTGGCTATTATTACAGAAGTTCCAATATAATGGGGTAGTGTCGTTTCCTTGTGGGTTTCTGGAGAAGAGGCTGATGAGGGGCTTTGGTTTTTGTACATAAACGTATTTACTTCCTCAGAATTGTATCCATAATTTTCTCCTACGTGTCCCGTTGCTGTACATGATGAAGTTTGAAATGTGCCGTGTTTGGCTAAAACATGATGATAATTTAGAAGCACAAATGGAACTTGTCCAGAGGGCCTTACATCCATCACGCGCTCACTCTCAGAGTCGTGATCAAGCTTTACAGTCATTCTCTCATCACTGTCCAGTTCATTTAGGCTTGTAGCATGGTGACTAATATGCCCGTATTTGGGTTCCTTCATACAAATCCGTCTTGTTTGTTCATACACTGCGGGCACGGGTAGGAGATGGCTTAATTGTCCTAAAGCTTTAGATTGGAAACATTCTGGTTTTGGCAGCAAGGAGTTAGCAACTGAATTTGAAAAAGAACTTTCATTAATGCTCATTTTTTCTTGTAGGTCTCTGTTAAAAGCTAGCTTGTTTTCTTCTTTAATGAGATGGTGAGGTGGCTGAATCCTGTTTTCTATTTTGTTGGGTTTCATGATGCTGGAATCGTAAATCTCTTCTTTGTATCTGCTGCCTGGCATGGGTGCTGTGCAACTTGTAAAGTTGTCGGAGAGAGCATCTTGATTGTATCTCCTGTTCGATACGGGCACTTGGGGGAAAGAGAAAACATGTTAATTACTGAAGGCAAGCTCATACGATAGTTGGACTCTGACGCATTTTATGGCTGAACTGTAATACCCGTCAGATCCAAGTCCCAGTGAAGACATCAGAAACATTCCCATTTGCCTCAGTGGCTTTGGATAAGCCTAAGACACTACTGAAAGGTTAGGAAGCATTTGGAAAGGCACTCGGTGTTGGGCAATTCTCAAAATGTTTTCCCTGCTATGCAAAGTGCCCATTTGCTTGTTTTCACTAATAAACATAATTGCATAATTATTACTCTCTGTCATTGTTAATATGGTTGAATTGGGAAATTAAATCAAAGAACTAAATAACCACAAATGTGACTCACTATTTAAAAACCTCAGACTTAATAAGCTCTTTTCAGAACTCAACAAATAATTTATCAAAAGAAGGATGATATTTTATCTTGTTAAAGCCTTTGCTTTTTTCCTTTGAAAAACCAGTACAGATATTAAAAATGTCTATTGAAAGGCAACAGAAATACTTCATAAGTAATACTGAATCTCTGCTTTCAAGATACTTTCATATAGTGAAACTGTTTGAATAATGTAAGTGTAATCTACACTGTATGCTGAAAATATCCACATTAGAAGCAGGGAGTACTAAACTGGATGTGCAATGAAAATCAGAAGATAGATTATAATATTTCAGGAGGTGTGAACCTAGGATTTCTGTTCATGCTTCTTGTCTAAAATATATTGAGAATCTTTTCTCTGAAGCTTCTGTGTGCCGGCTAAACTCATTTAATTGTTTGAATTGTTTTTGTCATTTTCTGCTTGGCCTACATGATGTTTCCTTTTAGTACAGTGTTATCAAACAACAAACGATAAGAGAAAATGAACTGTTTCACTCCTGTACAGTATAGCTACAGTTAGGTGAGTGCTAATGTTCTGTGCTGAGTATTATGTATGAACAGTTCGGCAGTTTACTACTCCTACAAGGCGTATTTGAAGGTTTGATGTTAAACATTAAATGAGGCACTTACCAAGTTTCTCATGTTAAAGATAAGCTGAATTTTCTGCCATGCTCACTGAAAGTCCTGAACAACCTGAATGCCTTCTGTAAAAGGGATTTTCTGTTTTCCTAAAAATTTTATTCAACATTTTAAAAGTTCTGGAGTTCCCCGTAGTAGTTGCTGACATAACTGCACCCGCTAATAATTAAATATTCCCTGTGCTATAGTAGGCTGGGAAAACCTTCATGTATAACAGAGGAAGCAGAAATAGCTCAATTGTACCTTTTTTACATGCACAGCTTCATTAATTTCAGAGGGAGTTGCACCACATAATTAACACCAGAATTTAAACAGAAATCTGGATCCAATTTCTTCTTGATCAACCCACAGTCCTGCAAGAAGCAACAACTTCCCAGTTCTTGTTTTTAATTTCTGTGCAGCCATTTTCGTACCAAGAGGTACATGCGGGCCTGAGTAAACTGAATTCTCGTCATCTGTGGAAAAATGGCCCTCCTAGATCACAGATCAAAACAGGGACTCAGTCACAAGCTTGAGTATAACTTAGAAATTTTATGAGTATAATTATACTGCTATAATTTTAACTCCACTTTTGGCATTCTTGTTATAAAACAAGTCTCCATGCCGTGAGTTGCTGATACATAACCAGTATGATTTAACTAAGCTGGAATACCAGTTTTGCTGTTTTTCCCAAACTTGATGCATCCACGAGTCATGAGTTGGTCCTCACTGCATCATGGAGTGCTGTTGCCTCATGGCTCTGCTCTCCCCTCTGAACAAAAGATTATCCTTTCCCATTTTTTAGAGCCCGAGCTAGTAAGAAGCTGAAGCATCACAGCAAACAGTTGGATGTAGTCTTTTTATTTCCTTTTTTTTTAAATCTTGAATTCTGCTGAGCTGATGGCTGCTTTCTCGGTCCAAGAAGTAATTTGCATACTCAGAGATTTACAATGTATTATCGATTTTTTTTTCTATCCTGTGCCTCAAACATGGTTTTCATCTCTGTTGTTGAGGAAGAAGGTAAGCATTTGGTTAATTGTTTGCAGGCTTTCATTAAAGTTGTCAGCACATTTGTGGAGTTAGAGCAGAGAGTTAAGCAGGACAGCAGTGCAGCAGAGCACAGTAGTTTTTGTCCAATTGCATGCAGAGGAGTTGGCAGAACTGGACTAAAATCTGCTCATCTTCCTTTGCAGATAAAAACCCAGAAGTGTCCTGGGAAGGACTCCTTGCAGGGAGTTTTCTCATACACAAATGAATAAAAGGGTGACCCACTGCTCCGTGCTGCTGTGAAAAGGCGGTATCCTCGGGTTGCTCCCAGCCATCCAGCACATGGGCAGTGTTCAGGGTACCTGCCTCAGCAGGTGCGTTCTGCGCATTCTTCCTCACTGGCACTCTTTGCAGTCATAGAAGTCGGTACACTAATCTGGGATGCTTCCCAGCCCATTCTTCTGCCAGGGGAACCCGGCTGTGCTGAGTGACAGAGATATTCTGTCATATTCTATATATGGCACATCTAAGGCCATATATCATACCAGAGTGATAGTAGCTTCTAAAAGGCCCTTCATACATACTTACACTGCCTCCATTCGTAGCAACTGACAACTGCAGCAGCGAGCTCAGTCCATCAGGCGTCACGTCACTGCTAATTCTCACCAAGCAGCCCCGCTTTCCTACTTGTGCACTGGGTGCAGCGCAGGAAAGTAGAAAGAAAATTTGGTGGTAAGAGCTCCCCTTCCCTGGCAGCCTGCTCAGAGTTCAGCATCCAACCACCCAAATGACAACAAGGAAGGCTACTCTAGAAGAAACTAGTCTGTAAAACATATAATACCTATGCATAGTTGCAGTATACTGGAGTAGTTTTTATCCTGGTGCTGTAGTGACGAGTGTTCCCTCCTGACCTTCACATAGTGTTGTTTAAGGTCTGTTGGTGTTCAGTATGGGAAAGATGCTCTCAGAAAAGATATTTCATTCATAAACATGCCTTTGTCTGACAAGAAGAGTCAGAGTCAGTTAAGAGGTAGAGCCGCTCCTTGTTTTCTCATTGCCCGTCTATTTCAGTAAGAACTGACAAAAAGACATCTTAGAATCAATGAAGGAAGACCAGTACTTAGAATAGACCTTCATGCACCCGGTACATGGTCCTTATCTGCAGGCAGCCTTACATCCAATCTTCAGAAAACCTTGTCAGTTTTTACATCACAGATGAAGGTCTCTTCATGCATAATTTTCTTGCATAATTTTTCTTGGGCTTTCTGATCTACGCTTATCTCAGAAGAGTGTACTCCTGACAGTTCGACATGATGCTAAGCTTCACATGGATGGTACAGACTGGCCAACAGCATGACTTAAGTGAAGTGTGGATACCTGGTACCCACAGTAGCAGTGTAACCATGGAAGTGTACAAAGGAAACATCCCTGACTACAAAGATGGTTGATTTCTCTGAAGAGATTCTTGTTTCTGATGAGTAGGCCAGCTGGAATAAAGTGGAAGAAGTTTCAAAAGCAGATTCTGAGGCAGCAGCATCTGATTTGCAGGCAGTTTTATCTGCTACGTGCTTTTCCAGGGCTTTGATGGCTTGGCATAATCATCTTAAAATCTCTGATCTCTCCAAAAGACACAATTTTCCATAGTAAAAGACGTCTCTTGCCTACAGCATTTTTGGCAGATGCCTCTGTGGATGTGATGTGTAATAGCCCTAGCATCCAGCCCGGTTGCCAGATGTCATATTTGGCATTGCCTTTGGATTGAAGATAATGATGCTAAGCAGATCCTCTCTGCTTTGAAGCTGTCAGTTTGTCAGTGAACCACTGGAAAAAGCAATAGTTGACAATGTAAGGAAGATCAGATGCCCCTTTTAACTCAAAGCAAAAAGTTGCTTCCAAAGGTTCAGATTTCTCTTTTGCCAGCAGCCTCAGCAAAAGTACAACAGGACTAATTCTTCCTTAGGAGGAACCAAACTCCAGAACCACTAGAGATAAATCCTCTGTGTGCAATGGAGGCTGTTTTTTTCAAACCCTTTCCTAGTGCTGCCTGTGAACTCCAGAAGTGATCTCTCACCAGGCCTGAGTTGACTATATTCTTTTTCCCTTCGAAATAGCAGAAGTATGAGGGATCGTGCAGAGAATTAGTCATATCAAGTCACTTTTCCTCAATTCCCTAATAGCTAAGCACCCATTAAAGTAAAGTACATCTCTGCTCAAAAGAAAACTCACATATTCCAACTTAAGGAACAAAAGCAGAAATAGTAGTAGTATCACAAGTAAGAATTGCAGGTACCAGAGCTCAGTTTTCCTGGTCATGGAGTGATGATGCAGGTAGGCATGCATGATGAAACTGAAAAACGCCAGCAGTGCCTTGCAGTGATTTGTTGGGAATTTTTTTTTTCTCTAAACAGATTTAACTGTATTCCTGTGGAATCCTTCTGGCTTCATGTATTTAATGGGAGTTGTCTGCCCACATCAACCAACCGGTGGTAAATCGCCTGTCTGCTGCTATGCTCAATGGGCTATTCTGGCAAATTTTATGGCAGACAGTCGGTTACAGAACAGTCAGTTTTACAGACTGTTCTCTAAACAGGCTGTTCTTTCCATATCCAATTTCAGTGTATCAGATCAGCAAAGGAGTGGATCTGCTATCTCAGTCAGTCTCACTGCCCCTATTAGTCTGGAAATAGAGTTGAAAAGCTGGGCTTCAGTACACCTGGGACAGCTTTGTTCCTGCAGACTCGCTGGGGGTAATTTGCTTTAAACCTTATACTTATCCTCAGAAGATATAGTTTCTTTCTCGTCCACAAAGATATGGCACCTTTAGAAAGGGCAAAAACATTTCTAAAACATCTCTTCTAGTTCAAACCTACTCCTTATCACACCCAGCCCACAACACCAGCAAAAGGAAGCCAACACAATAGAGGAGCCTGGGCTCAGAAAAAAAAAACACATTTAACCTCTACTGTGCTATAAGGAAATCTTAAATATTATTAATTTTCAACCTAAATGCAGGACAATGAAATGCTACTGTCAGCTAGGTGACATCAGATAGTCCTTCAAAGGACAAAATCCTGGACAGAAGTTACTCTGTGGGAGACACGTTCAGTATCTGATACTATCTTCTGTCTTATGTAACAAGCTCATATTTTAACGTCTGCGGATACACCCTTCAGATCTGGGATATCTAATGATTTATCCTCAAGTGAATAAATCTATTGCTTCCTCCGTCCCGTCCATAATGAAGTTAGAAGAAAGAAACTTTTCCAACTTATAATTTTATGTCAACCAGTCCGGTGACTTTTAAATAAGCAAAAAAGTGTACGCAGATAGGTGTAATGTATATGAGATCTAAAGATTAGAGTGTATCCTTAGCCTGTTTAAATCATTTATAGCTGTGCATGGTTATTTCTTATTGGTTGCCATCTCAGAGAAGTCAGTGTTTTCAGTGTTTCCTTCAAAGTATTTAAGCTGACAGTCCGCATGGAGAGATGATGCAGGTGATCAGGCAGGATCATTGAAGACATTTTAAATCAAGCAGGAAGAGTGTGCATTTTATTCACTCATTCCCGGTAGTGACTAAAAGGTAAAGACATTCAGAATGGCTTCGTATTCAGAAAGGACAACCTTCAATTTTTGTGGAAATAGACTGTGTTTATTTTAATTTCTGTATGTGGACTGAAGTGCATTTGTTTCTTTCTGACTTCAACAGTGACAGCAAAATGTGAAGACAAATTGTGCCAGTGTTAAACGAGGTGGTATCACTACCATGTTCTAAAAGTGATTCTGGTGACTGCATTTTTGATACTTTGATAATAGAATAACTGAATTGCAGAATGGTTTGTGTTGGAAGAGATGGCTCCATCCCCCAGCCGCCTGATCGGGCTGCCCAGGGCCTCATCTAACCTGGTCTTGAAAACTTCTAGATACAGGGCATCCACAGCTTCTCTCCTCAGCTTGTGCCACTGCCTCACTGCCCTTTGAGTAAAGAATTTCTTCCTAATACTGAATCTAAATCATAGAATCATAGAATCACAGAATTGCTCAAATTGGAAAAGACCTTAAAGATCATCAATTCCAACCGCAAACTAACCATGCTACCCTAACTCTATCTCTTGAAGTTTAAAACAATTACCCCTTGTCCTATCACTACAGTCCCTGACAGAGTCCCTCTCCAGCTTTCCTGTAGATTCCCTTTAGATACCAAAAGTCCCCGTAAGGTCTCCCCAGAGCCTTCTCTTCTTTGAGCTCAACAAGCCCAGCTGCAACAGATTCTCTTAAAAGAGAGGTGCTCCAGCCCTATGATCATCCTCATGGTCTCCTCTGAACCCTCTCCAACAGAACCATGGCCTTCTTATGTTGGAGTCCCTAGAGCTGAATACAGTACTCCAGGTGAGGTCTTATGAAAGAGGAGCAGAAGAGGAGAATCCCCTTCCTCAAACTGCTGGCCACACTTCTTTTAATACAGTCCAGCGTACAGTTGGCTTTCTGGGCTGCAGGTGCATACTGTTGGCTCACCTTGAGCTTCCCAGCAGCCCCAAGTCCTTCTCCTCAGGGCTGCTCTCAATCCATTCCGTGCCCAGCCTTCTTGGATTTGCCCCAGCCCAAGTGCAGGACCTTGTACTTGGCCTTGCTGAACATCCTGAGTTTTGCATGAGAACACCTCTCAAGCCTGTCAAGGTCCCTCTGGATGGCATCCCTTCCTTCCTTATACTCCGAATCAAGTTCTTATGGTAAACAGGATAAACATGTAAATACTCTAAGCATACTAGATGTTACATTTCCACGTTTGTGATTTTCTACATTTCCTAACCATCTTGCATTTCCTATTTTCAAACTACATTTACAAGTATTTCCCAGACATTCCAGTGCTTTTCTTCTCTTTTTTTTCTTAAAGTGACACCCACCTTCATAACTCTGTCCAAGATTATGTCGGATGATGTTCACTGGCTGCTCAGGAAGATTTTTGGATGGTGACTGGCTGTTGGGTACCAAGGAGTTGGTGTAATGCCACTGGCATTCTCCATTTGTCTGCAGCGTACTCAAGAAAAATCGAGCCACTTCACAAGGTGCTCCTTGAGACTGCCCAAACTTAGGAGGCAGCATTTGCTTTTTGCTGCTGAAGACATGAGAGTCTACAGGGAAGTGTCCATAATGGTAAGAGAAAGGCAAGCTATATGACGGGGCATATAAAAGTTCACTGTTTTCTGAATGAAAGTTTTGTTCTTGAATGGAGGCAGCGTTCACTGCAGGGCTGGATCGCCAGTTTCCCACCTGGCTGCATTCCAGTTTGTCTGTTTGGAATGAGCTGTATTGCTGGGGGAAAGAAAAAAAATGAGGGGGAGAGAGTTAAATGACTAACTTTAATATGAAACAGCATAACATGTCATAAAGGCACCCAAAGCTGGGCCTCCTTGAACTGAAATCTCACTGGCTAAAGGGACTGGCTTGCCATGCATTTAAAATTCTTTATCTTCACTATGCTTAACCTTCACTTAACACAGAAACAAAGAACAATTTTGACATCCTAACTCTAAGGTTTTATTCGATAATTTTGCCAGTTGGATTTTAACTAGTAAATGTAGGCATTTGCAAATACCATAGAGCGTAAGTTTGTTGCAAAGCACAGGAAGTTACTGATTAGTGGAGTTACAGATCATGAATATGTTTTGACTGTATGTGCCAGCTGCATTCGGTGCTTTTATAAGATAATAGTAGTCCTTCTCAGTGAAGCCTCAGAATGTCTCATGTTTAGTATCGGTTTCACCAACCCAGTTTTATGATGTCCATTGTTTCCCTTCTCATCTAGTTCTAGCTCACCCTGAGACAGTGACAGATATCCCAAATCCCATCCCAGTGCTCTGTTTTCTAGGATTCCTCTTTATGAAGCCTTCTCCAGCATAAGGAAACTGCCAGTATCTATGTGACATTAAAAACTGTGCACATCAAGAGTGAATGAGTTGAATTCTACCCTACAACTGTCCTTAATACATTGCTTTCTTTTTTTTTTTTTTTTTACCAAGAAAACATGTTGGGTTTTTTAAGTACTTTATATCCTCCAAATCCAAAAGTCTTTCTGTTTGCATCACTTGCCAGTGTTGTTTTGTACTGCTTGTGCTGTCCACCCCAAGAACAAAAGGTTCGCATTGTATTCTGGCCTACAAGGGAGTTCCTGCAGAAGAGCATACTATAGTCAGTTGTACAGTAAGTTCAGCTACAGAGGATCTCTATCCTGGCTCAAGGACTCTACCACAGTAACTGGCAGGTAAATATTGCTGAAAAAGTTACCTGTTGTGGGTAAGGCGTTGTTCTCAGTTTTGCCTTCATTTTATTACTTTTGGGTTTTACTATTTTCCTTGTTTCCTGCGAGGTAGATACTGAGTTTCTGCATGAAAACTGAGACTTAGAAATGGTAACCTGGTCCAGTGACAACTGAAGTTCCTTATACTCAATATCTCTGCAAAAGAACAGTCCAGTAAATTACATATTCAGACATACCACAAATCCAAAATAGCTCCTTTGAAAATACATATTAGCTTTCACAATGTTTTCATTCTTCCAAGATTTTCACTGAGTCTGCTTGGCTGGGGATGCTAGCAAGCAGTGAATTTTACGGTCTGACCTGTTTTCATGGGAGTCTATCACAAACATTCCACTGGGAACAGAGTTAACATCTTTGCACTAAATGTCCCTGCTCTCTGAACTTACTGTTCTCAGCCATCTGTGGCACTCTGTACTTTGGAATCATAACCAGATCAGCTGATAGGAGGACATGGATCAATTAATCTGCGTCTTCAGTCAAGAGCTGGTCTCTTCCGTGTCTCACAGCTTGCTCTGAGGAGAGGCAAAGGCAAAATGTTCCTCTCCCACCAGCACAGTACCCTTATAACTAGGCCAGAGGAACTGCAATGCTGTTCTTCTGACAGTCTCTAGAATTTCATTTCTCCACTGTTCTGTTCAGTTTCACTTGTTCTACATACAGGGCATATTTTTGTACAAAAGGGGATAAAAAGCAAAACAGAGCAGGCTGTGAATCATCTACTGAAACATTAATTGATAAATTTCTGTTGAGTAAGTTGTCTTCTCTGGTTTTGTCAGCAGAAAAAATGGAGCATATTTTTGAAAGGAAAACTAGAGAAAAACCTACTTCTCTCTCAATTCCTATCTAGAACTCATTTCTATCACTTCTTGATGGTGAACAACCTGGAAGTAAATTCAACTCAAGGTTATGCTCTTATGACCCTGGCACAGTTTCCTCAATCACTGCCCCAGCTCCTGGAACTCACGCTGGCTGTGGGACTGAGTATCTCCTTAGTGCTGTTATCTCACAGCAGTACAGGAATGAGCGTGGTACTGCCCAGTGTGTCTAGGGTTGAATACCTGCTTTAGGTAGGTTAAGGAAATACACTGTGGCTGCTAGCTCTTATACTTCAAGGCCAAGTAAAAGAAACAGCATTATAATACACAAACACACATGACCCCACCGCACATGCCATACAAACACAACTACTCTGAAGCAAGTTAAGAAATGAACAAATCTGGATGAAAGAGAGTGTAGTTCCTTGCCTTCTTCCACTGTTGTTCAACCCAAGGGTGCCCACTATCTTTTACTTTTTCTTATTCTTTTTTTTAACAGATAGTTTTTTTCAAGCACAGTCTATTTCATTATTACTTATCCACTTATCCCATGTAGATTTCTGTCTCTCTTAGGTTTATATCATGATGAGAATTTTGTAGCGCCTTCATGGCTTGGACCAGAAATTAGAAATAGCAGGCCCAAACCATTGCAAATTCACAAGCTCAGTGGGAGCTGATTATCAATGTGTGTATCTGTTCAGCCCAAGGCAAGTGAGGGAATCCTTGGTTATCCACCCATCCCTCAAAGGAGTAATACTTTCTACCATTTCTCTGTCTCATAAACTGACACTGCAGTCTCTGCTAAGGAGCACTGTATTGAGAAAGCACCACTGCAGTTCTGATGACAGAACTGAGATCCAGATCTAACATAAATAGCTACCAGTGGTACTACGCACTCAAGCATACAGTATATGAAACAGTCATCATAAATACAAGCTTTTTTTTTAGTTCGATAAGCTTCTATAACTAAAACAGGGAGGATATGAGGAGAGCAAAGTGGCTGTAGCATGCAAACACAAAATGATAATGGAAGACACAAGTAAAACAAACGATTTAAGTAATGAATCAATTACTGATAACATGTAATGGTACAAAGTATTTTGACTTACGTAAGGACATAATTGACACTCACTATGCAGTGAGGCCGTGATGAACGGCTGTTATGCACAATGGTAGCGTAGCTCTGTACCCAAACCCAGCCTCCTTGTTTGGACAGTAGTCGATAGTACTTGGTTGTTACTTGGCCTTTCACCAACACTGTGAGTAAAATACAAAAAAAAACATTTCACATTGCTTGGAGTTATGAGCTAGAGATTCCCTGGAGAGATTTATTTGCAAGGGAAGGACTTTTCTCCCTCCTCCTCCTCTCTTAGACTTCCTTCTCCCACAGAACTTCAAATAGCTTATTTGCAAAAGTGCCTACCCTACTCCTTTATATAGTTTCACGGTGTCACGTTGTTTACAAATATGTAGTGAACTATTAAGGTTTGTCTTCCGTTCTTCTCCAGTTCATCCTACTCTCTTCTGCTTATGTTCTGCAAAAGCATTTTCTGTTTCTAGTCCTCTGACTGAAAACGAGAAGTTCAAGGTAGCAGAAGTATTTTCAAGTGGACACAACATTCTAGTGTATTTGGAAGCACTTTCCATTTCATTGCTTGAGAGATAATTGTGCATTTTGCTGTGTATTTTATGCTATGTTGCTATGACCCTTTTTCCTCTGTAAGCTCTAAATTTCAAAGGTTGACTTAAAAGAGCAAAATTAAAATGCTATTCAGTTCTTACACACAGAAAGGAAGGCAGGGCCAGAGGGATAAATCAGTTATCAGATAGATTTCACTAAAAATGTAATCCTCTAAACAGCCTGAATGTTCTGTGAGCAAGAAAGTTTTGACATAAGGCTATGCTATAATAGGAGTTGTGTGGCATCTCTAAATATTTAGTTTAGCCACGGATCTCTCTGGTTCAGTGTCAGGCATTTATCTAATGATTCACCAGAAGATAATTAACAGCCTTCAACTATTCTTTTTCTCTTGTAAAAAACTGAAGTATTTGATTAGGAAACCCCATCTTCTCATTCTCCTGTGCAATCATTCACTTCAAATTAGAAAATAGTCTTGATACTCAAACTATTGCAAAAAAATAATAATCTTTAAAAAAAAAAGATTAATAGCAGAAATTCCTTGTAGCTTTGTATAATACATGACAAAGGAATCAAATTATTGCTTACAAATGTAGGATTTGTATTACACTGAACTCATTATCAAAGCTGAATCTAATTTTGTTCTCTCAGTATATGAGCTTGGTGCAGAAGCAGATTTATAATAAGCCTAAAAACCAGCAATTTCCTCTTTCAGCCGAATCTACTAGAGCAAATGATCACTTGAAGTTAAAATACACATACTTTTAATTAGTATTCATACAAGATTCTTCTGACAGAGAGGGCATCCAATATTAAACCAAGAACAAGAAAGTAAAAAGTGTGTGATCATTTTTGATTTGTTTTATTTGCTAATGAATCATATGGCTATCAGTCATCACCGCAGTTGCCTTTTTTTTTTGGTTCACTTCTTACTTGGGAGAGCGTGCATCTGTAACTTCAATACTAATTAGAGATTGCAATAATGTGGATAATAAATAGCCCAATGGAAGACTGACAAACAGAAGCAAGATTTCTTCTTCTTGGTAAAAAACTCTTTAAGTCTGTCGCATATGGGCCCTCTCTCTGGAAGTTTACTCTCTGTAGAAGGCAGAGCATGATTAGACTTTTCATCAAATCCAGAAAATCTCCCTAAGAAAATCAAGCACTTACTGAATGATTATAGACAGATCTTTCTGGAAGTATCAGTTCTTCTTCCATTCTCATAGAATCATTTCACAGAATCACAGAGTGGCTTGGGTTGGAGGGGTCCTTAAAGGTCCAAACTCTGTGCCGTGGGCAGGGCTGCCCCCCACCAGCTCAGGCTGCCCAGGGCCCCATCCAACTGGCCTTGAGTGCCTCCAGGGATGGGGCACCACAGCTTCTCTGGGCAGCTGTGCCAGCGCCTCACCAACCCTTCAGTGAAAAATTTCTTCCCAACATCTAACTAAATCTCCCCACTTTTAATTTAAAGCCACTCCTGCTTGCCTTATTACTATGTGATCATGTAAAAAGTCTATCCTCCTCCTGCTTGTAAGATCCCTTCAAGTACTGGAAGGCATAAATGAGGTCTCCCCAGGGCCTTCTCCAAACTAAACAAGCCCAGCTCCCTCAGCCTGTCCTCATCAGAACGATGCTCCAGCCCTCTGATCATCTTCATGGCTCTCCTCTGAGCCCAACCCAGCAGCTCCACATCTTTCTTGTGCTCTGGGCCCCAAGTCTGAACACAGTTCTCCAGACAGGGCCTCACGAGGACAGTGCAGTGGAGACAGTCCTCTCTCTCTCCCTACTGTCCATTGCTCTTTTGATGTTGCCCAGGATACTGTTGTCCTTCCAGGCTGTATGGGCACACTGCTGGCTCATGTCCAGCTTTTTGTTCATCAGGATCCCGAAGTCCTTCTGCACAGGGTTGAATTATAGGATATGGCACCCATTTGTTCAGAAATCAAGAAGATATATAAAAACGTCTTGTAGGACATTCAAAAACCAATTTCTGCTAACACCAAACCTCAAGTGTTTAGAGTTTGAAGTTTCTATAAATCAGATTTCGCCTCATTCTTGCAGACGTTCTTTCTCATGCCTGCATTTCTACCCAGAATACTCAGGTGGAGGGTGACAGAGGGTGCATATGTACAGATATTGAAAAAAATAACGGGAAAAATGTATATAGGTTTATACACAAACCCACAAAATATATAGATGTATATCCTCTTTAAGTGCAATGTCTCTCACAAAGATAAACGTGTTGGGTTTGCTACTCAACAGAGTCAGTGTAACAGTGTCATAGAAGCCCGTTCTAAAAATATTTGTTAATAACCAATAATGTGCCATGAAATCACAATGTTTCTTGCAGTTCTGTATTACAAATTTTACAGTTCGAGAAAATGGGGCTTATATTTTGGTCCAGATCATCTAACATATATTTTCTAATGTGGCCTCCTTCCTCCAAAATGGAATCTAATGGTCTGATGTTTTGCTAGCTATCACAAAGTTCATCCAGATGCTTTGGGACCAGTTTTGACTTTTCTTTCCATCTAATTCCTTTTTATTTTTTTTAAATCCCTGTTTTAGCTCTCTGGTTAAGACAGGACTTTAAAAGATGTAAAAACCACTGAGGACTGCAGTGTTCCACTTTTCTTCCTAATTACATGGATAAACCAGTATTTCTCCTGAGACAGGGGGAGGACTCTCTGTCTCCTGCATTTTTAGCATTTTGGAGAAAGTCTGACCTTGACTGAAAGACAGTAGCCGTGCTTCCAATACAGAAAATAAGGTCAATTTCCATTTGACTCTTTGTTAAATTATCCTTATTTGATGCTGATTGGGAAACCTCAGAAATGGGAGTGAGGTAAATCCACTACCAATAAGATCTGTGTATCTTCAGACTTCTTGGTGGCCTCCACTGCAATGGGATGGGAAGTATTCAGTGGCTTCACCCCTGGCTCTGAGATGTGCAATTTGTAACTGGGTGTTCCTCTGTTGTGGTTCTCTCCTCATTTACAAGGCAAGCTGAAAAAGGCATTCGGCTGGCTGGGCTCATCCTTCTGGTCTGTCACAGATGTCTATTTTAAAAGGCTCCAGAAGGCTCACAGGCATATGGCTGGGAGTTACCAGCCTACACTTCAAGATATCGCTAAGAAATGAAATTCTTGGTTCCATGCTCAGAGCAGTTATTGTTTTAGTGTCGCTGGCACACACAACCTTGTATGTCATCAGTCCAGCTCTTGAGCAGTGTGGTCAGGCGATGGTGCCCTAGCAGACTCTACAGTTCTTTTGCTCTCTTAAAAACTAGTGCAGTTCTGCCAAAAGGCCTGGTTGCTGTGGGAGCAATAGCTAAGGCAATGCCGTGGACAGTAAACTGTGCTCTTCCATCAGATAGGTTCTATAAATACATAATTCCAGGAAGCAGCAAATCAGTTTGAGGATGACATCAGCTGGGGCTATGGCTTTGCCAAGGCAAGGATGTGACTCTTGTACAAGATTATAAGGAGGAAAGAGCAGTGATGCTAAAACATGTGGGATGCTCTGTCTTCTTCACAAAGAGATGATGGTAGAAATGAAGGGATGTCTCCAAAGCCAGAAAAGTGGTTTCTATACTGGAATAGAGGAATATTCTGCCTGTACTAGATCAGCTTCTCTATCCTGTCTCATAGAACACAAGGTTCTAAAAGGCAAGGACTCATTATTTGTGTGGCCACGTTTCCCCAGTAGAAGAGAAAACACTGTGCATATTGATGGTGCTATAGAAATAAATAACACTATTTCAAACATCAGAATCTTTTTTGTAGAGCTGGAAGAAAATCAAATGTTTAAAACAGGAAACACTGTTTGCTGCCAGCACACCTTAGGCAAATATTCACATGTAAATTTTCCTCATGGTCTGTTGTTCTTGTTACGCTCCTTCTAACTTGTTCCCCTCAGTTTCCTCTATTTTGTTCTCCGTGCTGCCTAACTTAAAGTTCACAAGCTTCAGTCTTCAGTTCAGGATTGTTTTTTTCCTCTTAGAAAGAGCAATTGGTTACTCTGCTTTACTGTTGCTTTTCTTTTTTCCTTTTTTTTTTTCTTAATACCCTTATTAGGTGTAAGATGTTTCTCTCCAGATTTCTTCATCAGATGACACTTAATCATCAGATTGTTTTATTGAATGATATGTCAAACCTGCCAGAGTTTTACTGTTCATGTTCCTCAGACGTTTGCTGATGGATGGTGGGGGAGTTATAACAGTGCTCCCCAGAGAAAGTTTGTACACTTTACATCTGTTTTAATAATTCCTATTACTTAGTATTCTGACAATGATTCTGCACTGTTCTCACTGTTGACCAAGCTTTTTTTTTGCTTCTTGGTATGTAGCTTCTTTGAAACTTTCATAAATTTCTATGTACGTGTCTCATGTTTTTCTTCTGATTTTAAACTTTTCAATAATTTATCTTTGTAATTCTGGTAGAGTAGCTAGAGAACTGCTTTTAGTTATTCTGTTTGGTTAATGTTTTTTTTTTTTTCCTCAAACATAATGAATGCTACTAATAATTTCTTTCTTGAGTGAAACATAACCATCTTTCATTATCCTAGCAGGAAATGTTATTGACAAGTTCTCTAAAGTTCTCTAATGACTTTTTGTACAGATTTTTTTTTTAATTTGCAACAATCGAAATCTCAGCACATTAAACCACTCTCGCTTTCACTCAGTTAGGCCTTTGCCAGCATCATTCTTCATGCACGGTGTGCCGATTTTCCCCACCTTTCTGGCTTACATACATAGTTTCCTGCATAGGTTGATCATGTGCAAAATATAATACCTCTGCCTTCTGTCCCTTCATCATTAGCCCTAGTAAGATGTGGTCTAGAAATCTTTTGGAAACAGAGCAGAGAGAATAAAAATTCAAATCCAAAAATCACATTCTGAGAGTTAGATGTATCATCCTCTGATAATCTAGGGGGTTTAAGAGCAAGGAGAGAGTCTTGAAGTTGAAAAGAGCCAAATTACTGCCAGAAAGTTTGTTTCACACTGGCACCCAACTCTTTTGCCATGAGTGGTAATATTCTGCACAGGCTGAGGTTCTACTGCAAAGGCCCAAACTCCACCTAAACTCCCGCTGTTTTCTACTACTCTCTCTGTTGTTTTACTTGTGCCTTCTGAATTTCTCAAAGCCACGTAACTCTCTTTACTACTCCACCACAGGATCATGCATGAAATGCAGACAAATATTTGCATGTCAGTCTGTCTGCTCTTCTTTCCTTAAAATACCCTTAGTTCCCTATACCTGTGTACCCATTATTTTGAGATCAATGTTTGACCTCAGATTTTAAGCCAAGAGGGAGGTTTTAGATCATCCAGTCTGATCTTGTTTATGATTCAGACCTGGTAATTTCATCTCATTCTCCCTGTATGTGAAAGCATAATGCACATTCTTAAGTAATTTTATACATAACATGCAGTGATGTTTAATAACTAGTAATAAAATGTATCTAAATGGCATCTAAGTATAAAAGAAGGCTGAATTCACCTTGCAGTATTATTGGCTGACTGAGAATTTCAGCCATTTGCTGGAAAGTTGAATGCAAGCTTTGAAATTTGGAAAGCATGCTCCTTTGTATAAGAAATCCTCCATTTCTCATCATGAGTTTCTGAGAAACCATTAACATTTTTTATTTAAAGCAATAAGCTCAGAAGAAGGGGTTGTAGCCATGAGATAATAGCCTTTGTGAAATCACTAGGTGTGCTGAGGTGAATCCATGGGTACTCAACATAATGACAGGATCATCAGCTAATGCTTACTTTTATAGAGTTTTAATATTCTAATCACTTTTCCAAGAAATAATCTTTATATTTAAAGGTATAAGGACAGTGTTAGAGCCAAAAAATGTTAAAATAATATTATGTTACTCTACGAATCTTGTAGACAATTAGTTTTAGTAGAACTTAATACATTCCGATTCCCTTACACTGTGAGGTTTTCAGCTAAAAGAATTACAGAGGTTATGCATGCTCATTATATTTCAACTCTAAGCCAATTGAGCTTTTCTTCCTCAGAGTCTGCAGGCTCATCTGCTTGGTTTCTTGATTAGGATGGCAAGGGAGCCTGACAGTCCCTTGTGGCTGGCTCTGTGATTAAGCCACCCCTAAGGCTGGAGATCCAGCCTGACTGTGGAAGTTGGGACACATGTATTTGATTCCAGACTCTCACACATGCTTTACTATGCAGGAATGTCTATTGCTACCTACTGACAAGATAGAAATTAAGAAGTCTGAATGCTGCTAGCCTTAATTAGTATGCAGAAGGCTTGAGACCCCGACCAATAAAATATATATATACAAAGTACTGTCCTTAGATGGCTGATAAGAAAAAGTTATTGCTTTTAAAATTTAAACTTTTTAAAATCACTACTATTTTCTTGGCTACAAAGGAGGAGTTAGATAAGTCACATTGTGAAAAGAGGTAATTAGGGTTGGAGAATATAATGTGGAAGGTATACGCTATCATATACTGCAGAAGACTGAGCAAATACTTACCATATTGCCAAACATTTATTTCTTGCAGGTGTTAACTCACTATTTCAAACAACTAACACAAAGCATAACAAAATTACGGAGAAAGTGATTTTGTTTGCTTGCATACTTTCTTGGTCTGGATGCACTATTCAGCATACGTTTCTCCAAGGACAATCCCAGACGTATCAGATATACGACTCTGATTCTGTAGGTAAAGTGTCTGACCTGATTTAGAGATAGGCAGCTCCAGAGAGTATGGCATCTCTGCCTGCTGTTATGCCTCTAATGCCAGTGGGATAGTCTGCTGAAGAATCCAAACAGGTTTAAATTAGATCAGTTGCCTAACTTTTAATAGGTATAATTATATGAGGAGAATATTTTAATTTACCTGGAGGTGATACTACCTCAAAAATGCTTTTGCATCCAAACCTACAGGCCAATCTGCAAACACATATGTGCATGTTACATCTGGTTTAAAAGAGCTGTCAGAGATTGTCCTTAGATATATAAGCCAGTTTTCAGGTTGGCCAAATAGGCCTCTGGAAAGGAATTAAATTCTAAACTCATAAAATCTCTAGTCTGCAGCCATTTAGCAAGTATCTAATAAATACAATTGTTAGAAAGAAAATGTTATTTCGGGATAAGCAGGCAAACTTGTCCTGTCATCATATTTCAGATCACAAAGTCATACAAATTTTCAAATGAGAAAGTTCACTGCATCTGGGATAAGGCTATGTACAAAAGCACAAAAAATACATTACCAAATAAGAGGGGATTCTTAACTATAGTAAAGCCACAAAGCCATATTACTTGTGTTTCCAGATAAGATTATGAAGTAGCCACGGGGCTATTTTCTGATTTTTACTGACTGAAAATGTAAATATTTTCAGTATTGTAATGAAGAACATTGCTGAGATCCGAATATTCCTGTACTAAAGTAAGCAAAAAACATAATTTTTCTAGAGTTATTTTTCTCATTTGAACTGGCAATGAGATTGCACATTCCTATAGCCACAATAATAAAATCTTAGGAAACTAAAAGCAACCAGCAGTACATACTGGGATGTCAGTGATCCATAAAGGCCATATATGGATTTATACAGGAGATAAATACTATTTTGATATTAGACTGCAAGTGAATGTTTAGTATTTGGATCTTCTGTCAGAGTTTTACAAAATATTAATCTTCAGAGAATATGAAAATCTTTTCAGGAGGAGACCAAATTAAGAGACAGTAGCCTCAACAGATATTCAACCAAGTAAAAAACAGGATTTGATGTTAGACATAAAAAGGTCAAGCATGCAATAAAAAAGGACCAAGGAAATTAGTTTGGTCCATTCTAGCAATTCTAGGTGAATCTAAGAGAAAGCAATGTTATCAGTTCACACCTTAGCTGACACTGCAAGTTCACATTAGACGTCTAGGAAAACATATCTCAGTTACTTCAGTATTTTTGCCCTGTATTCAGCTTCAATTCATGGTGGCTTCCTATTACATAATTAGGGACTGTCTTGAACAAAGATGACTCCTTTGGGCTATTTTTTCCTCCTCTGGAAACTTGCTGCTTTGTCCCTTATGGCTAAATTAGGGAGATATGCAGAGACTATCTCTGATTCTCATAACCCCAGATGGGTTAAGAAAGGTCATCACTGTAAAGGTCCGGTCACTTTATTTATTTACTTTTCTTCTATAAATTTTAGACCCAAATTGGCTTTTTTTTTCTTTAAGCTTTTGTCTTAAACACCTTAAGCTCTTACTTGAACTTTTACTGTCATGCATAGAAGATTCAAACAAATGACCCTTGAATCAGGTGTTTGTCTTTTTAAGTACCAAAAGGGCTCTTAGCAAATGAATAGCCAAAATTGTATTGCTGAAATCTCTTCCAGCTGTCAAACAGTATGTGTAAATTTTTTGTTTGTTTCCAAATAGCACATTCTTATATTCACTTATTTCTATTTTATTTTTGCTATCCAGGCAGTGATTGAGACATCATGGGCTTTAAATTTACCATTAGCTAAAATTTGTAAGTTATCCAGTCTCAATTGTCAAACCCATCTGACTTCTAACCGATGAAGTTCACATCTCTCAAAACAAACACGCANACTGAATTGCAGAATGGTTTGTGTTGGAAGAGATGGCTCCATCCCCCAGCCGCCTGATCGGGCTGCCCAGGGCCTCATCTAACCTGGTCTTGAAAACTTCTAGATACAGGGCATCCACAGCTTCTCTCCTCAGCTTGTGCCACTGCCTCACTGCCCTTTGAGTAAAGAATTTCTTCCTAATACTGAATCTAAATCATAGAATCATAGAATCACAGAATTGCTCAAATTGGAAAAGACCTTAAAGATCATCAATTCCAACCGCAAACTAACCATGCTACCCTAACTCTATCTCTTGAAGTTTAAAACAATTACCCCTTGTCCTATCACTACAGTCCCTGACAGAGTCCCTCTCCAGCTTTCCTGTAGATTCCCTTTAGATACCAAAAGTCCCCGTAAGGTCTCCCCAGAGCCTTCTCTTCTTTGAGCTCAACAAGCCCAGCTGCAACAGATTCTCTTAAAAGAGAGGTGCTCCAGCCCTATGATCATCCTCATGGTCTCCTCTGAACCCTCTCCAACAGAACCATGGCCTTCTTATGTTGGAGTCCCTAGAGCTGAATACAGTACTCCAGGTGAGGTCTTATGAAAGAGGAGCAGAAGAGGAGAATCCCCTTCCTCAAACTGCTGGCCACACTTCTTTTAATACAGTCCAGCGTACAGTTGGCTTTCTGGGCTGCAGGTGCATACTGTTGGCTCACCTTGAGCTTCCCAGCAGCCCCAAGTCCTTCTCCTAAGGGCTGCTCTCAATCCATTCCGTGCCCAGCCTTCTTGGATTTGCCCCAGCCCAAGTGCAGGACCTTGTACTTGGCCTTGCTGAACATCCTGAGTTTTGCATGAGAACACCTCTCAAGCCTGTCAAGGTCCCTCTGGATGGCATCCCTTCCTTCCTTATACTCCGAATCAAGTTCTTATGGTAAACAGGATAAACATGTAAATACTCTAAGCATACTAGATGTTACATTTCCACGTTTGTGATTTTCTACATTTCCTAACCATCTTGCATTTCCTATTTTCAAACTACATTTACAAGTATTTCCCAGACATTCCAGTGCTTTTCTTCTCTTTTTTTTCTTAAAGTGACACCCACCTTCATAACTCTGTCCAAGATTATGTCGGATGATGTTCACTGGCTGCTCAGGAAGATTTTTGGATGGTGACTGGCTGTTGGGTACCAAGGAGTTGGTGTAATGCCACTGGCATTCTCCATTTGTCTGCAGCGTACTCAAGAAAAATCGAGCCACTTCACAAGGTGCTCCTTGAGACTGCCCAAACTTAGGAGGCAGCATTTGCTTTTTGCTGCTGAAGACATGAGAGTCTACAGGGAAGTGTCCATAATGGTAAGAGAAAGGCAAGCTATATGACGGGGCATATAAAAGTTCACTGTTTTCTGAATGAAAGTTTTGTTCTTGAATGGAGGCAGCGTTCACTGCAGGGCTGGATCGCCAGTTTCCCACCTGGCTGCATTCCAGTTTGTCTGTTTGGAATGAGCTGTATTGCTGGGGGAAAGAAAAAAAATGAGGGGGAGAGAGTTAAATGACTAACTTTAATATGAAACAGCATAACATGTCATAAAGGCACCCAAAGCTGGGCCTCCTTGAACTGAAATCTCACTGGCTAAAGGGACTGGCTTGCCATGCATTTAAAATTCTTTATCTTCACTATGCTTAACCTTCACTTAACACAGAAACAAAGAACAATTTTGACATCCTAACTCTAAGGTTTTATTCGATAATTTTGCCAGTTGGATTTTAACTAGTAAATGTAGGCATTTGCAAATACCATAGAGCGTAAGTTTGTTGCAAAGCACAGGAAGTTACTGATTAGTGGAGTTACAGATCATGAATATGTTTTGACTGTATGTGCCAGCTGCATTCGGTGCTTTTATAAGATAATAGTAGTCCTTCTCAGTGAAGCCTCAGAATGTCTCATGTTTAGTATCGGTTTCACCAACCCAGTTTTATGATGTCCATTGTTTCCCTTCTCATCTAGTTCTAGCTCACCCTGAGACAGTGACAGATATCCCAAATCCCATCCCAGTGCTCTGTTTTCTAGGATTCCTCTTTATGAAGCCTTCTCCAGCATAAGGAAACTGCCAGTATCTATGTGACATTAAAAACTGTGCACATCAAGAGTGAATGAGTTGAATTCTACCCTACAACTGGTAGTGACTAAAAGGTAAAGACATTCAGAATGGCTTCGTATTCAGAAAGGACAACCTTCAATTTTTGTGGAAATAGACTGTGTTTATTTTAATTTCTGTATGTGGACTGAAGTGCATTTGTTTCTTTCTGACTTCAACAGTGACAGCAAAATGTGNTTTCTCTTTGTGTGTGGTTTGGTTGTGGTTTTTGAGTAATTCAATAAACATAATGTGTCTCTATTTAGAACACCAGTCATACACAGGTCAAACTAGTAATCGAGCTACAAGTCTTCTACAGTCCACTCAGAGCTATCTAAGATTCTGCTCTCAAATGGACAAATTGTTGTCCAGAGATGATTGCAGCTATATTGGAAGCATCTATATAATGGTTGGCACAGGTATTTTTTAACAGTTGTGGCAATAAAGTATGATTTTTGTATAGGTCAACATTCACAACCAGATGCAGAGGTTAGCACTAAAGACAGGATGCCCCCAGTGGATGTGGGGAAGGTTATTACACACGCTGCAGCACAGAATCATAGAATTGCTCAGGTTGGAAAAGACCTTCAAGATCATCAAGTCCAACCTCAGCCTAACCATACTACCCTAACTCTAACAACCCTCCACTAAATCAAGCATGTCCTGGTCATTGTAGTTTTTAGGTCGTAAAGCAGAATCTTCAGTAACATCATGGCAAATATGAACTTCCTATAAAGGCCAACTTCTGCTTTTCCTGGTCTAGCATATGCTGCTGTCAATAGAATCCAGTACTTGGAATTTCAGCACTGGTTTGTGCCAAATACAATTACATCCTCATTTATTTTCCAAATCTTCATGAACATCCCGAAGTAAGGTGAAGAACCAACCTCAGGAAGCCTAAAAGAAGGATTTGACTCCAACTGCTTTCAATCCACAGGAACAATCTGGAAAAAAAATTCACTAACAATTGTTTTTTTGGATTTCATCTTTGCATTGTATGGGTTGCAGCAGAGTGAGCCAAGTCCAGATTTCAGCTATTCCCTCAATTTGCTTCTCAAATTAGTGCGCTACTGAATGAACTACTTCCCAACTCCAGATGTTTGAAGATACAATTAGTGTCTCGCTTGGCAGATGGGGGATTATTAAATGTGTTTTTTTTTCCTGACACTCCGTTCTCCAAACCTCACCCACATGCTATTGATGAACATTCATTTCAGGATTTTTGGGGTTTGCATTCACTTCAAACATGGGCTGATTATTACAAACATGTTTCAGAGGAATGGGGAGCAGTTGCATAATTTTTCTTTTAAAAGAGACTAGTAAAGTCCAGATTTTCCCCTCTTGCTCATTCAGTTGCTCTTTTGTATTTTTTTTTCCCTTCAGGAGTTCACCACCCAGAATCAAGTCCACATTTTCAAGAGCTCAGACCCTTTAAGTCAAAGATGAAAGTAGCCAGATATGTATTTTTTTCAGAAGCATGCCGTATTGAGTATTTAGCTTATTTGCAGAAGTAATGGTTTCCTTAAGTGATAGCCAAGCACTTTTGCAAATCCATCTCCCGTCAAGATTTTGAAAGCTTTCTTTTCTTTCTAACATAGTGCCTGTTGCCTGCAAAACTTCTCACTCTACTTAACAAATTTTGGTCTAGCATTCTTTTTACTTACACAGATGATGAGCATATCGTAAATGGAACACATCACAGCCATGAACATGATGATAGAGGGTTTTTTCTATCAGATCTTGGGGTTCATATCCAGTTAATTCAGTCACTCTAGAAAAAGAAGATTCCATAATAAGCAAAATCTCCAGGAATATTCAGTTTTGTAAACCTAGCATTTAATTGTGCCAACAAGTCAGGTACCTAAAAACTGTAGGACAAAATATTAGTTTTGGAAACAGAATCCTCATCTTTATAAGAAAATAAACCCTCTCAACCCAGCCAAAGCAAGGTGCAGCTATTCCCTGGCCAGCCTTTCACATAGACAGGAAAAAGAGTTCTTATTTCAGCTTTGGGCTTTTGCCACTGCCCTGCATGATCCTTTATACAAAGATCCAGTTGAGGAGCTAGTCACGAAACAATAAAACTACTCTTGTACACCACTGACAAATTTTCATTTGCTTTTGCAAACATACAAGTGTAGCATGTATGTCTGTCCATAGAGACTGTGATCATGGTCTATAAATAAATTCCAGTTAATGACTAACAGAAGAAGGAAGCAGCTTATTCCAGCTAAAAATGTAGAAAGACAGGAGCTATGAAGATCACAAGCTAAGAAAAGGAAAGCTGAAGCTAGATTTCAGAAAAACTTCCTCACGTGACAAGAAATGAAGGAAAAATGAAAGGATTTGAGACAGCAGCATTTCTGCAGATGTTAAAGAATGAGGCTACCCTGTCCAGACCTATACGAGGCCACACCTGTAAGTCACCTGGGAAGCCAAACTTTATGATTCAAAATGGACTTTTTTATTTATTTAGCGCTGTTGCTTGAGAACAAAAAACTTACAATACATTGTGCAACTTGGCCATAATTTGGCTTATTTACCAAGTGTTGCTGGGGGTGTTTTATGCTGTTACCGGCTTTATTAATCTAAAACAGCAGACAAGAGGTGCTATGCAAAGGTGCTATACGTGAACAAGCAACACAGTCCATTGGCAAGTGATCTGTAGAGTAAAACAGTTAGAGCTGAGGATCTGGAGCCTGACTAATTTAATTCTGGGACATTTTCTTGCAACTAACTCTAGACTGAGTCTGTGAACTGAAAGCTTTGTAGTAGTTGGGGTGCCCTAGTCATGTTCCTGGAGGTATTCTTCTAGTTTAGTCTCATCTGGAATTCACCCAGTTCACATGCCTAACGCATCTTCATGACATGATCTGCTGTGCAGTGAGTGAAGATGCTCGGGACATTTGCTTCATAAGGATGCTTCTGGTTTAAACTAAAATACTAGTGTGGATACATTCTTTATCAAGGACTGACACAGTAGCATCTGCAGAAAGGAATGCAGAGATCTGAAGCAACGCATGTCACCGAGGGTTGCGGATAATGCAAACTTTATTTATTTGTTTGTTTATTACTATTATGCATCTTATTTACTCTTGCTCTAACACTAAGTAATCACATGAACTGCACAGAGATTTACATTCTACTTGAGATACAGCATGAGGGGGTTTCTTCTGAAGGAAATTGGAAAACAAAAAAATAGCAACCAGCCAACCAAATAAACAAACAAAAAAAGCCCCATGCCTTCATGGTCTAGTTTACAACCAAAACGTTCATATCTCCCCTAGCTGTACCTTCATCTGGCAATGTCTTGCACACATTTGCCTCAGGAGTTGCCAACACAGAATGAGCACTGGTTGATCTGTTTCTGTATGATGCTATGTGAGCATATTCATGTGCTTCTCCTCTCCAATGTGCCCTGTCCTTCCTAGCTTACAACTCGGGAGGCCCAAATTCTCACTTAAGCCTATCAGCATAGTGAAATATTTGGTGTAAGGTCCTGTTCAGATTTCGATGTCCCTTCTGAATTTTTTGCAATTAAACAAGGGTGGCAGTTCATCCTGCTTACTTAGTTGGTGAGTACAGAGACAGTTAATCCAAATACAAACAAACAAAAAGCCACAAACTCAAGCCAGGTGTGAATTTTTCTGGAAGTGCAGCCTTACTTTGAATTTGGTCTTCATATGGGCCAAAAAAATTTAAGATTTATAGGAACACCCAAACTTTTGAAATCTTTGAACCTAGAAATGAACATAACTGCTTGACTTCCTTAACACAAAAACAACCCCTCAGAAAGTCACAGAGCTTGGGCTCTGAGGGCTGTTGTATATGACAAAGCACAGAGAAAGAAACCGAGCTTGCCCTAATGATCAGTTCTTCCCGCTAGAGTACCTTAAAGCCTTGTAAACTACGCAGCGATGAAAAAAAATGGGTGCATCACCAAAATCAGAAGCTACAGATCTCTCTAAAGGAGAAACAACTGTCTTCTTTTTCCTGTTACCTTGACAAATTATCTCTTGCACATTTTATGTTGTATTGAGTATCCAGAAAGACATACCTGTTTCTTTTTGTGGCTGTAACACTGGCCTGTCCGCTCTATGACTTACAGCTAAAGATCTACCAATTCTTTTCCTTGCACAGATACCAGAAGCAAATCTGAAAACAGTTTTGTTTTATTCCTAGTACACCCCTGGTCTGAGAATAAATAATTTGGTTTGCTCAGCTGGGAAAGCAAAGTGTTCTAGTGGTGTTTAATACTCCTAGCCATCCTGTGTATGGATGACACCCATCTGCTCTTTGGTAAACACAGCTATGCAACAGTACTGGTTATTTCTGTGCTCCTGTCAACACCTCTGGCTATACTGTCTCCTTAGAAGACACTAACATCTTCAGGCAGTTCCTCTTAAGCACATCGTTTTCCTTTTTCCACGTGCAGAGACATGTTGATGAACTTCTTGTGCTTCTTTGTGGCTGTTACATTAAGTAAAGCATGACAAGAAAAAAATGCAGAAACAACCAGTTCTTTGTAGTTTAGCAGCTGATGTCCCACTATCTCATTGACTTAACATGGAAAAAGAGCATGTTCTTCCATGGTTGGCCTGCCATGAAAAACTGCCCTGGTCTTGGATACAGAGTCTTTTTCACTCTTACACATAAATATCATTCCTGCTTCTTACAAATCCAGCATGTCAGGGAAATGAGAGAGTATGTGACATAATGCTCTCTACATGTAGGGATTTTTAAAGAATGATTGTCTTGTCAATGGTCAAATCTGTTACATTGTCTGGGAATTGGGCTTTTTCCCTCAAAGTATCTTGAACTGTACTGTACAAAGGATCATTGTATAGTAAAAGATGCTATATTTTCCAAAAAAGATGAGTGAGTCATTTTACAATTACTTCAGTTCTGGTTTTGTGCTCTCCCCTTTTTAGAGGGAAAGTGAGCTACATCTACTGAGAGTAGATTCTCTTTCCTAAGCAATAGCTATTTTCCCAAGTTTTCTTCAGAAAGGCTGTGTTTTTATGTAGTATCCAATGGAATTCATTTTCACTCCAGTAACCACAGTTAGTACAGTTGGCTTCATTGTTAAGGCATTAAACTAAAATGTAGAATACTCTGTTTTCTTAGTACTTAGTCAAAAGCTCATGATGACCCTGGCAAATCATTTGAACTCAACAGTTTTGCTACTGCCATTTAAATTACAGGTGATGGTATATACATATTACTTTAACTAGGTTTGCTTAGTAATATTTATGTCCTTTCAGGTAAAAATTTTTACTGCTCATCTATGTATTAATCACAGCAAGACTTTAGTTGACTCTCTGAAAATGTATGTAGCTATCAGTTAAATTATACAGGCTCTTTTATGTTGACATTCAAGACAAATATGGCCTGTCCAGTTACCTGAAGGGCTTTGAAGACCCACATGGTCTTTGTCTTCGAGGTAATTTTGTAGTGATTTACTTTCTGATGGCAATTTTGATTTGTTCAGAATCACACAATCACAGAATTGTAGGAGTTGGAAGGGACCTCTAGAAAACAATGAGTCCAACCCCCCCCCAAAAAAAACCATTGTAACTTAGAACTTTTGACTTTGAAAACATTTTATGCTAGAAATGAAATAGCTGCTTACCTGGAATCTAGGAATATTAACTTCAAGTCCAAACTTGCTCTGAACATAAACATGTTACTGTGAAGTTTGATCTCAGTGATTGCACTGGGAGGTAAAGATTGACCTACAGCCACCAGTCCAACAATTTGGTAACAGGAATCATACAAAGACATATCGAGCATATACTGCCGTATCTTCAAATAGCCACTGCAGTGGATCACCTGGCATGAGAAGAAAACACACTCAGTATCAGATGACAAAGGAAGAGGCTGCAAGTCAACTGTCCACCCAGTTTCAATGAGGTTGTAAGGCAGTACACCCTTATAGCACAATTACTGCACAGTCTGTTAAGGCTTCAGAATTGTGGTTAATTTATAAATGGAGATTAAAACACAGCAAATGCAATTTCTGTATTTACAGCTAACATGTTTAATCCAGTATTAGAGCATGTGCTCTTAAAGATTATCTACACTGCTTTCTAGTTTTAATTTTAAACTTTCTTAGGTATTAATTTCTTGTTTGTTAATCAAAAATATGGAAGGTGATATTTTAAATGACTCAGATTCTCTCACATACACGTATATAGGTATACAAACATCAACGTACTTTTAAATAACTTATTGTTCTGATGAAAAGCAAACTCTTCAAATAGCCAATGGAAATTAATGTATTACATCTGTAAAGACTAGAGGTTATATGTGCAAATGCACTGGAAATGAGTTTTAAATGACCCTTTAAATGAACTTTTCAGTCAAGTTCAGATGATATTCTTTTGGTATGTGACCAAACCCAGGGTTTTGAGACCAGATTCCTGAATTACTATATGCAATTCCTAATCGTAGGGGTGATAATTTCAGTGTTAGCCTGTAAAACTACTCAAAGTCAGCTAAAGAGAGGGAGAAATACTAAAAAACTGGAAGACTCTTCTGCAAGATAAGATTTATTTAATGTATTGTTAGTGTCTAGAAATTATTTGTGCTCCTGCCAATTTTCTACTTCAAACAGCAGGCAGGACACTTGTCTGGGCTTTGTGGGGAATCAGAAATACTCTATACACATCCTTCAGCTTAATTTCCTTATTTGATTCACTTTTAAATGCATCCAGTGCAAAGGAATTCATTTCCAGTGTATTTAGAACTCTGAACAACTTATGAACTGTCACCTGTATATAAATAGACTCCTCCAGTATAACCTCCTTCGTTACCTCCGATAAGCAATATCAAAACTTATTTAAGATCTTCCTGCAGATCCTACTAATTCTCACACAGTTTCATTACTGAGCTTCTCCTGCACTTGAGCTATTCTTATAATATGTTCAATAGTATTAAATTTTGACTCTAAGTACAGTCGGAGAGAATAAATTTAAGCCGGCATCCCTCTAAATGAATACATCCTTAAATTCTTCACTGTGTAAACTTGTGATAATGAAGAAAAAGAGAAAGACTGTGATTCCTCTAATTACCAGCCATACATGGAAAAAAAGAAAACCATACAGAGATACCACAACTAAAAGCTTTATGTTTTCACCTGATTTCAGATTCCGCTTTGAGACAGAATGATTTTTGTTAGGAAGCAGCTGAGCAAACAAGGGCTCATATAATGAAGAATTGTCAGTTTAGGCAGGTAGATAACAGTGTAAATAAGCAGATAGATGTCTGGACCTTGAATGCCTTCCTTAAATGAGATCTGCTTCTCTTGCATGCTTTTCTCTTTGTTTTTGAATGACTCAAGCAAAACAGATCCTCACCAGGTATATGTGAAATATCCTACTCTCCTGATATTTAGGTGATAAAATTTTACTGGACAGCTCAAAGAGCAGCAAATGTGTACTGCAAAGCTGAAAATGAGAACTACTTGTATGGCAGCTGTTACTGTAGAATTTCAGTATATGGTGTGTCTTTATGTTTTCATGCAGTAAAGATAATCCCACAAGCAGTGGGATTTGAAAACAATTTTCGTAGGTTAGTACAGCTCAAACCCTGACTTGATATCAATGATCATTTACGGCAACATTATAGTCTCATTAATGTTGAGGCAATTCTAGTCAGGCCAGTGAGTGACCTGTGCAACTGGGTGGCTGCTCAGAAAAAGCGCAGTAAGATCAATGCAAAGGGATGTGGGAAGACTTTCAACTTCCTGTGTATGGAATCCTGCCCCACCTCCCTCCTCTTCCATAAGGGAACAAGGCCTGAATTTGTACTCTCTTTGCACCCCATGGGTGTTCTCCAGACCCCAATCTGGAACATCAGGGGATCGGAATATGGGAATGTGCCATAAAGCAAATCCCAGCTCACTCGGTGAGGGTCTGGAACTACATTACTGAGCGAATCTGCATCAGCACTTTTGCATCTGTTCTGATTCTTTCCATCAAAGACTTTGCTTTCAGCTACACATAGTTAAAACCAAGCTCACTAAATGAACTTGTCTCTTGCATATGTGAAAATAAAAGCTTATATACGTTACCTTGTAGCCACTGCATGTCAATCCTGCATTCCTCTTGGCTAGGACACACTTCATTCTCAGGAAAAATGATCTCTCAATTTCATATTCTGAAAGCATAAACCACACTGCTTATTTATTACTGCAGATTTCAAAACCGCCCATAACATTGTATTTGATGTTTTTACAGAAGTGCTTCTGCCTCAGCCTTAGACAGCAATAGAAGTCAACCACTCTGCTTTTCCACTCAGCCTCCACCCTTAGGATTTATTTTACTTTGAAGTTGAGATTCTCTGTGAAAGTTGTACACGTCTCAAAATTTCTGTTTTAACTACTCTTCATAAGGCCATCACCTTGTTTCTGAACAACCGGGTACCTGCCTGCATTGCTAAACAGAAGGAAATGGCTCCTTTAGAGTGTAAGTAAACCAGGATCCTCTTCAAGGTAATAGCAGAATGAAAAAAAAAAAAGAAGGAGAAGAAGAATATTTACTATTTTTGTTATAATTTGAGTGTATGTAGCTAGTCACACCCAGGCTGGTTAAATACTGGCCTCCATATGTAATAATGTTACCTGTTGCACTGACTTCCAAGCTGTTCTTGGTAGAAGTTTCTTAAACAAATGTGTTAAAGGGTAAAATCAAGGAAACTTTTGAAGTTAAATACTGCTCAGGTACGCTTGTAAAAAAAATAAGCTATTATTCTCATTAACAGTTAGCTGTTCTTTTTAAGAGTTTAGACATCACTAGTTGTTCTGACTTTGTATTATTGGAACTTGCAGTTCAGCAGAACACAACTATCTTAGGAAAAGAAAACTCATTTGGTACTTATGTGAACAGAAGAATCGAGGAACCTGAGGGGTTTTCAGTTTTGTTGCACTAAGTAGTATTTTCTAAATTTCCACAGGGTCTGATACAAAACCCACTGAGATCAGCAGGAGTCTGCTTTCATTTGATTTTACTGTTGAGTTGTGTTTCCGATTTTTGTGCATCCATCATCCAATTAACACCTCTTAGCCACACACCTGCAGTGGTTGAGCCTCAGACCACTACCTGGAAACCAATAAACTCTTCACATTAAGTTCTGAGTTTAAAGGTCTGAAGATACAACCACAGGAAAACGGACTTGGCAAGAAGTGAAAAGAAATGCAACACACAGTGCATCTCAACAAGTACCAGCCTTCCTGAGTATTTGAATTTTCCATTTGTCTTCCCAATGCAAATTAGATCCATATGGGGAAAAACAGGCACTCTAAATGAAGTGGTGCATCTACTATAGACTTTTAAATACAAATGTATATATTTTGTAGGGAGGAAACCGTACAGTACAAATAACTACTGCTGAAGTATGATCTCATGAATAAAGAATGAATCTGAGATTTAGGTGCAATTCTTTTTTTTTTTTTAGTACGCATTTCTACAAATTTTACTGGTGCTTGCTCTCTCTCTGCCACAGTCCACATCACAAAATAAAGACAACTTTCTCTCTTCAAGGGTATCAAGGGAGAAAAATGTTAATGTTCAGCAATGAGATTGAAAAACCAAACATCTTCAGGCATGGACTGAGTTGCTAATATTCTTATATTCTTTTATTAGAAGAGATGATTAGTGAAACTGGAATCTTTTCAAATGCCCTGCCACGAGACCCAAAGGACCTCTTTCCATAAAAAGCTCCTTCTTTAGCTGCTTCCTTCTTTTTTAAATATTACTGCAGACTACTACAGACACTGCTTTAGAAATGCTCAGTTCCAACTTCACTATTCCAACAGAAATGGGGCTATGTTAATAGTGCGATCTTTGCATCTGTATAAAACTATAGTAACACCCAGACTGTAAGATAACGTTTCTTTCCTTTGTTGTTTAAAATTGGTGGTTATCTCCCTGATTTCAGTATCACAGATTGTAAACAATAAATCCTACTGGGATGCTAGCTCTCTTTATTAGCTACAGGCTACTCAGAAAACCAAGAGAGCAATTAAAACAATTCAAGGTCAAGGATGTTTTGTAGTGTAAGAGAGCAGTGTGAAAAAGGATAGAGTTGTGCCCCCGTAGTAAGTAATATGGGGAGGGTAGAATGATGGAGCTGTAATTTAATGGTAGCTGTATGTGATTTGTGAGACTGAAAAGTAATGATTAGTAACTTTATTCTTGTCTGTAATTGGATGCAAAATTATACAGCTATCATTTAATAATGATGTATTTATTAATTTTGGATCACTGAATTATTAGGTTTTAGTTGCATGTTGCTGAACCAACAAACACTGGTCTCTTAAATCAGTTACATCTTCTGTCTGCAATCTGAAGAGGAAAGAGTTACCCATGAGGTAACCAGGGACTCATATAGGAGCTCCTGGTTTGGAGAACTGAGCTGGTTGGCAAAAGGAGAGATAGCTCATGTGGCCAAGCAGAACCCGGACCCTACTCAACATGCTGCTCTTTAACCTGAAGAAGCTGAAGGAATTCATACGTGATGATGATAAGAAAACCTCCTGGACCATAACAACCATAACAGAATTGCTTAATAATGCAACATGCCCCCTAACGTAGATGGATGCAGAGCATTTTTAACCAGCAAACTGGGCTTTTTATGTGACAAGTTAAGGCTAATGGCTGCTTCACAGAGCCCAGTGGATTACGTGCAGGTACTACATGGCATCTCATCTCAATTTCAGAATTGGAACTGAAAAGTGCAAAAGCTATCAGAGAGAGATTCTTTGTGAGTGTGTAAAATCCACTGCCAAGCTTTGTGGTTGATTAACTGGAAAGAAAGAAGTGGAACCAGGCCATTCATATTGCTTATGCTTACGTTAGCACAGTTAGTGTGCATGGGGTGCTTGTAAAAGCACTGTTCTGTCCATGTCAATCTGTTGTTGGCCAGCTCTGTGTATGTGTGTTTTTGTGCACCTACCGGGAATAAAATCATCTCCAGAGCTGATCAAGAGATTGTAAAATAAAAAAGAGCAGTAAAACCAAAGCCCTTGCATAAGGAACTTGATACAAGATTGTGAACGCTGTGAATTATGGATCATATAAACTGATACATTTGCCGGTGTGAATCTTCAGTGTCCTTATGCACAGCCAAAGGCAGGTAGGAAAGTGAAAAAGAATTGAAGTAAATTTGTCATTGTAAAGGTGACTGTGAAATAGACTCTTGATATCCTGCTGGATACTAACACATCCGTCAGTGTAATGCAAAACTTGAATTAATCACATCCAGGCTGTATCTGGTGCAATTAAGAAGGCCTACTCTGATGGAGAGAATGTAGACAAATGGGGTACTCCAAGGTTTAGAAAGAAAAGAGAAAAGCTGAATATTCAAATAGAAGAAATCAGAGAAGCTGCAAGAAGAGTGATTACTAAGACATGCCGTCCTGCTACAGAGGTTAATAACAAAAATGTGAAGAGAGAGACACAAAAACGTGTTTGCAAAGCAGGAAATATGCCTGTAGCATAAATGGCCAGCACCCGCTGTAAAAGTACAATGACTGGAGATGTTGGAGGATGCAGCAAAAGTCTCAAATTAATAAAGCAAGAAAAGCAATAAGCATAAACATAATGCTTCAGGCTCAAATAAGAGGTGAACGTAACTGAAGAATTTTATCAGTTAAATGGTTTTATCAATGTCAATTACGTTCTGAAGTACTGCTAAAATGTAAGAGCATAATGCAACCAGACCTAGTAATATACTGATATCAGTGCTGTTTTTTTCGTGTAACTATGTAAGCAAAGCACATATAAAAATGGAAAGAGTCCTAGGCTATCGAGAAGGTAAATGGGCTGAAATAAAGAGGAAATCAATGAAGCGCTACCAGTTCTTACGGAGTTGAGAGAACTGTGGGTTAAGCATGTATACATGAAACTTTGAGAGAGAATAATGAATAGTGAAATGTTATTATTGAACTAGGAAACGAGTAATAGTGAAGAAAAGTAGCCTTCTTAAGTATTAGAGAATACTTATGCTTGTCTAATAATTAAAGCTTAACTTCTGTATATAATTATTCCAAATGTTAACTCCATAAAAGCATAGCTATAAGTGATGATAACACCTTTGTGTTAAGTGTTAAAAACAATGCAAAGATCTACATATAAATGTAGAAACCACCTGTTTAAACTGAAACATTAAGCTTTTTTGGTTTTTTTTGTTACAGAGAAAAGACTAAATCAACACGTCAGCTAATGAAGGATGGGCAATAAAATGCTAGTGAGTAGACAAAAAATTCTGAAGTAGATCTTCCCACTGAGTTCACACAAAAGAAACAATCAAAAGAGGTAAGTAAGTAAGAGGTAAAATTGCATTCAGCATAAGATGCTTTCAGCAGAGCTGTACTTTATCACTGCACCTTTGCAACACCTGGAACTGAGTCAAGTGTACGTTCACATAATGTGATAACGGGGATATTTTCAAATGAAGTAAAACAACTTCATATGTAAACTCAGATTTGTCACTGCAGGAGGTTTTGTGTATTACATTGCCCTGTTGGCTACAGCTTCCATAAGGAAGCTAGAAACCTGGAAAACTGACAGCAAGCTGCAACAAACCTTCACCCTGAAGTACAAGAACCTTTCAAATCCGGGGACTGACAGTGAAATTCACTGTACCTGACCCATATGAGACATTCATGGAATAGTCTCAAAAGCCAACCACAATGCTATTCTTGATGATAGATAATAAAGCTATGTTAGTAATATCACAAGCGGTGCTGTTGTATACTTGTACATATACTTTGCCCAATACGGTAAAGAGGCGAAAACTTACAAACCCTTATGGAGATGTTAAGTGCCTTAGTATAGCAACGACTGTGGGGAACTCTAGATGATTCTTACACAACTAATGTCAGAGGAGAAGTCCACAAAGTTTCAAGGTTAAAAATATGAATGAGCTTGAATGTCTGCATCTGTGTGTAAGGAGAAGGGAGATGGAGGTATTTGGGTTGTTTTCTTCAGAATACAGTGGTGTTCTGCTATTCCTATCCAAGCAGTTTATGCATGTGTTTTGGAATCAGCCAGCTGAGTTTTCAATGGTGTGACAGCCACTGCATGGAGAGAGCAAATTTTGCTGCACTGCAGGATGAATTCCTGTGCTGTTGAATCTCTTAGCACCATTTCTTTCAAATACCTACTATTCCAGAATGTTCACCACATACGATGAAGTGTATATGTTTAATTGCACCTTCTCCAGCCCTTGCTTGTCTATAATTCTGAGAGACAGCTGTGTACCTCTGCAAAAGTTTTTAATGCAGCTTTGCTATATGGATTGTAAGTATTGCAGCTTGGCACTGCTCCTCCCAGCTTTGCCCTTACTTTCCATGTCAGTATCTATTTTTCTCCCAATCTGAATGTGACTTGTTTTCCTCTCCTAAACAATCTAAAAATAGTTGGAAGATCTATCCTTCTTTTCATAAGGGTGTTTTTCAAAGTTTGTACATTCTTTTGTTCAAGATTTTTCCGAAGACAAGTTAAAAAGTATCTCAGCATCTTGTATAGCTAAAAAAGAAACCTCTTCCCCTGCTTTTAAATTGCTAAGCATCTTGAAACGTTCTCATGATAGCTTCTTGGAAAGAAGGCCGAGCGTCTTCATACAGTTTTTAACATTTCCCAGAACTTACTGAAATTGTGTTTATCTACTACAGGAATTAGAGATGAAAAACAGAGCTTTAGGATTCTTTCTAAAAGTTTACTCTCCCATTTTTGGCATAGTACTTCTCTTGATCCAGTTAAGTGAAATGTGATCTCAAGTCTATTTTCTATTCTAGCCATTTCCAGTACCGGTTATGGCTTGGATTTACTCATGACAGCAAATTTCTGTTTGTTTGTTGGTGTTTGTTTGGTTGGGTTTTTTTGCCCTTTATTGATGTTTAACATTTGAAAGTGATTGTCCTCTCCCCATCACTCCACAGTTTTTTACAGAAATCTGAGTGGTTGGTAATACTTGGAAATAAAAACCGATGCATGTAAAACACTGGTTTTTATCAGAATGATTATATACTTCTAGCAGATTTCTCTGTTTTTTTTTTTCTATTCTCTTCTTTGGAAGAGTGTAATTGAGGTTCATGAGATCCTGACTTCTTTGATATGTCTACTATCAGATAGTTTAATAGGCACTAAGTTTGAGGTATCATTTGTGGGTTTTATAGGGGAGGCACTGCAAGTCCATGTCCAAGATAATATATCAAATTTATCATTCTTTATTTTTCAAATTCCATTTCCCTTATCAGATTCAGAGAAATGTTTCTGTTCCACTAATATATGACTATGTGACCTAGTCATCTTACAGAGGCTTCCTTTCGGATGTGCTGCTACAATTTAGCTGAGTAAATTCCATAAAAGCTCTAAATGACACAGAGAGTAAGTGGCCTAATTCAAGTTCTACCCCAACTCATCTGTATGCTAACATCTTCACAGAGCTGAAACACAGCAACCTGTGAAGATCTTAGTTTTATGGAAGTCAGAATTGCCCACCTGGGGATGCAACTATGAAATTCCTCTTTGCTTTCTACTCCATCTCTCTTCTCTTTTGAAAGAAAGCAGTCACGAAGTTCTGTGGTCTGCATGCTGCTTGTACTGTGGACTGAGAAAAGGTTGTCATAATTTTTTCCATAGCTCTGTCTCTTGTACCTTTATTTTCTGTACGGTAAAGACTGCTGTTTTACCTATCGTTCCCAAAATTCCTGGATTTAGACGTAGCAAAATATGGCACCACTTTGCTATAGAACCATAGTGTAAATTGACATACATATGCATGTAAACTGCACCATGCTTCACCATGGACTGTTTTAAAAATGTATGCCTTGTCCATCACTATGGAGGATTACAATACAACATTAAAAATGAGAGCTTTTGACACAGCTAATGATGTACCACATCAATTTAAGTCTTGATTCCTGTTTGCTCTGTAGGGCAGCTTGTGTTTAATGTCGAAGATCTGTTACAGTATGGGAAAAAGAAACTACTTTGAAATGGCATACCTAAACTGAAGCACACTGTTACCTGCTTCTGCTTTCTCTCCCACAACTTGTTCAGAGGCACGTGCATTCCTTTGGTGCCAAAAGATGAACATATGATGATAAACTGTGTTCCATATCCCTGCTGAATTGTTTTATAGGGTGGAAACATAGATAGCACAAGTTCATGTCTGGATGACACTGCATATTTTTACCCTTTCAGTTGGTTTCATTTTACCTCCTCTGTACTACAAAGTTGTGCATGTTCTGCTCTTATTCTGCAGAGCATCTGGGTCCCACACAGCACAATGCTGACTAAAAGAGCATGCAAGCTTCTTGGCTAGCTTCTTTTTTTGAGCATAGCAAGGCTACAACTTTTGTGAGACACAGGAGAGACAAATGCCACAACATCCAGCCCTTAATTCTGAATGCAGGTGACTCCAACTTCTAGCACATGAAAGATGTAGAAGCATTCTAGGAACTATGCAAAGGAGATGCTTGTAGAATAGCTTACACAGTTCCAGGGATGTCCTTGAAACTGGGAATCCAGGACTGACCAATACAACAGATCAGGGTAAGAAGGGGCCTGCAAATGCATTCGGTGGATTTCCCTCAGACAAGTTCAGAGCAGACCTTCAAATTAGCTAGTGGAAAACCAGGAGTGAGACCAACACATTGACCATCAACTTTATTATCACTGTGCCAGAAAGAACAGTGCCTGAGTGAGTCTGTGAATACAACTATTCTGTGAAGTGAAATGCTGCATGCAAAGGGATATATGAAAACCACATTTCCTTGTTCTTACTTGGTATGTGTGGTCAAAACTGGATTCCAAGTAAAAGAGAAAAAACAGATTATTTACTTTCCCTTCTCCCTGCTACACGACAACATCATATATACACATGCAGGTGACAGGCTGAAGTGTATACTCTTGAGAATACTCTGTCCTCTTTTTAGTAAATGAGTGGCACCAGTTGAATGATAAAATATAAATGTCTTATATTGTAAAAATGTAGATTTTATATGCAAAGATAGCAAGTTCAAATGCAAATACTAAGTTGACAACTGAAGTCTGTGGGCTGACTTCATTTGTTCTGATAATCTTGCTGTGGTAGAAAGAAATCTGTTCTGTTGTTAACCATGTCTTTGAGTTCCAAGCTTGCTAAAGCTGCCCAAATTTCCTCCCCGGCTGGACAGTTTGTTCTGTGCTCTAACAGTATCCAGAATCCCATAAGTGCTGCAGAGAATAAATTGTCTCAATTATCATTCCTGTGATCCAAATGCAGCATTTGCTAACATTTGCCCAAATCTTCCTTTGCTCCTACAAGTGATGCTTCCAAATTTTTTTAGAGAAGGAATTCAGCAGGGCAGTATGTAGAAAGGCAAATTCTAACTTGTAGTCTGAAGCATTCTCTTCTTGCTATACTTTTTTGATAACTACCACTGAAAATAAAGAGGTTTTTAGTGGGGTGCCAGCAGTCTGCCCTCTTCCACTTTTGTACATCCAAAATCATATTTTTTTCTAGATTACCCTAGTTTAAAATAACACAAACATTAGCATCAGGATCATTATGTTAAACCATTAGCCTTCAGGAACAGTTTTCCTGTAAAATACTTTTAAATGGATCAAAACAAACAAAAAAAGTCCTACCAAGTTTTGTCTTTTTGCATAGGTGCTACTAGAAAAAATATAAATCTTTAAAACAGTGTGACAAAGTATCTTCCCATATATGGTTTTCCATTCCCTTATTTTTGTATCAAGTGAAGTGTGAGTAGGGAAGATGGTGTTCCTCGAGAGGAAAAGTGTAGACTGGTGTTTACTTCTTAGCTGGAGTGAAACAGTGCCCTGAAAGCTGGAGAGCCTGACACAGTGCATTCCAAACTCCTTGTGTTACTTACTGCATGATTGTAACAAATCATATAAGAATTACCCAGTTGCTAGCAAACAAATAGTATGTCTGATAAATACAGATTTCCCTCTTTCCTTTTGTCTACTTTTGGGTATGTTAATAAATTGCTTTTAGTACACCATGACTTGATGTGCAAGACATCAATGGTTGGGTGTAGGTGTTTGAAAGGTTTGAAATCCTTGGAAAAAAAAAACAAACACATGAAATCAATAAGAGACACGCTAATTCAAATTGGTTAGCTCCAAATACACACAAGGAAGAGCAGTGTTTGATGCTGAGTCCCTCTCAGTATTTCTTGCTTGTCTTGCACAAACTGCAGGGCAAATATCTCTTGTTTCTCTTGCTTGTATTCAGCTGCAGGGATGACACATTACCAGTCATATCCAGATTTCATTACCCCGATATTTCATACAAAAATTTCCTGCTTTATTCTCATAGATACGGTTCAGGAGGTGAAGCACTTCCCAATAAACTCCTATGGTTTTGTAACTGTAGACAACAGTTCTGGTACAATCCTCCACATTCAGCCCCTGAAAGTCAGACACTATTTCAGATACAACAGTGCTTATCACCTCAGAACAACATACCTATTAACAATTTCTTCACATTTCTAGCATTGTACAGCCCACCATGCTAGTACCAGAATGGTTTGCTGCTGAGCTATAGCAGATCAGACTTACTAGCTTGACAGAATTTAGTTCCACATAGACGTGAGGTGAGGAAAGAGGCAAACTCCTCATATGCCTCCAAGATGTTCTGGAGTTACTCTTGGTCAGGCATAAATTGATGAGTACCTCAACCAATTAGGTCTCCTGCACTAAGCAGGGGAAGATAGGCAGCTTGCACTGAGTCTTGACTGTCAGTCATAAAGGTAACAACCTTGCAAGCTTCCAAGACAGAATAACTACTGATAACCTATCATCCCCACAATTTGGAGCACATCAGCACTGCTCCATTACTACTTTCTATTTCAGCAGGAAAATCTCATCCAGTGGACCCAGTGTGTCAGTTCCACTACTGGAAGAAACAGGAAAGAGAATCTTCCAGAACTGTATGTGCCCCAGGAAAGAGAGCATACATCAAAACAACTTCTCCATAAGCTAAGAAATCAGTATCCTATCACTACACCATTGAAGAACCCTCAGATTCCTGTTAATTAAATACTGCATATCTTAGATTGAGGTCCAGGAGTCTTGATATCAGCCTATGCAACAAATATGAGTGGTATAGGGAGTGCCAAACTGAGGTGTATGGATTCACAGGTACAGAACTAAACCAGGACACAGAAACATGCTGCAGACTGAAAATATACTAAGCAGTATTTGGAAAGAAGTTAAGGACCAATGAAGTCACCTGAAATCTTAGCACTGCCAGTGCAGATCATTTGGAAAAGATATCGAATTATTCCCTTCCCTTCCCTTCTCTCTTCTCTTCTTCTTCCCTTTTCCCTTCCCTTTTCCCTTGCCTTGCCTTCCATTCCCTTTCCTTCCTCTTCCTTTCCCTTTCCTCTTCCCTTTCCTTTCCTCTTCCCTTTCCATTCCTTTCCTCCTTCTTTTTTTTCCTAACCCACCCCAGTTGAATATAATGGATTTATTTTTTTACAAGTGCAAAGCTAGCCGAAAGACTCATGCGAGATGATTCACTGAGCTTACCCTATATTTAATCTGTATGTGGGAGAGAACATTTTTCCCCACCCCAGCCACCCCCTCAGAAAGACAGTCCAGCTGTTGGCTTCCTTCACAGCAAGGGATCAGTAAATATTGCTTTACATTTTCAGTGCTGGTCATGCAAGTAAGAAGGTAGCTTAAAGACTTTGTAAGTTAAAGCTGAGATTCTCCAAAGCCTCCACAGATCATGGGGCTTATGGTTTTCATTGAGTCATAGCTTTGAGACTTTAAAGTCCAGAAAGGAACATTAGATCATAGGTCTAACCTGTACATTGCAGTTAATTACGCTTCAGTCACTTACTCCTGTGCTGAGCTCAGTAACTTCTGTTTCCCTAAAAAGTATCTTCTATAAAATGCATATGCCCTTGATCTGAAGACATCAAAAGAGGAAGAAACCACTGCTTCCTTCACTGTTTTATTCCTGTAGTTAATCAAACCCCCAGATATAAATATAAGCATTATTCTAATTTGAGCTTTTGTGGTTTCAGTTCACAGTCATTGGTCCTTGATATGTTTTTATGGTTGTTTTTTTTTCTTTTTCTTTTAGAACAGTTATTTAGTTCCCAGTATTTTCTTCTCTTGGAAGTGTGCATACACAGTAATCAAGTCACCTCCCAGTCTCCTTTTGGTAAATCAAATGGACGGTGTTCTTTCATCCCTCATTATAAGACTTTCCAGTCCTTCAATCATTTATGTGGTTCCCTTCTGTACTTTCTCCAATTTGTCTTTTTTTTTTTTTTTTAAAGTGGACAACAGAATTATACACAAGAATCCAATCTCCATTTCACGACACTGTACAAAGAATGCAGTCAGTCACCCTTTCACCCTCTCTGCTCCTGTTCAATACTCCCCTGCTTATATGCATGTGGATTTTCCAGCACCCTTTTTGCCACAGCATCACCACAGGAGCTCACACTGAGCTGCTTGTCCTCTGCTTCTGAGCTGCTTACAGTTTCTTGGCCCAAAAGCTTTCCTTACCATAACTTATGTCCATAGCACACTGGACTTATCTGAATAGAGCTGACACAACAGTCAGTTTACTGATATCCATTTTCCCAGATGTTACTGCGTTTAGTATTTGCTATGAAATCCAGCTCCTGGAAGAATGTGATTCCTCAAGAACTTTCCCTTTCTTTTAAAGAAGTGAAGTAGCTACACTTTTTGCTTGAATATATTCCTTGTTGGACACAAAACATTAAGAACAATAAGTTAAGTTTTAAAAAATTGAAAAGATGGCTTTATACTTCTGAAAAATTAAGGTATCTTTTTTTCAATTACAAGGCTGAGGGAATTGTTTGAAGATTTTAACAAAGGACAATGAAGAAGACTAAAAGTAAATGAAGAAATAAAAGGAAAGCGTCAAAATGTATATAGAGTATAAAACTGGAGGAAAAAAAAACAGCTACTCTGGGTTACTTAGTATCAGTGTATGTTCACATCTGTGATTTTGTTTCTATCATAACAGACCTTATCCAGGCACAACTGTGGAAATAGCAGCTGAACTAAAAATATGCATACGTGTCTGAAAATTAGCAGAATACATCTTGAGCAAATAAAGTTACATGGAAATCTGTATTATGAATGGCTGTGACTGCAGTGCCACATTGATTTTACTCTTGAGTAATATCACAGATTGGAGAGATCTATAACATAACAAAGTTCATGACTGGATGATTCAGACACTCTTTAAGAGATCAAAAGAGATAAACTGAATGACAAAAAAAAAAAGCTCTTTAAAAAGGCAGTTTCCCTTTTATTAGAAAAAGCCACTTTCACTCAACTTTCCTATGTACTAAGTTATTTATAGAACTCTGTATTTTATTTAAATTATTCAGAGTATCTACTAAGATACAAACAGAAGACGTTTCTTCCCTTCCAGTTACTAAATAGGTTTCAGGAATTTACTGAAGATACACACAAAACCTGCTATGATTTCTGTGGGCCAAGGCAGTTTTTAAGTTACTCCTAAAAATTAAGCTTACACACTGCAGAAAAGGGAACAGCAGTCAGAAGGAAGACATTTATCAATAATTATTGGCTAACTCTGTTCATTTTAAAAAGGATTAGCTATGGATTCTGCACATTTTAGTATACCAACCCTATGCCTCGTATGGGGAAGAGACACAGAGAAGTAAGATTTGCATAAAATAATCCCTATAGAAACCAAAACACAGCTTAACTCCTTTATTTGTCTTCCAGGTCTAGAAATCCAAATAAGATGCTGTTGTTTTGATGTTTTTGCTACACAAAATCCTATGCAAACAAAACATATGCAAATGGATCACATTTCAAAGTGAATTTTCATTTACCTTAGCACTACTGAGAACTGAGGTCTTGATGCTAGTAACAGACAGCATTTATGTAGAATGAGGTAGAGCAAGCTACAGAAAATGAGGCACATATCTGGAGCTAATCATCAGCGGAATTTCAGACTGAAACAGTTGTAAATAAACTGAAATTAACAGTTTCAATTCTGAGTAAAATCTTTTTCAAACAAAACCACAACAGAACTGAATTGCACTTCACAGTGAGAAGAATTTGTTAAAGATGTAATTTGACCACAAGTAGCTAAAATAAGAGGGACCTGATCTTTTTAGTAAAGAAATGCTAACAGACAAAACGAAGCATCTCAAGACATCCACCAAGTATGAGCAATAAACAGGCAATAATTGGTTCTGAATGAACAAAAAGCTTCTGGAACTGCAGTGTGAGTGCGCTGTCTCACTTCCGGTAAGCCAGAGTGATAATACTAAACAGATAACAGGAAGAGCTGAAAGCTTACTTGCAGGTGGCATAGAAATTAACTCAGATCCATTATGCATGACCTTAAACTTGTAAAACTCTTCAAGTATATATATATATGTATATATATATATCTGTAACAAAACCATGAGGCTATTGCGGTTGGTAAGAAAGTGGGTAAAAAAATAACTTACTACTCATTCTAGATGCCAACACAGCTGCATTAAAAGACGTGGATTTGTTCTAGAGGCATCCCCTCTGCTCATCAGTAAAGTAGGAAACAAGAAAAAAATGTGCATTTCTTTAACATCAAAAGTAATAATAAAACAATCCCTGAGAGAGGACTGAGAAAACTATGAAATGGTGAACTAACAAGTAGAATCAGAAGAGTCCAAGGGTTTGTTTTTGAAGACTCTGAGGGGTACTCCACAGAATGTGCTTAGGGAGGAAGAAGAGAGAAGATAGCTATAATAATTCTGTCATTTACAGCACACTGAGCACTAAGCATGCTCCCAGGCACGTTTAACTTTCCTGCAATCAGAATGTGTACAGCTCTCACTGGGGGAATCACAGCGGTCAGAACTGTGGTGAGATCACCAAGAACAGAAATTGCACATGGACCAAAACTGAGAAAATCTTCCTGATCTTGAACAGAATTGTGGTGCAAAGCCAAAGTTCCTCATGCTTTTGGAGCACTATCTTAAGAAGTCCAGAAAAAAAACAAAGTAGCAAGATGTGAGTTTCAGCTGATTAAACAATTATGAAATATGCATGAAAGCTCTTTGTGCATGATGGAGCCAAATCATTCTGATATTTTATAGCTCAAAGAATTACCCCATGGGACATTAAAGTTACTGAAGAAGAGGGTGTGAAGATGAGCATATGTTTGTTAATTTTGTGGTAGTAACAATACTGAAGTAACAACTTAATAAACAAAGGATTATGTTAATATTTGTGCGTAGTGTCTGAGCACAGCCAGAGTGGACAGTCTGATCCTGGTGTTCACGTAATAAAAGTTCTGCTGTCTTCCCTGACACTCCATCCACCTTGGCACCATGCTGTATGGGTTCACGTGGGTAAATCATTTGCAGCACCTGAACAGGATGTGTGGACAGGGTTGGTGAGTCAGTGATCCAGCATCAAGGCAAGAGAATATTGCTTCCCTGGAGAGATCACTTTGTAAATGAGAACTTCTAAATGTCAGTAATTTACAAAATCAAATTTTGCTCTTCCTACTGTGGAGAGTATTAGCTCTGGGGTTTCATCCAAATTCCAAATTTAAAAGTTGTTTTTTTAATACTAAGAATGTCCACCTATTTCCAAGTTGCCTAGCATATTCTTTTTTTTATTTTTTCTCTGAGACCCCATAGCTGCAGCTTTGCACACCAAAACAATTGCAACATTCCTGCAACCTCAACACTGATGACAAAACAAAAGAGATGAAATTGCCACTGGACAAAAACCAAATAACAGCTTAAAACTGCATGGACTCCAGAGCATGGAAAGCATTACTTAGTGTAGAATACCTTACTCTCTTCACTGCCACAAATCAAAATCCTGGGTCACAATTTCAAGTTCGTACTCACGTTCCATTTGCTTACGTAGCCTCACAGTAGATAAATATGAACTTGTCACAACTCAGCCTAGAACTGTTACTTTTCTTTTTTGATTTTCCGATGGTAGTTTGACCACAGATCACACAAATACCTTGTAAGAGGTGAGGATGAAGAGGCTGGTGAGCAGTAAGAACAGCCGTCATCTCATCATGGTCGGAAGGATGTATATACTCATAAATGCTATTACCAGTAAGCTCCACCTGTGAAGAGACATGTAACACATGAAGCAGTGCTACCGCCCATCTTTTCTTTCCTATCCCCAAAACATTCTTAAGTAAGCATTCTTAAGTTAATGTATCTAAGTAACTGCACACCATTTTTTAAAGCATAAATTGAATGTATCAAAACCGCATTCTGAATTATACCACTTAAACTGAATCAATTCCTTCTTTAGCAGTGACTAATAGTATAGGGGCTTTTGTGGGAATTTCTGGTGATGATCCGAAAACATTAGAGCTGCTCATGATGAATGAAGTGATAAACCAGAGCAGCTGTAGAAATGTTAGATGGCTACAAAATGGGATAGAATCTCTAAACTGTATTAAAGTCTCTCAGAAAGACAGATATCCAAAAACAAAACAAAACAAAACAATTTCACAGGTTCCCAGAAGCTATCACCTGCATTCAGATGGCACTGGAGCCTTCAGAGCCAAATTGTTAGACTTACGTATTTCTTTTGTGTTACTTTTTTCCAACAATCATCCACCAAATTCCATGCACAGTAATACATGGGGCTCAGAACAGTAACCAGTGAATTCAAAAGACAGACTGGACTGCCACAGATTTTCATGGGCACTGGCTCGAGCCTTTGCTGCCTTAAGTAAACATGCACAGAAAATAGACTAGGAGTTATGTCTTAAATATTTGTATTCCCTCTTCTCGCTTGTACTTTGCTTGAACAGGAATGCGTTTCTGTCTTTTGCACTGTTGTACCCATAATAACTGTTGCACAAAAAAAAAAAAAATGAGCGGCATGCACCGTGTGTCCTTTTTGCTAACTCTGTTTGCCACGTATAAAACTCACCAACAAAAGTCTCCAGATAGATGCAGTAATTGATTTAAGGAGTGAACCAATACTTTGAGCCTGTGTTTTAAATTAGTGTCAGGCTGCCCAATTGTTCACTGTGGCCTGATGTGCCTTGGGCCCCCAAGATCAGAGACAGCTGAGAGGTGAAGTAATTTAACCTATTCTTCTGAGCCAATCCTACTGATTTGCTAAGATGTGTGAGTTGCTTTTTCTTTGGAATAAATGAAGTTGTCTACCCCACAAAGCGATCTTTTTCCGAAAATGTTTCTCATAGTTCCATTTTCTGCATTATTCATGGAATGTCTCTTCCCAAGACTATGCAAACTAATGATTTTTTCTAGCCATCTATTTCCCACTTCTCTCCAACAGCCCCTCCCTGCAAAGGCAAAAAACACCAACACTGACCTGATATTCTAACCAGAGTAATATTGCACTGATTAAGAGGAAAAAGAGAGAGAAAGAAAGAGGAAAAAAGAAAAGAAGGAGAGAAGAGATGGAAAAAGAGACAGGAAAAAAAAAAAGAAAGAGGGGCAGGATGAAGAGAGGAGGGATAAAGAAAGAAGAGGAAGAAAGAGGTCTTCGTACCTTTAAAATGAAGACTTTCTTACAAATACAGCACCAAGCAACCTGACTGACAAAATCAACTGCAGTAATCCAGAAGATCTTATGCCAACTCTGCTATTACTATAAGCGTAATCATAATCACACCGGCATGTATCTACTCTCTTAGAGGTATAACACATGAATATCTCTTGATTTTCCGAAAGTAACTACCCATTCCAAAAAGATCACTCTCAGAAGCCCACATTTGTTCACAGGATCCACAGGACTGGGCCTAAAGTCACATTTTTCTCAACAATGTAATTTGCATCACAGGACTTATGCTTAAAATTCAAAAACTAAAGCATTTTGTTAAACTAATGACTAGTTTTTCTCATTATGTACGTAGGAATATTTTCTTCTCTGATATATGCATTTGCAAGCCCAGCAAAATCAGCAGGGGGTGAACACAGAATGCTGAAACCAAAACTCATTGTAAAAATACTAGTGGAAACATAAAGCCGTCAGCAAAGGGACAGGGTCTAACTAAGAGTCAAATAACCAAAATATGTATACATAATCTTGAAACTGACCACAGTCTCCTGCTGCACATAGTATATGCATACTGTTTTAAAGCCTACAATGGAACACTGAAAACTGGGAAAAAAAGTATATGGTTCAATTCATAAACCTTCTAAAATCCCATGCCTTGGGCTTATTGAACCAACTTCCTTGACGCAGCTTTTTAATATCTGTAAATACCTGCTTACTACCAAATATTGCTGTTTCCTACTAAGAGCTTTTTTATGTGTAACTCAGCTGCACATTTTTTTCCTGCCAAGAAACGATATATAATAAACACAGAGGACTAAGTAGATGGATTCTAGAGCAAAAAATTACATATTTTGCCTTTCATATACTGATTTGATGAAAGTAAAATAAACTCCTAGAAAAGTTCAGATATTTGTGGTTAAATATTTCAAGATTTATCAAAAGTCAAAGATAAGCTCAGCTCCCTCATGGGCCCTGAAAATGGCTGGAATAAGTTCCAGACTTTCGAAATGATTTCCTAAGAGGATTTTATTCTCCATTCTGTGTCCTTGGACCGCAAAGGGAAGATGTATTTAGGGAATCAGAACCTATTTGTTATCCATGTAAAAAAAAAAGGCAAGAAATTGGCTCTATCTCAGCTAGAACAAGTCAGTTCAACGATGGTCTGAGGCCAATTGAAATTAGATGAAATTAGAGATCCTAAATATTCATATTTACAGTATTTACTGTTAGAGTTGAGTGGAAAAGCTGATCAAAATCCAAACCCACAAATTTAACCAACAGGTCTACAAATGAAAATGTAGCCTTTTCAGAAGTACTGTTCCTAATACCCTGACACTGCAAGCAGAATGAGTGAAGCTTCATGTTGTTTTCACATTTTTAAACTCTCTTAATTACGTTGGCCAGTGAAGGGTTACTCAGAAGCTCCAAGTTCCTTCTGCTTAAGTTAAACTCAAGATCTACTAGAAGATAAAGGCTGCTGTAGTAGGTATCCAAGAATATCCTGCATAATGTTTTTAAATTGACTTTTTGCTTAGTTTAAATATGTATTTTAAAACAAATTGCACTTTAACTGGAAATTGATGTGTGGACTAGTTAATTGTCAAATTATTTAATAAAAAGGTCTTTCTATGCACACTCTAGGAGATTTTCTACAGTCATCATCACTCTAGTCTCAGCTTGTATTGGCTGGAGCTCTATGAGAGCACTTGTTGAAAATATAGAGTGGGATTATGACTCAGTGAGGGAGACCTGCAGAATTTGCTTCTACAGACCAATCTCATTCTTGCTGATGTCGGTGGCAAAACTCCCGATGATTTCCACTGAAGTAGGAACAAGAACTCATTTAGAGCCCGGGGAAGAGTACAGAAATATCCCAGTATTAGTGCATTAATATCCTAGTATTTAGGAAAAGCCTAGAATTAGTCCTAGTACTGCTTAAAATCGTCTCTTGAAAAACAGAGCACTGAGCAATATATTAGATTAGAGGATAAAACAGTATCAGAAAAGTGGGCAAAAATTGCTGTCTATTTAATTGTTCTTTGGATTTATAAATAAAAAGCTGTGTGCTGTTAAACTGATAGAGCACTCAGTGGTTTGATTCTAAAACATGTCCTTAAGTATCGTAACTCTCTGTCCTCTCTGATCTATAGTTTTCTGGGGAGTTCAAGGATAGAGCCCATTAATTCACTTGGCTAAAGTGAAGTATTTGAGATTATGAGTATTAAACTGAATTCAAAAAACAGCATGACCGAATCCTCTAGCTTTCCTTGGCAGCTCTTGCAGGAAGGGCTTATACAGAGATGTGTGAAACACGGGGGGAACACGGTATGTGCAGAGGGCCATAAGATCATAAGGGCTAGAGATAATTAAAGCCTTCATGATGCTTTCGGTCCCTTCTCTTTGAGTGTGGCAAAGTTGATCCACTTTTCTACTGACGTGCCGGTCTTTAATTTCACCATATGACTGGAAAATACTGAGACCTCCCAGATTTGATGAACTGATATTCCACTAAACAAACAAAAAACAAACAAACAAAATCTGGACAAAACCTAGATCAGTTAGCACATATCAAACCGACTATACTCCAACAAAGACAGATGGTAACATTCAGTCCTTTGGAACAATTGTACTGACTTGATGATTCTATTTGACTAGTCAGCAACATTGTGGACCTTTTCAATATATTAGGGGGAGATAAGTTTTTAATCAGGCTGCTGATTCAGAGAAGAAAATGTGGCCATTTGGAAGAAAGTCTATTCTAAAACAAAGTACTATTTGAAGTAATTTGAACACTTATTAAACGTTATGAAGCAACACATACTATGTTGTAACAGGCTCAATTGAACAAACTGCTTGGAATAGGAATGTTCCCTGAACACATTTTTAAAAGTTGGCAGAAAAAATGTACCCATGCAGAACACTGATCTTCAAAATTACTTTTTGTAAAGTAGATTAGAAAAACAGCGATCACAGTTGCCTTTGTATTCAGAAATGGGGTTTATGAGATGAAATATTTGCTTTTTCTATCTATCTTTTGAGTTCTGTTTTTATTCTCATAGCTACTAATTCTAATTCCACTATTGTAAACACACATCCAAGGAACTTTACCTTTTCTCAAACAAAAATATTTATTACTACCAAGATAAAGCACTCATACTCATCCCCTTCTCTGTTCCCCGGATACCTTGCCTGTAACAGAACGTCTTTCTCTCTCTCATCTTCATCTCCTTCTTCTTCTTCTCTCTACTATTAATTTTTCACTTAATTTTATTTTAAACTAAGAAGTGTTCCAGCTACAACTGGTTCTGAAGAAACAGTTCTGCTTCTTGCAAGTCTCATCCAGGGCCCAGTGAAATTAATTAGGAGTTTTTCTATTGGACTTCAGCAAGCTTTAGGTCAGGTGCTACCAATGAAACTGTGTAACACATTTATACACAAACGTATGGAAACTTGCACTCTGCAATAAATTCAGGCTGTTTGCCCTCGTGTCTATCCCAAGAAGGCAAAATATTAGAAATGTCCTTCTAAGAAAAAAAAAAATCAACAATAAAAAACCCTTATACTTCTCGTGCAGAACAGTAGTAAACTGAGTTTTATGAGTTCTATCACAACCATATAAAACGCTTTACTGAAAAGACCACTGAGCTGGAAAAACTCAGGAAAAACTACCTTGAATTCCATGTGAACACTCATAAATCTGCCCCCTTTTCTTTTTTTTCCTAAAGAACGTTTACCATAAAACTCATGTTCCACATCAGATTTCCTCTCTATTTCATAGCAAGTCTCAATATCTCACACAATCTAAAACATATAGCCTTGAATTCTAAACTTCATTTCAGACGTATAGTGTTACCACACAGGCAAGAGGTTTGGGTTTCAAGCTCTGCATATATCTGCAATTTGCAATATCGTATTATTTATTACCCTTCTTAAAGGTAATGAGGAGTAAAATACAATGAACAAGAAAAGATGTAAAGACAGTCATGATGTGGTTGTAAGTATAGGAAAATCAAATATTTAAATAGAACTATTTATCAGAAAACAAAGTTGAAGCTTCAAATACCCCTAAAAAATGATGACTTTCTATATATATGACCAGATACTGATGTTAGGTTCCAAATGCAGCATCCACATTTAACAGATGGGCAAAATAAATCAGTCCTACCTGAGATAAGCCAAGATGTACAGATGCTGTTTCTGAGATGTACATTATTTTGCCATCTGATGCTACCACGAAAACAAAGCCATCCAAAGTCTGTAGAAGAGAAATGCGTAGGTTAAAAAGAAAGCACTCTGTTTAAACCATTTATGGTGAAGAAGTATTTGAAGTCTTTTGGATTAAGATTGCTATCCAACTTAAAGAGCAGAAAACATCACAGTTCAGAAATAGAAACCTTTATCTGAAGCCGTTCTTACAAACTCTACGACATGTGCACACATTGTGAAATCCAATTCATTCCCCCTACAGATGCGAGCTTTACTGCTCACTTTAAGTTAACATTCTCCTGTTGATTCTGGTTATTTTAGTACTTAGCACAAATCCTGAGCTATGTGGTGCTTAGGGGAAAATCTAGTACTACACAAGCCATTTTTTATGGTATAATTGGCAGATGCAGCTTACCACTATTTGCAATATATTTAATGATAATATAAACAACGCTTCAGATTTCTTTGACTATATTTTTATTAATGTATTTCTGAACATGGGACTGTTTGCTAAGTAACTAGGTTAACTTAGAAAAAAAAAAAAAAGAAGTAATCAAAACAGCACTCAAATATCTCACACCTGAAGAAAGAGACTCATGCTCATTAATTTATATGCCCAGAGTTTGGGAACCTCAGCTAATGGTAATAATATGTTATGCAGATTCTTATGGATGGGTGTATTAACTGGATGGTAAATATTATGTGAGGAAAAACTGAAGTTTAACTGTGCTGTGTGTCATTCATGCAAGAAAAAATAACTGGCCAGGATTAGGACATGTGACCTATTGATGCAGGGTGCCTTGATTCTTGATCTTGATTATTCTGTGCCCAAAGTTAGATATTCTTTCAAGAGTATCTGATTCCCTCAGTCAAAAACTATCTGCTATCTCCAATCAATTTTGGAAGCCTCGATCAATATACACACATATGAACATTATTGGAAAAGATATTTGAATTAGAAAAGTTCTTTTTGCAGCACGTAGATAAAGCAGACACCAGTTTTAATCCATATTTTAAGTTACTGAACCAGGAGGGAAGCAATAAAATCCTGAACTTCATACTTCTACACTGCTGCCCCAATAAAAAAAAAATATATATATATATATATATATATTCCAAATTATTCTCTGGCCTACCGACTCCACAGTATGTAATTGAAACCAGATTACTCTTTGCTTTTGCATTTTTTCCTTTTTTAGACCACAAATTTCATAGCAATATTACAGTGGGAGATAAATTATTGCATCTTTGACCATCACTTTTCAACTAAGCACTGTCATCGTGCAATTGACCCACCCGACTAGACCTGTGGCTATCTCCCCTCACTTCCCAACACAGTGCAGCAGGTCCATCTTCCCCTACAGAAAAGCACATCCAAGCTGAAACATCCCTTGTTAAGTTTCAGTCTAAGGACCCTTCAAAAAGTCCACAGCAAATTTGCTGCTGCTATTAAAGCAGTCGTAATTCACAAATGAGCGAACGGTAAAACGAGTATTACAGGCAATTAACATATATAATTTAACGCCTGGCTGACGGAGAAGCAAGTGCACCAGCAGCGATTTTGTCCTCAATGATTTTTGTCCTCGATCCTTATCCTTGATAAGGGTTTTAAAGGCAGACCGACGGTTGTGAACCTGCTGCCTGCAGCGCGTCAGAAATACGTGGGAGCTGCACTACCAGACGGCTTCGCACAGCACAGCCGCCCCCCTGAGCCTGAGGGGCCGAGGCTGAGCGGGCCGCCCCTCGGAGAGGGTTTCGAGCCCCTCACAGAGCGCCTGTTGACTTTTTATATCCCCCCCGAGCGCACGGTGAAAACAACGCCGGCTCTATGACCAGAAATTAACCTCCCGCCGTAAAACCGACCGTTAAACGATTACGGTTTACTACGTCTTTAAAAGCAGGGGGGAGGAAAAAAAAAAAATCCTCGCAGTATTAAAGTTCACATATTAAAAAAAGAAGAAAAAAAAAAGGAGCTAAACGTAATTATTATTATTTTTTCCTCCGACTGGCACGCACTGCGACTTCCTAAGTTCTCCCACATAGTGAGGACTGAGGAGAACTGGCAGCGCGGATCTGCGAGACTTGAGTGCTGTGCTTCCAGGTGCTAACGCCGGCAGATCGAACCCAGATGTGCCTCCCGCCCCCGAGGAACGCGTCCGCTACCTGAAGCAAGTGGGATCCGAGCTCCTTGGCCACGTTATCCAAGGGCCCTATCCTGCTCGGCTGTCCCCAGGCGTCGCCCAGACCTGCGAAGGGAACAAGGAGGTGGTCAGAGCGGGGTGAGGAGCCCGACCGCCCTCCCGCCCGCAGTCGGCCCCCAGCTCCCCGCAGCCCGCCCGCTCTCCCCAGGCAGGGAAGGAAATGGCTCTCTGTGTGTGGAAATGCGGCCAAGGGGACTCCCGCTGCCCCCCGCCCGCCGCATCGCGGCCCTCTTGGCCGGGGCAAGGCGGCCACACAGCGAGAGAACCTCAGGGAGAGAAGCCTGCGGAGCGCCGCAGCCCCGCCTGTCTCCTCCCGTCCCCTCACGGAGCGCGGATCGTTGCAGAGCTGCAGCCCCGCTGACACGGACAGGGAGCGGAGCGGTGCTCTGGCCTGCGTCTCGGCCTGTTAGTTCGTTTGTTTGTTTTCATTTCCTACACGAGAACCAGTGGAAGGGCAGCAGGCTCCTGCCGGCACCTGGTACCAGCGCTGCCCGCAGCAGTGCTCAGACGGAGGTGAAGGTGCATCCATGTCATGCCTCCTTTTTGGAGAGAAAGGAGTAAGGAAGTCTTAAGCCCTCAGAGCCCTTCTACTCAGGCGAAATGCGTGAGGTGGAGGTGCAGCCCTTCATCCCAGCCAACCTTCACCGTTGCTAAACCGCTGTACAGCCTCGAAACCGGGCTAAGCGTTTTCCTTCTGCTGTCTCACACAGACCAGGTGCTTTGAAAGAAAACTCGCTCTCCGTCAGGGAAGGGAGAGGACGCTGCACTCGGGTGGAAGGCGCTGCCCTGCGCGCCAATCTGGTCGCATTTGTGAAGCCCTTCCGGAGCCACGTTCCCCTCGGCACCGGTGTGGAGGCGATGGCAGCTCCTGTCTGGGCTCCCTCCCTCAAAAACGGAGGTATCTCCCACCCGGGAGGAGACGGGGAGGACGCAGAGCTTCGCCACCCGCGGGGCAAGCTCCGAGGAGCCTGCGGAAAGGAAGAAAAAGGGACCCCGGGGTGCTCGGAAGCCCGCTGCCCTCTGCCCACAGCCAGGTGGCTCATGGCAGTGCCCGAGGCCAAGGTCAGCCCCTGAGGAGCAGCTCTCCTCCGACCCCCGCTGCCCCAAAGGCTCCCTCCGACACCCGCTGCGAGCGGCGATGCTGTTTTGGCTGTAGGGAAGGGATACCTTCCTTTCCCTTTCCTTCGCTAAAAGCAATGTTTGACCACGCGTGGGAAATGTACTTCGAAGAGGCAAACGAAAAGTCGCGCTTTTCTACCTCCTTTACCCAATTTGCAGTTCGAAAGACGTTCCCAAACGTCCAAGCACTCGACACCGTATTTCTTTCCTTTTTTCTTGTTTCCTTTTGCCTATTTTTCTTCCCTCTGAAATGAGCCTTCCTCTTTCAAAGGACCGCGGGTTCACCCCACAGTCTTCTTCTCCAGACAGCAGTGCGCGGCCGACGCTGCGCAGAGTGCCCTGATTTCCATGTCCACCAGCGAGGGTCGGGAGGTGTTGCTGTGACCCTCAGCGCCGTGCGGGTTGGGCTGCACCGCACCGCCAAACCCCACCGTGTTCTGAGGTTATGTTTCTAAACCGGGCTAAAACCTCCGCTTCCGCAGATCTTTTTTTTTTTCCCCTTTGAGAATTTAAATCGGGGTTACAATTGGGAGCTCGCATCAAACGTAAGCGCGTTTGGGGGATCAGGCTGACATTCGTCTAAGCTTATTTTAAAGCCAGTGATTTTGTCATTTAATCCAGCAGCAGATCGGTATGGAGGTGGAAAAGAAACGAATAAATCCGACGTTCGGCTGAAGGAGTGCCGCGCATTAACTGCTCTTCCTACAGGTTTGCCGCTGTGCAGCCTCCGTCCCGTACACATATGGATGCAATACATATGGATGCAATACTCCGCGGCGCTCCCGCTGCCCCGCCAGCAAGTAACGCACATTTTCACTCACTGCGCTGGATCGGGGCCAAAGGCGCTGCCGATACAAAGCGAGCGTTCTGCAAAAGCTCCTATACGCGACGGGAGCTCGCTGAGACGGCTGCGGCAGGGAAAGCGCTCCTATGTCCGCGAAGAAAACGCTTAAAACGCCCCATTTTGGCACGCATTAGCTGGGACAGCCGTGCCCGTCTCGGTCGCGGATCCCGTCCCATTGGGAGAGGGGCCGCACTGCGGGGCGGGACGGTCACAGCGGGATGCGGTACGCGGTGCCGCGGGGCCGCCTCTGACAGCGGCAACCTGGCGCGGGGAGGTCTGGCTTGGGAACCCCAACGTAGGAGCAGCTCCCAGCGCAGGAATACGCAGGGCTTCTCGTCCCTGTCCTCCGGCAGCCCTGGGCTGACTTCCCCCGACACTCACATCGCCTTTTGACGCCTCTCGCCGTTTGCCCACAGCCAGGTGGCTCATGGCAGTGCCCGGGCGCTCACTTGGTGCCATTCCCCAGTTTCTGGGTAGGAGGGAGAATTAAACCGTAATAAGATCTGGAAACCTTTGGGATCAATCCCCACCTTTGCTCTTCAAACGTTTATAAATTCGTACACACAGAAGTGAAAGCCCAGTAGCTTTTCTGTTTGGTATTCTGCTACAGGAATTACTTAGCGATGTATTACGCGAGTATCGGATTGCCCTCTAACTCAGAGCATTTCCTTTGTGTCTACCGTACTGTTTCCCGGCTCCCTGGAGCGCGTGGTGCCCTCCTGTTATTCAATAGCCATCCTTCAACCTGGAGAGCCACAACCGCCGGGATTTGCAGCGCTGCCTCTCCTTGCGGGACTTCTCTCCAGCACCATGTACTTCAGTCGGTGAGGAGAGCAGAAGGCAACGAGCGGGGAGCGGAGAGCTGCCAGCTCGCCCCTCACCCCGAGGGTCTGCTCCGGCTTAGGCGGGAGCAGAGCTGACCCTTGCCCTAAAACACGTCCGCAGGGACGTGTCCCAAACCCGATGGCTGCCCCTCTTGGGAGGAGGACGGGTCCTGAGGGCCGGAGCGGACGGGGAGCCCCGGCGGGTGTGTGCGGTGCTCGGGGCGAGCGGCTCTCGAGACGGGGAGTGCAGGCAGGAGGAGTGGGGCTGCCTCGCTTTTATCGAGAGTTTTAGCATCCTGTCTGCGGGCTTCAGCGCAACCGGCAGAGCCTTGAAAAAGTTTAAAAGTAAAAAAAAAAAAAAAAAAAAAAAAAAAAAAAAAGAGGGAAAAAGAAAAAAGGGCGGTTCCGAGAGAAAGAGAAAACCCAACAAAATGCCCTCTGGCACACTCGGTCAACCCCAACTCCAGCTCTTCCCCAGCAGCAGCGGATGCCCCAGGACCCTTCCCTGCGCCGGAGCGGCCACGGGACTGCGGGAAGCCCTAAGAGCACCAGGTGCGAAGGGGAGCCACCGAGCCGCCGGGAGCTGCGCCGCTATAGGCGCACATTCTCGGTCTTGGGATTAATTAATTCGATTAATTAATTCGTTAATAAACCTCCCTCTAGCGCACGCGAAGATTCGGCGGAATAGCGGCAACGAGCTTTAAAATACACGTTCACAGATTCATATTCCAGCTATTTATAGAGACCGAAAGCTCCGTTTGCTCCTTATAATTTCTCTTGCCTTAGAATGAGGAACAGGTCTCAGCTCCACTATGGAGTCACTTCCTCGCGAGTATGCTGTACAGAGCACAGCATATTGCGGGTCACTTCTTAAGCAGCGCATCTCCATTCGGTTGGGATATCCGTCAAAGAGCAGTTTTACCGTCAGTTTTGGAAACTGCCTCGGGGCTGGGGGAGGTAGGGGGTCACAACTGAAGACAGAGCCGGGGGAGGGGGGAGAACAGCGCAGCCTGTAAACGCAATGGATTCTCTCGTCCCTTTCTTTCATTCGTTCGTTTTTAGAAACACACATATAAATATACGCAGACAGCCAAGACAGAAGTCCCGTGGTATATTTTTCTCCTATAATCAGAAATGCCTTGGCAAAAAATCAGAGCGCAGCAGAAGCCAGAGCGCGGGGGAGGCCGTAGGTTGCTGTCTCCCGGACTATAATTCAGGAACGTAGGAACGTGAAGGTCAGAGTAAAACCGCACGACAAATTGTGTGATGTGGGCGCACGAAGCTCCGAGCCTCCTAGAGCTCGCGTTGTCGGGGTGAAAGGAGCCGTGAGATCAAACTCCTTTCGCTCTCACTTCCATGAGCCCGAGCGGGGGGCTCCGCGGGGATCTCGGAGAAAACCGCGCATCTTCGGGAAAACCCTGGCCGGGGGCAGCAGGGGGACCTGGCTGCACCCGTTACAGACCTGTAGAAACAATGGGGCCATCCTGGCCAGGACACCTCGGTGAGGGTCCCAGATTTTGCTTAAACTTGCATGTCAGCGCGCCTTGGAAATAAATGGAAGGGGGCAGGTAAAGCCATCTGTGGAGATTTTTAAAAATACACCTCCCCCCCTCTGCCCTTTCTCATCCAGTCTAGACAGAACTGGAAGCCAGCTTTATAGCCGGACAACACTTCGGATCCCTCTGGCTGCCCCGGGCCTAGCACGCGTGCTGGGGGTGTCTGCCCCCCCAAGGGACTCTTAAAGGC